>CM023455.1:7532853-7709316 GCA_013339765.2 Haemaphysalis longicornis | reverse complement strand
GCGGCACTCGGACAGCACGCGATGAAGGGTAACTTTGCAATGCACGCGCGAGAGTCCATCGTGTACAACCTGTCGTTAGCTGTAGAATAAAGGAATCTTTCTTATGCTACCAATCGGCATCAAGGCTGCAGATTGGACGCCCTCGGTCTGGTTTGCATTTTGGTAATAAAATGGTTAGCAGGGAGGTGCTTGTTGAGAAAACACAGAAAATAAGGCCGGCAGTTTACAACAGCTAGGGAGGCTTAGCCAAATGGGTTTTAGCGGGTGCATATTGAATACGATAAACGGGAAAATAAATCACCAAAGAAAACTATAGAATTAACGATTTATAGTACGTAGATATTTAGAGCGAAAAAAAGGCTTTTAAAACGGCAGAAAGTTCAGCATTGGAAAGAAAGTTTGTGAAACTTTTGGAGCGCCAATTTACAAGAAACACACACCAAGCAAGTATTATCTCGGAAATAAAATTGCAGAAAAGGCAAATGACGGAAAGCGAGTGGAGAGGATGGCGCGTATTCCCAATCTCAAGTTTTTCTTAAAACTTCAATATCCAACAAAAACCATGTGTACATGTCTTCGAAAAATAGAATTCATATGCCCAGCAAAGCCAAATGACCCTTATACATTCTCTGATCCAAATGTGCATCTTCTCTTAGTGTTCTGCGAATGAAGCAGCGGGGTGGCTATACCAGCAAAGCTCTTCTTTTCTTTTTTTTAAATACCAACAGATAACAGCGAACAAAGCTCAGCGTCATAAGTGATCAAACTATCAATTCCCTTATTAGACACAGAGAAAGCAATCATTATTGTACATATGACGGGAAAGGAACATGGAGTGCACAATAAGCGAGTACCCCCAATCAAACGTAACGAGAATTTGTTTACAGAAAAAGAATTCACCATCTTCCCGTAGGGGAACACTGAATAGTATGCAAAACAGCCATGGGGTCGACTCAAGTTCCCATGAGTTTTCAATTCGATGGCGGTGTTGCGGGAGGAGAATGAAGGGAGCAGAGCGCGCGCGCGCGTAATTTATTCCGCGGAGCTACGGTGGCCCCACCAGCAGAGTATGCAGCGGCTACAGTGGCCTCTCTAACCCTAAGCTGCTTCTCATTATCGCGCGCGGAGCCACATCTGCTGCCATTTGTTGCGCAATCCCGGAGAGGAGAGGTGCTTCGGAGAGGAGAGGAAGAATGCCAGAGAGAAGAGGAGAAATGCCTCGCATACTACTCACGGATCTTCTACGGGAAGATGACGACGGTGGTTGAAGGCGTAGCAATCTCGTGATGTATTGTTTGGTTGGTCTATCCCTAGGGGCATGCTGCGACAATCATCATCAGCGGGGCCTGACCAGGCATGCGCAATGGGTGTGCGGACGGCGGACAACGACAACGAGAAGAGAGGGAGGGACACAGCCCCGAGCATGAGATGCTTCGCATCTAATCTAATCCCTAGAGGCATTCTGCCACAATCATCATAAGCGGTGCCTGGCCAGGCATGCGCAGTGGGGGTGTGGTACTCAGGGTTCCCCTACGGGAAGATGACGACGCTGGTTAAACGCGAAGCTATGTCGTGATGGATGCTTTGGTTGGCCAATCCCGAGGGGCATCGTTCTACAATCATCATGAGTGATGCCTGGCCAGGCATGCGCAGCGGGTGTGCAGACGGCAGAAAACAACGACAAGGGAGGGAGGGACACAGCCCCAAGCATGAGATGCTTCGCATCAAAAACACTGCTCTGTAGAACTGCCGCTTTCTGATAAAATATTGTAACAAGGCAGGCAGGACGGATGACACGAACTATGCAAAGAATTAAGAACGATGCATTTACGGTGTTTACAAGCCGCCATGGCCGAGGCTGCTCAGTCTGTACACGCCCTCTTCCTCGTCGTCGTCGAGTCCGAGCTTTGCCGCCATGTGGCAATGCCTTCCGGTCTCATGACACTACCCCCCCCCCCGGGTCGCTCGTCTAACTATTGTGTCCGTCTCGTCATGTAGGTGTTTCCATTTCTGAGAAGCTGCTTTGCGGCTATGCTAACCCTTACGAAGTACTCCGTCAAGTTACGGATGTAACGTATGAAATCGTCCCCGTCGTCCCTTCCAGCTCTCAACCTCGCAGTGACATCGTCCACGTCACCCGCCTGAAACCATACCACTCCCCTGATTCACCTTCCATATCGTGGCTATACAGCACCGAGTCGGCAAGACCATCGCCAACATCTGTGGCGGCAAGGACCTAACTGTATATACGCATCGCATCTTGTCCTCATCGCATCCATTGGCTTCAAAACTTTCCCGCTTCACCTCGACATCATCGAGCTCGAGCTGGTAACTTCCGACAGATTCTCCGTGATGGGAAAAGCTTTGCCGCGAAGAAATGTAGGTACTGGTGCAACGGCTTGTGAACCAGGAGCTGCCTGGATCTGCTCGATTGAAAGGCCGAAATAACAAAGCTGAACGTCCTACCGCGCACCTAACGAAATGTTACGTGGTGGCAGGACAATGGACGTGAATGATAGGATGGGAGAACAAAGTTTATACAGTATTTACATGATGTCGGCCATGAGACAGAACCGCCGCTGGCTGCATCGCCTGCCAATCTTCTACTTCCTCGAACGTTGGACCAAAGCACGACGTTTCTTTTTCTCCTGCTTGTTGTCTTCTTGTAACAATAACATAGGCCATCAATTCTTTCATCGAATGATATCAGGAACTACTAAATAAGATATCATTCCAAGTTCTACTAACTAACATGTAGTGAACACAAAGGTATTAGAAAAAATATATGGTCACGAAATATTGGAAATGAAAATTTGGAATCCAGGTCCCTAAAAACAGGAAAGGCAACGTAACGGCTTTCCAAACCGTAGCACGAGGTAAAAATGCCCTTAGAAAAGGTATTTTTCTCTCTCTTCTTAGAGGTGTACAGATGAATAGAAAATCCGGAAGGATGTAACTGAATTTTCTTGCGGAACAAGCCTAACATAATTGTCTATGAAATCAATACATTAACGACCAAGCCAAGCATGTACCTTATCCACCAAGCACCGAGGCGACAGATGCGGAGGAATAGTTAGCTGTGTTTTCTAGTGTCTTTTCAATTCTTTATCTTAATATAAATCTCAATCTAAACCTGAAATTAAACTTAAGCTGACGGCAACAAACCAATAAAATTGACGAAAACAACTTATGCCCTCTGGACCGAGAGCCAACATCGTCATTAATCCTGCAGGCAGAGGAGGCCTTGGAGTTATTTTACCATTTCGACAATATTGTAACCTACCATATTGAAGGAAGCGTCGCAGATGACGAGGACAACAAACCCTGGAGCCAGCGTGGTTATCGCTCGTGAACGACGACAAGGAGAGTGCTGCTCGCCTATTTGGGTGGGCCGTTTGCAACGGCACTACCCCTCATTGCTTTACCATTCGGAAACACGTCTACATCGTCACGCTATGTCTCTGCGTCACCTTGTAACAGTCTTGGTGGAGGATGAGGAGTTGGTGTCAACTACACATCCCGTAGCGCTCGCCCGTGTGTGCTCCATCCCCCAGAGAGCTTCGGAGTGGACGCTCCCTTTCTTGTCCAGCGATTTTTGGTGATGGAGTGACCTCGTCGACGATTACCCTCGTCATCGTGTCCCATCCCCGGGAGCCTGGCCTCTCCACCGGGACAGACCACGCTGGTGTCGACGACGGGCTCAGTCTCTTCTAGCGTGTCAGAGCTCACAACTCGTGCGATCCCACCGTCATGCTTGCGATGTCATCTTTTACCGTAAAGAGGATAGACCTGCACGCAAGTGGTTCGAGATCAACGAGACCGAGTTGTCAAGCTGGGACGTGTTCAAAACAAAACTGAGAGACTTGTTCGGGAAGCAATTTGGTCGCCAGCTTGCTGCCAGCAAAGAGCTGGCATAACGCGCCCAGACCTCGACAATATCTTAGGTCACATACATCCAGGACGAATTGGCCCTTTGCTCTAGGGCCGACAGCACCATGGCTGAGACCGATAAAGTGGGCCACATCCTCAAGTGCATTGCGGATGACGCCTTCCAGCTTATTTTGAAGGGCCGCAAGTGTGAATTCTATCGTTAAAGAATGTCGGCGGTGGGAGGTGGCAGAAGGGCACCGCATCGCTAACCACTTCACCCGGCTTCCACACAAAGCAGCGACATCTCTCTGTGAAAATTTGAGCGTAGCAGCATGTCTTTCTTGCATAAAAGATCCCGTTCCGTCTTCAGGGGATGTAACAAAAATCATGCGTCGAAAACTGGAGGCTATTGCCGCTACTACTACAGTAGGGTACACGCCCGAAGGGAACGAGCTCCGCACCGCATCCATCATCCAACCCGTGGTCCGTGACGAAATAGCAAACATGAACCTTCAACCTATGTCCGCCATTAGTTCTCTGTGTAAACAAGGGTTCAGGTCGCCCGGTGACAAGAACTAATGACCGCCTTCACGCTACCCACACACCCAGCTGAGCGGCACCCGCACTCGGACTATGCATGTGCACCCAGATGAGTGGCGTACCGCTGTCGGCAAACACATTTGCTTTAATTGCTCCGAAGTTGGCCACATTGCCCGGTACTGTCGCACCCGCGGGGTCTCGTTCTTCTGAAACAGATGCGCTGGTTGTAGTCCTCGACCACTCTTTGGCTAGCCCTATGACAGGCTGCACAACTTCGTTTCCTGAGCCAAACACTAACAGCCCAAACACTATGTTCAGTAGATCGCCGTCGCCCCAACGCCGCAGTCCTGTTCGCCACAGCCTCGCCGCCAATCCCGGTCATCCAAGCACTATCCACCTCCTTCAAAATACTACGCGATGCAGCTCCCGCACATGCCGCTGCATTCCTTACCCGGCCCGAAATACTTATGCCTACTCTCCCGACGAAAAGAAATTGCTGGACGTCCACATTGATGGTGTACGGTTTACTGCATTAGTTGACAGTGAAACAGACATATCCGTAATGGGTTCTGACCTTCGCTGCAGTCTACGCAAGATCCTCACACCGGTGCAGTTACAAGTGTGCGAGTCGCCGGTGGCCCGACTGCATTCCCGGCCCTGCCCGAGAACCCTCTGCCTACTCTCCCGACAAGAAAGAACTTGCTGGGCGTTCACATTGATGATGAACCGGTTACTGCATTAGTTCACACAGAAGCAGACATATCCGTAATCAGTTCTAACCTTCGAAGCAGTCAACGCAAGATCCTCACGCCGGTGTCGTTAAGAGTGTGCGAGTCGCCGATGGGCGGACACCAGCTGTTACCACTTTGTCTGCTGCTCGGGTGCGAATTGCTGACCACACCATATTGGTGATGTTTACTGTCCTAGACACTAGCCCCCATTACGTGAACCTTGGCCTAGATGTCCTGTCCACACACTAGCGTCTCATTAGCTGTGACAAAGGGGTCCTCCTTTTGAGCAACCTTTTGCTTCAGCCACTACCGATGTTCCCTGGCCTCGGTTCTGTTCTGCTGAGCATGTTCGCTTGCCCCCGCAAACTGTGACCTATGTCAATATGCGTGCCCCGCTGTTCCGGACGGGGACTACGTCGTGCCACTAGTCTCGGATGTGTTGCTTACGCGCCATGTCACCCTTCTTCACATCGTAATTACGGTGACCGACAACCACATGCATCTTGCTTTCATAATCTTTGGTTTGTCTCCCGAAGCTGTTCCTTAAGGATTTTATTAGCGGTCCTGTTCCTGTTATCGGAATTTAAGGTTTCTTCCCTATTTTGGACGGCCCTGCAGGTCTTGCCACCTTTGTGATGGAAGCCGATAATTTTGCGCGCATGATTGCCCAAGAACATTCGGTGGCACTTGCCCTGGAGTTGTTGTAGCTTGTGGCCTCCTTCGAAGACTTATCTGATTTCGGCAACCGACCCTTGTGCCAGAAAACGACGGTCAAGCATTGTATCCACACTGACGATGCAAGCCCAGTCCACAGGCAACCATACTATGTTTTGCAAGTGGCGCGCCAGGCCATTCAACGGAAAGTGGACAAAATACTTAGCAAAGGCATCATCGAACCTTTCTCCTGTCTTTGGGTGTCACCAGTCATGATAGGGAAAAAGGATGGCACAGGGTGCATTTGTACCGGCATCAGAACAAAATAACTAAGAACGATGTTTATCCTTTGCCTCGGATCGACGGCGCACTCGACTTTCTGCGGTGCGCCACATATTTCAGGTCAATTTATTTGCGCTCAGGATACTGGCAGATAGCTCTAGATGAAATGCATCGTAAGCAGAAGGTTTTAATTGCACCGGACGGCCTATATCAATTTAAGGTCGTGCCGTTGGGGTTGTTCAATGCCCCTGCCACCTTTGAGCGCATGATGGACTCGTTACTCCTTGGGTTAAAGTTGTCCACGTGTTTATGTTACCTCGATGATGTGGTAATGTTTTCTCCTACATTTGAAACACTTTTCCAGCGCCTTTTCGACATGGCTGGCGTCTTCCGCAAGGCGGGGGCTTCAACTTAACATGGCGAAATGTCAATTCGCCATGCGATCCTTGGTCACCTCGTCAACGCTGCTGGTGTAAAGCCAGACTCAAACAAAATCCACGCCGTTGAAAACTTCGGTGTGCCAGTCTCGTCAAGAGTCCTCCGTAGTTTTTTGGGACTCTGTTCTTACTTCCGCGGTTCAAAAAGGATTTCGCAACCATAGCGTGTCCCCTCATGGATATACTTAGGACCAACGCTACATTCGCCTGGCGCCCTGAACAAGTCGCCACCTTCTCGACGCTCTTTTCCCGGTTCACTACTGCGCCCATCCTTGCTCACTTTGACCCGTCGGCCCCGACTGAAGATTGAACTGATCCCAGTGGCTACGGCATCGACGCCATTTTGGCTTAATGGCATGGGCGGTCATGGCCGAGTAATCGCTTACTCCAGCCATCTCTTGCCTCCGTCCGAAAGCAAGTACTTAATAACAGACCGTAAGTGTCTTGCCCTTGTGTGGGCTGTAGATGAATTCCACCCTTACCTATACCGCAGGCCATTTAACATTGCGACTGATTGCTACGCTCTATGTTGGCTTTTGTCACTAAAACATCCAATCCGGTTCCTGGGTTGAATGGGCGCTGCGTATCCAAAAGTACACGATCATGTTCGCCTACAACTCAGGCCGGCTTCACACAGTCGCAGACTGCTTGTCTCGCCAGTAGGTCGATCCACCGACCAAAACGGACGAAGACTCTTAAACCTTTGTGCGTGCAATTCTACCTCTGTCATAAAGCCGTGGAGCAACGCACCAGCACCCTATTACTCTCGATAATTGTCCGTCTCTAGGCGCACTCACGTCACCCCAATTTCAGAGCGTTCGTTCTTCACAACGGGGTGTTATACCGGCGAGACGACCGACCATACGGGCCTCACTTGCTCATCGTTGTTCCTGAACACCTGAGGCTTGACGTCCGTTATCAGCTTCACAACGAGTCTACCGCTAGTCACTTGGCAGGGGCCCGCACTTACGACCGCGTCCGTCGCCGTTCCTTTTGGCCCGGACCTTTCGCACCGTTCACTGCTAGGTTCGCTGGTGCGATATGTGCCAACACCGGAAAGCACCTCCAGTACTTTCGGCCCGTCAGCTTCAACCACTAGTCATACCACTAGAGCAATTTTACCATGCTCTCTTAGACCTTCATCGCCCCTTCCTTTTGTAAACACCAAAAAATCGCTGCATTAGGGTCGCTACACATCACGCGACTCACTATGCCATCACAGGAGCGCTCCCGACTGCGTGTGCCACGGACGTTGGCGACATTTTTCTGCAAGAAGTGATGCGGCATTACGGTGCACCCTGACAGCTGCTTACGGATCGTGGCCGCTCCTTCCAGTCTCACGTCATAGACGATATTTTACGATCCTCATTCTGTCAAACACAAAATGACCAGCACCTACAACCCAAAACCAGGGACTTACCGAATGGCTAAACACGACTATTACCGATTTGTTATCAATATATGAATTGCCCTACCGCCGTGACTGAGACGCTTCGCTGCCTTACGTGATATTCGCGTACAATTTTTCGAGGCACGAAATTGCTTGTCGCCTTGAAATAAAATAAAAATGGTTGCTAATGGCAGTTTACAAAGCATGGAAAAAACGAGCCCCGAAATTATGATCATAGCCAGGAGTACTTCTGAGCGATAGTCTACTTTCTAACAGAAGTGACGTCCTGAATTATCTGACTAGTATGTACTTCATATTGCAAACTAATGATCAGAAAATGTTTACCTTCTCTTTGGAATTCATAAGGTCTTCGCAAGACCATTTTCTGGAGTTGACATTTTGCGCCGACAGTGCCTTCAATTAAACATTTAGGAAATCAATCACTGTGTTTTTAAAACATTATCTTTTAAACAAGCAAACTTGCCTTCCTCTATTTCTCTATACACCCTCTTCCTCCGCATGTTAGAGGAGATAAGAAGAAACGAGGCCTACCCAAAAGGGCCCCTATACTAAGTCAAGACTTTCTTGCCCTGTGAACGCAGGTCTTTCTTATCGAAGGGATGAACCTATACCAAAACATTTAGCAGAAAGGGCCCAACAGCGTGCGCCAGATGTGTACCTTACTTTATTAAACTTTGTTTTCACTATCAGGCATTTTGTCTATGAATAATGATCGTTTTCCGCTGTCGTCTGCCTACATTTTTTGGGACAACTTGGAGCAGGTCTTTTGAACACTTCAACTCGTAAGACTAAAATATACCCACTAGACAAATGTAATCCTGAAATGGGAGCATTGCTTCGCAATTTCAGAAACGTGTGTGTCGCCTATTAACTGTCCGCATCCGGCTAATAAATTCTGATGTTAGTATTCTGATATTGTAGCACTTCCTGCAAACTACACCTGTTCAAGGGAAGGACAACCGCAAGGGAAATATTTATAGAGAGCGACAGCCAGTCCGCAGTACCAATACTATATTACCAATTACCTGCGACCTTCCAAAGAAAGAATCTTTAAGATACACGTGGCCACACCGACAAAAGTATTCAGAAATGAGAGATCTTTTCCAACGTATCTTTACAAATGAAGGCACTTTTAGCATCCATGAATCCTATTGTCGGCTCGTTTCGTCAAGCCGTCGAATGTGCATTCAGCTCAAAACAGGCGTTGCAATCACTAAGCAGAGTTCAATCAAAGGCGGCCTGCACCCTGCCTCAAAAGTTGAGTTCTGAAGCGCTCCGTGACTTAAGCAATATCCTTTGAAAGCACTTCCCCGTTTCAGCTAGGAATGACGGATCGAAATGGAAGTTCTATAAACCACAAGGGGTCACGTATTGAAAATCAAGAGCCGAAAGCACGCGCAAACTTGGCTGTTGTCAGTAAGAAATTATACCGGACTTTCATAAAAGCTAGCAATCATCTACAGATGACTTGCATTTTTCCAAAACCAGTGCGCCGAATGCGTTCACATGATTAATTCACGTTTTACGTACACGTTCTCGAACATTTTCAACGTGGTACGACGAATATTCTGTCAGCGACCTCAGGTGGGCAAAATAGTCAGCGTATGACACCAAACCCGAATGATATTCAAAGATACTATGAATAAGAGTCAACAGTGGTCCTGGAAGGTTCAATCTTTCCGGCTGCTTTTGTGGCGACCTGAAGCTGCATACACTACAGCCCGACCTTAGGTCTGCAAGGCACATAAGATACAATTATTAATATTTTTTCGACGACGATGGTTATGATTATGATGATGATTGTGATAATCGTAGTCACTTCAGAGTCATTTTTCAAAGTCAGGTTCTGGTGGTGGTGGTTCCAGTGAAATGGCGCGCACCTACTTAGAGGGATTGGCCAGGAAACTGGGCTTCACAGAAAGAAATTATGTGTTTTCATGGCGTTCACCCTTCGTCGTTTACCAGAGGTTCACTTCTTTGTTTCTCTCTTCTTTCGTTTTGCTTACATTCATTTTTTTGTTCGTGCTTGTTTTTTTTTGCAGAAAGCGTAAAGCTGTTTCCTGATATATTTTGGCTGGATAACTGTGACCTGCCATCTCTAAGCTGAAACCTGGATAAAGATTTACTTTTATCCCCCAGCTACGTACGAATAGTCACATTTTTGTAGACGCGTGTGATTTGCTTTGAATAGCTTTTTAGCGCTTTTTTCCATAAAAAGCAAACTCTTCAACCCCTAAATTGTTCTAACATTTCCCTAGGGCCTCCTTTATACTTCTGGCTTTCCGGAAAACCTGGCTTGTGGGCGTTCGCAGTCGCTACAACACACCCCATATAGCCATCTCCCAACCACATTCTCTTTAAATAATCTCGTCAAAGCACCCTAACCTCCCATTACCTGGCCACTTGCCCCGAAGCAGATCCCCGTTTTTTGTTATTTCGTTAGTCTTCTCACCGACCTTCCTCTTTCTCGCAAACTTCTTGTGGCACAAAGGAAAAAGAAACTGGAAGGAAATACGTAGGCAACCGCATACGTTCAAAGAAGCGAATTCCTAACTACAAAACCTTGCCGTGACAAGCAACCAGCGGGCTAAAGAACCCTGGAACTGATTCTCGTTCATCAAAGCCCTCCAATGTGTCAATTACTGGGCGCACATATCAGAGCAGTTTTTCTTCCCAGAAAATGACTAGACCCCACGTTTCTGGCCCAATAATCTCTTGCGGACGCTTGCGTTCAAGCAGACAGCCCTCCATGGAACCCTACCCACACATCACGAAACACAAGAACAAGAAACTTGTCCAAATGGAAAACCCCAACACACTCAAGGAACCTTTACGATCGGCTGCAATTAGCTTAATCTGGAGGGGTACGTCTTGTTGCCAAACAATGACAATAAAAAAGGTTGAGAAAATGTCGCAGTATTGTCCAATAAGCCGACTCTTGAACAATCGCTTGACTTCATTGCATAAGTACTATTAAACCACTTCGAAAGACCGCAAAGTCTCTTCTGGGAAGCCTCCCATACATTCGTTATTGTATACTGCTGGGCGTAGTTCAAACCACAGCGAAGGGAGGCCCGAGCGCCGTATTTTGGGCTTGACGTCATGCGCTTATTTCAGTATCCAGAACAGTTACCCCCGGCCAAACTACACATGGGATAATATTCCTTGGCTTGTTCAAAATTAACCTTGAAACCTGCCTAACTGTAGGTGTAAACCTAGGACCGTAAAACTTATGTTTAACTTCAAAGCAAATTGTTGAAACTGGAACTCATAATAATGTACTCGTGTGCCTGAATCTCTTAGTAGTCATTGACGTACGAAGATAGGCCCGTTATGTCTATACGTGGATACTACGGCTGGTAATACAAAATTGCAGTATACCATTAGCCAGCACGACCCCACTAGTGATTGCGGACTGCGGCTATAAGAAGCAACGCATGCGACGTTCGCAGGAGGTCCCACGTTTAACGCCTGCAGATAAGCTGCCTATAACATTAGGAATAAGCGTAGAGCCTTAATGGGAAAGCTAAGGATCAGAACCAGAGTAATATACTTTTATTATTATATTTTTATTTCTTAGCAAAACCGAGCGGAGGCTGAGACTTAAGGCGAACGTGGCCTGACGAGAGGCATCAGCCACCCGATTTAGAGTTTACGTAATAAAAGGGCTGTTCACAAATGTAGGCATAATAGCACAATCGAGAAAGAAAAATAACACAAAGCAAAGCCATTACTACATTTCCTGGTTATTATGCAAAGCATAGGTCTACAATTCCCAGAAGGATAACCGTGTACACAGAAACGCAGTAATTCGTATGCATTTACGTTAATTACTGTACTATGTCATAAATACGTAATAATGTATTTTAGTTTGTAAGTTTTTTAATCTCCGCCGTTAGGAGAACATATTGCCACATTGCAGTAATTCGATGGCAGCGCAGAGGGGCGGTGCCGTCAATCCCTCGTCTGCGCGAGAGCGGGTGTGTGCGCCGAAACCCCGGCTTGACAAAGAAAAGGATGCTATCTCACTCGTGGGCTTCTCTCTGCTGTAATAGCGTCGCTATTAGACTACCATACGTTATTGAACAATGTTCTAATAAATAATTCCTTACTGTGTATGAGTCGCCAGATTTACGCTACATTTCTGGTGGAGGAGCCGGGTACCAGTTGCGAATCTCGCATGCACCGCGAGGGCACCATCCCTGAGACCGGGCGTATGAAACACAGCTGACTCCTGTTCATCAACGAACCAGTCGTCGGCTTCAAGTTGTATCTCCTGAGTACGGACTTCTGTCCGCGACATCCAGGGTAACATCGGCACACTGTACGGGCCCAACAATGGCAAGCGACAACCCCATGTCAGGTCACTTCTGGTTTCAGAAGCTGCGGCAGGCTCCAAGTTTTAATGGACGCGTCTTTAAAGATGCGGAGGGTTGGCTTGAACTGTATGAGCGTGTGGCAAGGTTCAATAGATGGGATCAAGTGCGGAAGCTGTATGACGTGTGCTTTATCTTGGAGGAGGGCACGAGGACGGGGTACAAAAACCACGAAGTAGATTTCACAAGCTGGCATGAATTACCTATGCGCGGAGTGACCGCAAAGAAAAGGCTGAAGCCGCTTTGCGATGAAGAAACCAGAAAGCCAATGAAAGTGTCGCCACGTAATACGAGGAGATGTCCTGTCTTTTCCGTCGTGCAGACCCGAGCATGGTGAGGATAAAAACTGCGTCACCCTATGCGAGCTGTGAAAGAGAAGCTATTCGCTGGGCTTGTGCGCAATCCCTCGTGTACCGTGACCGAAATTGTTACAGAAGCAACGATGATGGAAAAGACGCTAGAACATCGTTCCAGACAACACGACCGCCACCCTGCTTGTGTGTCGGCGGGCATGTTGTCTGCTGCACTGGGGACCGTTGTCTGCTGCACAGGCAACACCTACGTACGCTTCCCTGGCCCAACTTGTGAAACAGGAGGTAAAGCACGCGGTTCAAGAACCGGTGAACCTCGACCTGCAGCTGCCTTTGCGCATCTAGGAAAAAGCGGCCACATACGCCATGGTTCTGCAAGAAACTCCTACGTACGCTGCTTCGAATGTCGGCGCGGCTGCAACCGACGCGCCACCCCGTCAACTACTGGTGTCTTTATTTTTTGCCGGCCTAGAAATCGGCCAGGCGATCCTGCTGGACGGAGCGCCGCACGCAAGGCGGACGTGTGGCGTGCACCGGACGGGCTACCACTATGTTTTTGCAGTGGTGAATCCGGTCATCTAAACAGTTCGTGCCCATACCGAAGTGCTGGCCTTCGAGGGTACCCTCCGAATGCATCCTGCCCTTGTTTCGGTAAAAGACCTGTTGAAATTCAACAATAGCTGTTCACGCAACACGCTCCCTCTCGCGCGGAAACCCGGCCAGCATCGTTAAGTCGTTACAGATCACCGAGCCCTCGTCCCCCCTCTGGTTCGCCTAAGCGCCCCTCGCCCAGTCCGCGTCGGGAAAGCTGAAACCAGCGACCTCTGGAGCTGAGGCCGCTGAAACGGCAGCCAGCGAAGATCCTCCATCGTGTTTACGATGACGTATATAGGAACCGATGCAGCTGCAAAATTATAGCAAAATAGCCACGTGTGACGTCGCGGTGAGTATCGACGGATACGACGTGACGGCGCTGGTGGACACAGGCGCAGAATATTGGGTAATAAGCTGCAATTTGGCAAAAGAACTCAAGAAGGTATTGACGCATTGAACTAGCCTTCAGATTCGCAAGACGGGTGGCCACCTGGTGACCCCTACAGGGCAATGCACGGTTAGGGTTACTGTACGAGGTATACCTACGGGGGCAATTTTGTCGTACTCCCGAAATGCTCGAGCGATGTCATACTGGGTATGAGCTTGCTGCAAACGAACGACACCATCATCGACCTACAGATATCGACTTTGACAATCTCCACACAACAAGCGATAAGAAACGATTCAGAAACACGGCGATTCTGTGCCCTGCACGTAGTGGACGACAGCATTATGGTACTGCCACGCAGCAGCGTAATGGTACTCGTTAAAGAGGACGCGGTTGAAAGTTCCGAACGGTTAGTAGAAGACAACATGAACTTGCTTTTAGAACGAGAAATTTGTGTTCCGAGGAGCATGCGTAACGGCTCTGCGGATGTAGCGCTGAGAAATTTCGGGAACGAGCTTCAACACGTCCTAAAAGGCCCTAAAATCGCCTCCCTGCAAGACTTCGTCCAAGCGGCAGACGTTCACACTTGGAACTGGTGGGCGGGAAGCATCGGTTCCGAAGTACAATGTCGGACTAATCCACATCAGCCCAGACCTGTTGTCAGACCAGCAACAGCAGCTGATGCTCCTTCTGGAGGATTTCCCTGAATGTTTCTCCACTTCATCGAGTGTTTCCCAAACGCCTGTGTCCAAACAGCAAATCATCGTCGAGAAAACAACAAAGGCAGTCTAGCAGCACCCCTACCGCGTGTTCTAGAAGAAAAGAGAATCCATCCGGAGCCAAGTAACGGAAATGTTGCGAGACGAAGTGATTCAACCGTCGAGAAGTCCGTGCGCCCTCCCTGTTGTACTGGTTGAAAGAAAGACAAAACCTTACGATTTTGCGTAAACTACAGGAAGCTGAATCGTGTAACTAAACGAGACGCATACCCATTTCAACGAATAGACGACGCCTCTGACTGGCTGCGTAATGCAAAGTACTTCTCGTCTTTAAATCTCAAGTGTGACTACTGGCAGATTGAGGTTGACGAGCGAGACCGAGAGAAGACCGCGTTTGTCACCCCGATGGGCTTTATGAGTTTAAAGTACTTCCGTTCGGTCTCTGCTCAGCGCCCGCGACGTTCAAGCGAATGATAGACGCTCCCTACGCCGGTTTAAAATGGCAGTCTTGTCTGGTTTACCTGGACGATGTCGTCGTGTTTTCTGCCACCTCTGATGACCACCCACACCGGCTTCGACTGGTTCTCGACACTATACAGTCGGGTAATTTGAAACTAAAACCAGCAAAATTCAACTTGGGCTACCAACAGCTGCAATTCCTAGGACATGACATCAGTTCAGAAGGTGTCGCACTAGACCCTGAGAAGACGGCAGCTGCAGCAGCCTTCCCACGACCATGCGATATAAAAGCTCTTAGGCGCTTCCTAGGCCTCTGCGCCTAATACAGACGCTTTGTAGAGAATTCTTTAACCTGGCAGAACAATTGGCCCGGCTGACAAAAGGCGTAACTTTGGCATGGCATGGCAACAAGAAAAAGATGTGGACTTCAATCACCTGCGGGACCGATTACAAAAAGCACCAGTACTGGCTAATTTGGACGAACAGGAGGATAGAGAGATACATACCGATGCCAGTAACGTCCGTCTTGGTGCAGTTCTCGTTCAAAAGCAGGACGGATCCGAGCGAGTTCTAGACTATGCCAGCCGCATTCTATCAAAGGCAAAGACGAATTACTACCCCACTTAAAAAGAATGTCGGGCCGTTGTGTGGGCCATCAATAAGTTCCGGCCGTACCTTTATGGCCGACTGCTTAGAGTTGTCAGTGACCACCATTCGTTGTGTTGGCTGCACAACCTAACAGACCCATCTGTACGCCTTACACAACCTAACAGACCCATCTGGACGCCTTCCCAGGTAGAGTCTCTGGCTGCAAGAGTACGACATGACGGTCGTTTACAAGCCCGCGGGGAGGCGTAGCGATGCTGATTTCTTTTCACGGGCACCTGTGCATTCGGCAATCCCAGACGCCGACGAACACTTCCTCTTCCTCGGAGTTGTTATTCCTGCTGAAATGGCCCACCTTCAGCGAGATGACCCTGAATTGCTTCTTGTCATTCAGCACTTGGAAGGCCTCAATGATCAAATTGCGCCTGCCTTTGCTCGAAACATCTCGTCCTATAGCCTCCAGAACGGTGTGCTTTACAAGCGGAATTTCAGAAATAGCCCGGACGCAATCCTACTTGTTGTGCCAACAGAGATGCGCGAGGAAATATTTTACGACTGCCACGAAGAAACAACGGTGGGGCACCAGGGCGAAAGCCGTAAACTGGCGAGGATCCGCCAGAAATAATATTGGCCGAAGCTATTGCGAACCGTTCAGCACTATGTCAAGACCTGCCGCGAGTGCCAGAGCAGGAAGGTTTCGTCTTTGAAACTGGCAGGGCTTGTTCAGCCAGTGCAACCACCAATGACCCCTTTCCAGCAGGTTGGAATGGATGTCCTCTGCCCATTTCCTACCTCCACGAAGGGGAACATATGGATCGTGGTGGGGGTGACCGACTACCTCACGAGGTACGCAGAAACAGCAACTGTACCAAGAGCAACTGCGGCTGAAGTAGCTCAGTTTGTCGTTTACAACATCGTTCTACGACATGGAGGTCCCCAGATTGTCATAACCGACAGGGGCAGTGCTTTTACAGCTGACATCACGCAGTCCGTCATGGTACTAACCCACACCACTCACAGGCGAGTAATTGGCGTGTGGTACCGTCGGCGGGTGGTACGCGTTTGGCCAGGACATTGGCGGACCCGGACAAGGTACTCAGGTGAGTGCGTTTGCTAAGGTGTTTCCGCACATGCCAGCCAGCCAGCCTTCTGTGATCTGTCTCGTCGTTCTTCGCTTTTTCTACCCTAGTTTGTACCGCTAGTTTTTCCTTAAGGAACCCAAACCCATGTAAAATGTGGCCGAGGACTCGTTGCAAATATCGGAGTGACGAAGTGAGTGGTGTTTCGGTGGGTCTCATGGTGAGCGAAATTACGAAGGGGTGACTGACAGTTGGAGAAGATATGTACTGGTGTGCTGGTAGGAACAGCAAGAGTAGCGTACCCTATTGCAAGGGAAATGACGTGTTCTTAGATGGCGGTCGAATCCAGCGGGGAAAGGAAAGAAACCGTGGCAATGTCTAAAAAAGGGAGATGCCCAACGACTGTCACGTACCCTGTACCCACCCCCCAGTTCCCGTCCAACTCGTAAGGCCACGTACCTCATTCGGTAAGCTCAAACCTCCTCACTCTCCTCCGAACTCATTCTGAACCGCATCTATCGGCGCCCTGGCCATTCATCTTGCCCGACCTGTTCTTCCTACCCATCCATCCCTCATTGCTATTAGGACTGCACCCCGCCATTTCTTCACCCATCCCTCACCTCCATCACCTTCTGGGAGTTCTTGCAGTCTCCGCCGCCGACAGTAAACATCCAGGCTGCCTAGGCAGCTCTCTACAAACACGTGCACCGGACCCGCACGAGAATTCGAGAGTGCTACGTGGATCCGGTGCATTGCACATTCAAATTAGGACCTGCACTTAGGTCATGCGGAAATTGAAAGTTTGTTCTCTCTCTCTCACAGGCAAACAACTGCTTACGATCCGCAAACCAATGGCTTGATTGAGCGATTAAACAGAACTCCAACCGACATACTCTCAATGTATGTCGACGTAAAGCATAAAACGTGCGATGAGATCTTGCCATACGCAACATTCGCTACAAAACGGTAGTTCAGGAGACCACAGCAATGACTCCATTTCAGCTGTTTTATGGTTGCACTGCCACTACGACCCTTCATTCCATGCTACCGGTTTCTCAGGATGAAAACGGCGACGGCGACAATCTTGTGGAAAGATCCGAGGAAGCAGGCCGCGAATTCAACGTCAGCAGACTTCCGATGCAGCTCGCTACAAAAAGCACAGGCGGGCCATGTTCGACAACGGTTCGACAACGCGGACGTTCGGAGAAGCTGCTACATCGGTATTTCGGGCCATGTTAAGTTGTTCGCCACCTTAGTGACGTCAACTATGAAGTGGCACCTGATAGAAGAACGCACTGCTCATGACGTGTCCGACCAACTCCAGCGGTAGTGCACCTGGTCCGAATGAAGCCGTACTATGACAGAGAGCACCACGCAATTCCTGAACGTGCTCATAGTGCAGCGAACCATGCATTGGGTTAGTTTATTTGTGTTTTGCTTTTACCGCCCGGCTGCACCGGTCTGTGTTATCTCTGTGCCAAGGGAAGCGCGTGTTCCATTCTTTCTTTCTGTGCCACATGTGTTATCTGTTCTGATAGGTAGAGCATTCCGATCTAATGTTAAGATCCCGAAATATTCTTCTTGGATCTACAATGTTCTCGATGCGAATCGACGGTTCGAGAACCACGCGCGCCGAAAGATAAAAGGCCTGCAGAGCAGACGCCGGGCTATTCGATTCTGTGACGTTTGCCGACGCAAGTCACTTTGTTAACCGCTGCTTCGCCACCTCTCTATTCTTTTGAGTTGATTGGGAAGCACAAGTTCACTCCAATAAACTTGTTTCTACTTTCAAGACAATTGCGTCGTCCTTGGCTACGTGACATCTGGTGGAGGTGCTGGAAAGCACCCTTTATGCTCTATACGACATCTGAAAGCCGCCGACTGCAAGGACTGCTACCCGAGTTCAGTCTCATGCGAGAAGGGCGAAAGAGAAGAAACACTGCAACCAACACCATGGTGCAAGAAACAACGTCGCCAATTGTGCTGCAGCAGCTCCAGGAACCGCTATCGTTCCGGAGAGCCCCCGCTGACGACCCCGAAGAATAGCTGGAGAAGCTGGAGCGCGTCCGCATCTTCAACAGGTGGGACGACGAAGAAACTTTCAGGCATGTCTTCTTTTCCTTAGAAGATGCTGCTCGAACTTGGTTCGAGAACCATGAGACTTCTTTGACCGACTGGACTCAATTCAAAAGGGAGTTTCTTAAGACATTCACTACAGTTGTGAGAAAAGAGCGAGCGGCGCTTTTTCTTGAAACTCGGACACAACACCCCAACAAAGGGTTCCTGATCTTCGTTGAAGAGATGAAGCAACTATTTCGCGGCGCGGACCCCAAAATGGCGGAAGAAAAGAAGTTACGCTTCTTGATGCGCGGATTGAAGGAGGAGCTGTTTGCTGGACTTGTCCGCAACCCGCCTAAAACCATCGCTGAATTCGTGACCGAAGGCAGCACGATTGAGAAGGCTCTCGAAATGCTTGCTAAGCAGTATGACCGGAACTTTGTTGGCGCGGCCAGTGCGAACTTTTGACTTACTCCGCGGCTGTTCATCGACTCCGCCCTGCTCCAACACGTCGTCAAGAGGCACGTCGTCAAGAGGCCCCGCCTTACCGCCGACCACTGTCGCCCACCCGACCCCCTGTAGCATGAACCCAGACGCCGAGGAAGACTGACGTATGGTGAACACCGGATAATCGTCCTCTGTGCTACCACTGCGGAGAGGTCGACCACATCTACCGTCGCTGTCCATACAAGAGACTCGGACTACGTGGTGTCTCCGTCGAAGCACCATTCCCCCGACCCGGCCAGCAACCATCTGAGATTGAAGAAAAACCTGTCGAACACCAGCCGTGGACCAGCCCGTTTCAACCGTTCGCCGTCGCCCTACCTGTACCAGTCGCCGGACCGCCTTACAGTGCTGACTTCGCACGTGGAAGGTCTCACAGCCCACGCGGGGGAAACTAAAGGCGGCAACTTCTGGAGGTGAAGTTGCAGAACGGCGACAAAACGAAAACCCTCCAACGACGCAACGATTCGCCGAAGACTGTGACTTACGACTTGCCCTCATCCCGACGACCCGACCTAACCAGACGTGACTCCTGAACACGACGATAACCACACGGCGCAACGCGTACTTGAGATGACCGAGCCTGCCGCTGAGACGAAGACAACGACGACGCACAGTACCCGACCGTCAACACACACAAGCCGAGAAGCGACGCCCCGACGCACCCGGAACTAAAGGAAGGCAGCGTCCGACGTCCAGTTGTCAATCGAATGCTTTGACGTAGTCGCCCTCATCGACACGGGAGCAGACTACTCGGTGATGAGCGGGTCATTCGCGTCTAAGTTGAAGAAAGTTACGACAAGATGGGACGATCCGCATATACGCACAGCAGGAGGCCATCTCGTAACGCTAAGCGGAAAGTGCACATCTCGCGTCACCATAGATGGCATTACGTACCCTGCTGCGTTCGTAATTCTACCTAACTGCTCCCGCGATGCAATACTCGGAATGGACTTTTTGACGGACAATGGCGCAATAATTGATCTGCAGACCAAGTCGATAACTTTTTCCTGTGATCACTCCACGACGCCGCCACTGAACCCCGATCACCGTGCTGCTGTAAGGATCGCTGACGATCACGTCACCCTGCCACCCCGCGCAAGCTTGATGATCGCCGTCTACTGTGAGGATGCTGCTTCTGACATCGACGCTATCGTAGAGGGGGATCAAAGGTTGCTTCTCAACCGCGGTGTCTCCATCGCCAGAGGCATTGCGCGCTTTAAGCAATGGAAATCCCATGTTTTGGTCACCAATTTCACCGAGGAGAACCAGCATCTAAGCAAGGGCGCTGCAATTGCGTTCCTCGAAGAAACGCAAGAAGCAAGTTAAGTGATCATGGTCGCCAACTTTGAAGGCGCACGCGCAGATGCTTCCAAGCCGCCGCAACCTTTCGACGTAAACCCGGCGCTGCCGCAAGAGAATCTGGACAGATTATTTGATTTGCTCCATCGCTACAGCGAGCGTTTTTCGGCAAATTCAAAAGTACGTCTGACACCCCTAGCGAAGCACCGGATTATAACCGAAGATGGAGCCCGACCTACCCGAAAGTCAACGTACCGCGTCTCTTCACACGAGCGAGAAGCCATCCGTACTCAAGTCGACGACATGCTCAGCGACGACATAATACAGCCATCGAAAAGTCCGTGGGCTGCGCCGGTTGTACTCGTGAAGAAAAAGACGGCACATTAAGGTTCTGCGTTGACTACCGGCGAATAAAAAAAATCACCAAAAAGGACGTGTACCCCCTGCCACGAATCGACGACAGCCTCGACAACCTCTGCCATGCGAAGTACTTCTCATCGATGGATCTTAAGACCGGCTACTGGGAAATTGAAGTGGACGAGAGAGACCAAGAGAAGACTGCATTTATAACCCCGGATGGCATATCCTAGTTCAAGGTGATGCCTTTCGGTATGTGTACGGCGCCAGCAACGTTTCAAATAGTCATGGACACTGTGCTAGCTGGCCTGAAGTGGCACACTTGCCTCGTATACCTCGACGACGTTGTCCCATTCGCCCGGACTTACGACGAACACCTCGCAAGGTTGTAGTCTGTACTCGAGGCCATTCGTACGTCGGGGTTACGTTGAAGCCTGAAAAGTGCCGTTTCGCGTATGAGGAACTCAAGTTCTTCGGCCACGTCGTCAACGCCGTGGGAGCCCTACCTGACCCAGCAAAAACTTCAGCCGTTGCGAACTCCCCAAGGCCGAAAGACAAGAATGGCGTGCGAAGATTTCTCGGACTGTGGGCATACTACCGGCGCTTCGTCGCAAACTTCGCCCGTATTGCAGAGCCGCTCACGTGCTTCACGAAGGATAGCACCCCTTCCAGCCGGTACAACGACTAAGAAAAAGCATTCGGCGAGCTGAAAAAAACGCCTCCAAAGCCCGCCCGGTCTCGCTCATTTCGACGAAAACGCCGGAACGGAAATACACACGGACGCCAGTGACATAGGCTTGGGTGCCGTCCTCGTTCAAAAACCAAACGAGTGCGAAAAGGTAATCGCCTATGCCAGCCGTGGTCTGTCGAAGGAGGAGAAAAACTATTCTGCCTCTGAGAAAGAGTGCCAGGCAATTATATGGGCGATTTCAAAATTTCGTCCATACGTGTATGGAAGACCATTCAAGGTTGTGACAGACCACCACGCGCTGTGTTGGCTCGCCAGTTTAAAGGACCCCTCTGGCCATCTTGGGTGGTGGAGCTTGCGCCTGCAGGAGTTCGACGTTACAGTCTTTTATAAATCCGGCAGGAAACACTCCGACGCCGACTGCCTGTCCCGCGCCCCCGTCGACCCACCAGCACAAGACTCCGATGAAGACAGCGCGTTCTTTGGAATCGTGACGGAGCGCGATCTAGCCGCCCAGTAGCGCGCCGATGCTGACTTACGCGTTATAATCAAGTACATCGAGGGATGCAACGTCACCGTAGCTAGAACATTCAAGCGCAGCTTACCAGCATTCAGCCTGAGAAACTCCCTCCTCGTGAAGAAGAATTTCAGCCCCGGAACGAGAACGAATTACCTTCTTGTCATCCCCGCAGACCTTCGTGACAAAATTTTGGAAGCGTGCGACGACGACCCGTCTTCCGAACATCTCGGCACAGCCCGCACAATTGGAAAAATCAAGGCGAAGTACTACTGGCCCCGCCTTACATCCGACGGCACCCACTACGTCCGCAGTTGCCGTGACTGCAGCGACGAAAAACGCCACCGACGAGACCCACCGGACTTCTGCAGCCGATCGCCGTCCCATCAAGGCCCTTCCAACAAATTGGAATGAACCTTCTGGGCCCGTTCCCTACGTCACGATCCGAGAACAAGTGGATTGTCGTAGCAACAGACTACATGACGCGCTACGCGGAGACCGCCGCTCTTCCGAGGGGGACTGCACAAGAGGTAGCCACGTTTTTCATTAGACAAGTTGTGCTGCGACATGGAGCCCCTGAAGTCCTCATCAGGGACCGCGGAACGGCCCTTACTGCGGAGCTCATGCAAGGAATCTTACGCTACAGAAACACGGATCACCGAAGAACGACGGCGTACCAGCCCCAAACGAACGGGCTAACGGAACATTTGAACAAGACGATTGCGGATATGCTGTCCATGTACGTCGACGTTGAACATAAGACTTGGGACGAGGTGCTCCTGTATGTCACGTTTGCGTACAACACGGCTATCCAAGAAACCACGCAGATGACGCCGTTCGAGCTCGTATACCGAAGACTGCCGACTACAATGCTTGACGCCATGCTGCCTCACGTAGAAGACAACGACCTTAACGCCGACGTCCAAGGATGCCTTCAGAGTGCGGAGGAGGCCCGCCAGCTCGCTCGAGTTCGTATAACGGACCAGCAGCTGATGGATGCCGGACGCCACAATCTCCATCGCCGAGACGCCGAGTACCATCCTGGGGATCGTGTGTGGGTCTGTACTCCCATCCAATGACGCGGACTGAGTGAGAAACTTCTGCGACGGTATTTCCTACCCTACCAGATTCTACGACGTGTGGGCCAACTTACTTACGAAGTGATCCCCGATGGTGACTCCGGCACCTCACGACGACGTACGCGGCCCGAAGTCGTCCACGTGGTCAGCTTAAAACCTTTCTACAGACGACGACGAACTTTTATGTTTATTTTCGGACTGTCGCTTATGTTAGCATCGGGTCGATGCACTCTTAGAGGGAGGTAATGCAGCGAACCATGCATTTGGTTTGTTTATTTGTGTTTTGCTTTTACCGCCCGGCTGCGCCGGTCTGTGTTATCTCTGTGCCAAGGGAAGGGCGTGTTCCATTCTTTCTTTCTGTGCCGCATGTGTTATCTGTTCTGATAGGGAGAGCATCCCGATCTAACGTGAAGAGCCCGGAATAATCTTCTTGGATCTACAATGTTCTCGATGCGAATGGACGGTTCGAGAACCACGCGCGCCGAAAGATCAAAAGCCGGCAGAGCAGATGCCAGGCTATTCGATTCTACGACGCTTGCCTATGCAAGTCACTTTGTTAACCGCTGCTTCGCCGCCTCTGTATTCTTTTGAGTTATTAGGGGAGCACAAGTTCGCTCCAATAAACTTGTTTCTGCTTTCAAGACAATTGCGTCGTCCTTGGCTTCGTGACAATAGGCGGGATGTTTTCTCTGCAGAATTCTTGTTACGGTTGCCCTTTGGCAATGAAGCACTGTGTTACTCTTTCCGGGGCCGTTATCTATTGCTTCCTGGCGAACCGCACTTCGAGCATCGGAACGATGCTTTTTCCAAAGAAGGGGGCAATGCCACACTCAAATAAATCGATGGCAGCGCAGAGGGGCGGTGCCGGCAATCCCACGTCTGTGCGGGAGCGGTTGTGTGCGCCCACACCGTTGCTTCATAAAGTAAAGAACGCTCTCTCGTTCGTGGGCTTCTCTCAGCTGTGACAGCGTCGCGATGAAAGTGCCATAGGTTTTTGGTCAATTTTGCAATTAAATGACTCCCTACTGTTGACGAGTCACTACATTTACGCAACAATAAAGACATACTTGAAACACCTCATTATAAATCTGTATTGTAAGCGTTTTGCTTAAATATCATTTTTTGACCTGTTTTTAAACGTAGAATCTCTGGCGTCGAAGTATTATTTTTGACCCAATCTATTTATTGTTTCAGTCGACTGGTACAAAAAAGATTGCTCACCATAGTTCATTCTTACTTTTGGAGCTTCCTGTACGTATGCCTGAGATGGTAGCATGATGATTTATTGTTAACTTGATTCAGGGTCTTTTGCTTATAAATGATATGTGGAACTTTTATATAATAAACTTGGTCCGTTCGACGCGCTGAGTATTCCATATATAAAGGACGTGTCGTCAAATCTGCATAACAGCCATGATAATTTAAATATGTGTGAAATTTTTTTTTTGAAATACAATGAGCCTGGTAAAATATTTTAGTTGCGTCGCCCATACCAAAATCCCATAGCATAGTTTCGAATAAGTGAGAGAATTGCATAGGTTTTGTTTCAACTACAGTGGTATCAAACAGCCGTATATATATATTAGACCTATACTTTTGAAGATTATGGTGGACAGGTGAGGAATATGCGTATTCCACTAAAGTTGTTCTAGAAACCAAAAACCCAAGAACTTCTATTCCACACTCGCTTTAACTTAGTTTCGTTGAATATAACCGGAATTTTATCGCGAACTTTTTTTTCTACAGCCTAAATATTATCTAAGTTGTCTTTGCTGCGCTTAGTTGCAGTGTGTTATCTAATAACCAGTTTGGTAATTGTTTCAAGAAAACGTTATTATTGATTGAAGTTTAATTATAATATCAGATGTGAAGAATACGTTCGTTTTATCCGCTTGCATAAAATTTTGTTGGAGCTTCTATATCTATGATGTCATTTACATGAAATATAAACAGTAACGAACCTAACTTGAACCCTTGCGGGACACCTTGATATAGGTCTAATATGTCTCATGTAATGAAACTTAGTTCATCAAAGTGCTTTCACTGAGTCAAATAGGTTTTTAAAAGGTTGCCGGCCGTGCAACGTACTCCATACATCTCCAAGTTATTTAGCAAAATTTTACGATCGATTGAATCAGTCCAATAGTGAACTGCCTGTTTTCAATGTTTGCAACTACTTTATCTTTAATTTACTCTAAGGCTTGATCTGTTGATTTAAACTTTTGGAAACCATATCAATATTTTGAAATTACATTGTGTTTAAAAAGAAAGGGGATAGTTTATTATAGATTACTTCCTAAAATACCTTGAGAAAACCGCCAGGACAGATACTGGCTTGTAATTTGATACATTGCCGTGTGCTCCCCCTTTATGAATCGGCGTCACTCTAACAACTTTAATGTTCGCTAACACGTCACTTACTTCTAGCGGCACGCCCTTAATCACACTCGATAAAAAACCCCACCTCCTGCCGCTGCATATTAATTTAGTTTTCTGATAAAATCAACCTCAACTCAACTTCCTCAACTTCCAACAAAACCTCATTGAAGTAAAATCTCCCAATTTTATTGGCTGGAGCTTTCAATCAATATTGTAGACCATAGTTTTCGAATACCCTAAACTCCTACGCAACTGCACATAAACATCTGGTGCAATAAGAGACTTCCAAAGCAATAACGTGGCCTAGATGATGGCTTGAATACAAGAAGATACAGTACCTGGGTCCGTGACATCCATTTTTTCTCCGCGACTTCCTGTTGGTTCCTGTACTAAGGCTGTGAGAGTCAAAATGCTCCTGCAAATAAAGAGAAGTACCAGCTTACCCACAAAAATATCTCCTGGTTTGCAGTGAAATTGTATAATGATGTATTTACATGTTGTAGTCGGGTCCTGTGCGTCTTTTGAACTCGAATGTATTATTTTCATAATAATCAGTTATAACTTGGTCGATCTTACAAACGGGAGTCTCGGTGTAGTTCCCGTATTCAGTCCACACTTGATCTTCCACGTTCATAAACTAGAAAAAAAGTAATGGTGAGAACTCTTTTTATAAAACTTATTTGAGGTCGACAAAAACCAGCTGTGTTGCTTACAGGTGGATAAAAAAATGTAGTTCTGTCGTAGCATTTATTTTCGCAGAAAGAACACATTACTGAGGTGAAATTAGTCTGGTGTTTAGTAAATTTTTCTAATTATAATTAAAATAGTGTCGCGCTTACTGTGATAAAATTAGTGTCGTATCCGGAAAACACCCATGCGGGCCAGTTTTGCACAAGAGGGGAGGATGATGATGATGCCCCATGAAAAAAAGCTTGCCGTGTTCGGAATGACAATTCAGTCCGTCGTACTGATCAAGACAACATCCATCTGACTGCGCCAATCCGAAGCCTTTTGATACAAGGAAAGCAAAGCCAAATTCACACTTGGTAGTTCTGACACAATCAAGTAGGAGTAGGGGTGGGAGGAAGGAGGAAGAACACTCAGCTTTCTCTTGAGCATTTCGTGTTCCGTCATCTCAATTTGTACTATAATTTGCCAGTAGTTCACACTTTGATCGTTGATCCTTGGACTTTGCTTGCGGCGGCTTTAACTTTGGCACTTCTCCATTTGATAATCGCGCGCAAAAAAGGTTGGCGTTTCTATCATCAGCGTTCGTAAACTGACGGGATTGGGTTTTTGATAATTTTTTTTTCAAATAGGTGCCATCGAAGTGGTTATTCTTCTGTGAGCTGAAGAATGGGGCCCGATCGACGGGTTTGGATGTAAAACTGACGGAGCTAATTTAAACTGACACGCCGATAAAAAACTTTTTGCGTGATTTTAGAGCCTATCATTTTTAGCTGTAAAAGAATAGAGAATGCTTTCTTCTGCAGTAATTTTGCAGGACAAGTGCTTGAGCTTACTTCTCCAGTCTCATTCAGGGATAGTTGGTAAGTGCTCAGCCTAGTTTGCATCATTCGGTGCATTGCTTTGTAACAAAAATCAGCCCTTCTCTTGCAAGAAATACAGTGCTCAAACACATAAATCATTTTCGATTGAAGTATGCTTAGACTGTCTGTGTTCTACGTCTACTAGCTTTAATGACACCGTCCACGACCAGGGGTAAATATACCGAAATCGCTGTTAGTGTTAGTGAACACTTATTTCTAATTAGGTCATTTTATGTTGCATGAAGAGGGAGTTTGCGAAATGTATTTTTTTGCGAATAGGTTCGTGTCAAAGCTTGCAGTGAACACGAACTGTTTTGTAACTGCAATATATTTTAGAGTTCATTTACATCTCGCTTTGGTGCGAAACGAACGTTTTTAGAAGAGACACTAGTTTTTCGCAGCTCATTTTCGGAGGTCATCAATACTTCAACTTACAAGATTATAAATCTTGCGCATGTAAAGATGAATGTAGTGTTATGCAATCGTTTTAGGAGCAGTGATAGAAAATATTCGGGAATAAAATACATTTATTTATTGTAGGAGTTAACGCGCCGACGCAACACAGGCGATGAGGCGCACCGTAGTGAAGGGCTTCGGATTAATTTAACCACGTGGGGATCTTTAACTTCCGCCGAAATCTCGTACACACGGGTGTTTTTGCTTTTCGCTTCCATCAAAAAAGCGGCCACCGAAGCCGAAATCGAAGCCGGGAATCTAACCCTCGTCCTCGTGCTCAGTAGGGCAGCACCATAGCCACTTCGCCACGACGGAGGGCTCAAATAATATTGCTTATGTAGGACAAATTTGGGACTTAAGCAATTAGAATTTGGAATAGACTTCATGTATACTATCCAGATTACGAAAATGTTTAAGCCAGAAGTATATAAAGGAAATCAACTGGAAAACGATTCCCGTAAACTGCCTCAAAATGAGAACTACACAATATAGAAGAAGACAAGCATCGCATAAGCAGAGCAAGGGATCGCGTTGAATTTGCAGAGTATAAAAAATTACCTACAAAAATAACCGCAGTGACACATCACGGCAAACACTAGTAATAATTTATAAAAGACTCAACATTATAGGCAGTGTGAATGCTGGACAAAGAAACCGTCAGAAAGACTTCGAGGAGGAATGCGGTAAGAACGAATCGGAATGTATATATGTATATAAATATATATATATAATATATATATATATATATATATATATATATATTAATGTATATATAATATATATATTAGATAATATAGTATATATATTATATAATGTATATATATATCTATATCTATATATTATATATATATATCTATATATATCTCTTATATATTCAGAATATATATATATACATGCCCATCTAGCCAGTCCCAGCAAAGGCTTTCAATTAGTTGTAGCGAATTGTCGGTGAGCGCGACCACGGGAGGCGATGCAAAGCGCGTCCTCGTAACCTAGGCTTAGGGATTCTCGCACTTACCGGCTGTTTCACTGGGGCTCGCCCTCCCAATTTTGTTTTGCGCTCGGTTGACTCTCGATGCTTGTCCGCCGCAAATTTTGCGTGTGCGTTACTTTTATTACAACCAAAGACTCAAAACTTTATACAGTAGGTCAAGGCGTGATTTAAGGTAGAGTTTTTGATATCACTCCGGTAGGAATATTGCTGGCGTCGCCGCATTCCTTGCGAAGCCGGTCTGATGAGAAGCGCAAAGAGTCGGAGCTACGCATCAGCTCCTGTATCGAACAGCCTTTCGAGCAAACGCAACAACGAGCTTCTAATAACTGGCCACAGCGGAAATACTAGACAAAAATAAACTCCTGGCATTGGAGGTTGGCGGCTTTTGCAGAAGGCATTATGATCCCCAGTAACAGTGTGCAAGCAGATGGTAAAACAGTTTTGGTAACTTCACCTCACGCTCAAAAGTATTGCGTCACATCACTTTACGTTGTCATGACATGAAAGTATGCCGCCTGCACCATGGGGCTCAAAATATGTAGTTGGAGTTCCAAATAACCTACTGTGTGTACACACGCCTACTGATTTTGTACCAAGCTTCTACCCAGTACGGAGGTTTTTGGAGCAAAATTTTGGAAGCATAATACATACGTTGTCGGTATGAACTCGGAGGCTTGGCTCGTATACAGGTAACGACAATATAACTGTTTTATCGACCAAGCAATTGTGATTTCAAACTCGTCTGATATTTGTAGGTGTAAACCGAGATAAATTTAAAGGGGGGCCACACCCTTGTTTCAATACAGCTTTTCTGTCTCGATAACAAAAAGTGTAAAAGATCAGTACGGAGAGAAGCTAGTTCTGGTCGGATTCCGTCAAATCTGCAGGTGCACCGCCAGCGCATGTTTCCACCATAACATACACGCACGCACACAGGCAGGCACACAGACACACAATCCCCCTTCGCACGCGCACGCAAAACGCACGCACACAAGCACCACGTGCTGACACGCACACGAGACGCACGCACACGCATATGCGGAGGCGCCCGCATGCACTCATTCTCATCGCGCAAACGGTAAAAATCCAATAACACTATGTTTTTTACGTGGCGGCATTTTTACGGTTGATTCCTTTATGAATATGCTCTTCATATCCGGGTATGAGTAATAATAAACGTGCACTTACTAGAGCAAGAGTAATTTCTTTTATTCATCAAAAATCAATTCCCGAGTACCAGTATTTTTTCTTTACACATGAAGGGATAGGAAAACTATAAATAGTTGCTTGTACTTATTCATCTGTGTTACTATTCTTATAGAAGAAATGACGCGATACTTTTATTGCGTTCTTTAGAGAATATATCAAACCTTCAACACCATAAGCGTGTCATAACCGTCCGAGTTCATGGTCGTTTTTCAGGGGAAGAAAACGAAACTTCGCGTACTCTTGACAACGTTGTCTGGGGCCGTTTAAAGTGGCCTAGCAAAACCTTCCTATTGCAGTTGCTTTGGAATAAACAATGCAAGATGGTTTTGCACTTTCACGCAACTATAACGAAAGCCAACTTGTGAGTGTTACTTTGAAAAAGTATCCAAAACCCAAAATTGGCACTGCAAGGAGTCCAAAAACTTCTTTTAAACAACGCCTTGTTTTGTAATTAAACCCATTGGGCCCAGAAGAATTTTAGCAAAAGTGGGAATTGAACAACCAGAAACGTTTTTTTACTCGGGCTTGGCGTATAAGGGCCGCTATACTGTTTTATAGAACGAATTGTGATTCAAATCGTCTGATTCTCTAAGGTATTAAGGGAAGCCTAGATCTTGAGACACCCTTGGAGCTCTACATTGTCTCTCGAATAACTAAAAAGTGAAAAGTAACAAAACTCTTCCTACTCTCGGTTGGGGTCAAATCTGAGGTCACGACAGCCATGTCACCCGCTCCGGTTCGCGATGCATGTTTATGTGCCGTTCATAAATTCACATGCACCTTCCTGCTTGGTTGCCGCGACTGACGGAACAGTACCCGGCGATCTTTTTTGGGCTGACATCAGCGCGGGTACTCCTACCCAATGCGCTTTCAGAGTGAACTCTGTGCCCTGTCACCCGGTGACCCCTTCGGAGGAAGTATGACTTCAACACCCACTTACCGTACCATCTTCAGCAACATCACCAACAACTATTTTACAGCAACCACCTGGCGCGGCGCTTTCTGATCTCGGTGGTTGCGCCACGGAACCGTTATCTTGTTCGCAACGCAGGTGTCTAAACAAAGGTCTCTAATAGTTCACATTAAAGAGCATTCTCTCTCTCCAAAGGTCTCTATTTTCTTAAAAAAATACGCAATTACGGTTTCGTCCAGTTTCGATACGGCAGTGCTGTGTATACTTGGCGTTTGCATGCATTGGCGTCATCTACCCTTTATTGATATTACTGTGTGGAGACATCGGAACCAACCCAGGGCCTTCTGACTCTGTTATTATAACAGCTGCAAAAAATGTCCACTGGACATTCGGCGCGGCTCTCTAAAGTGTTAATCACTACCAACCTTATAGTAGTCATTTTGCCCCCGAGGGGTGGAATGACTACCAACGTTACGGGTGCTTCAAAGCAGGAGATGGGAAGGCTGGGATCATACAGTGTGCAGCTCATTGTCTCACCATCAAGCGTAACGTGTGAGAGATAGTGTGTAGGTGAGCGGTGTGTGTCTAGTGGGTTTTTTGAAACTCAAGGATATGAGCAGGCTTTGCCTGAAGGGTGATCTCCTCACTGGTTCAGGGGGACCGTTGTATAGCGGAAGCGATGGCGACTAGCAAGTCGTAAACACGTAGCGTGGAACCGAGCTTGCTTGGGGGAAGTTAGATGGTGACAGCGATCTGTTCTAGGTGGGGTCAGGCGGTGGAGGCGCGTTTAGTTGTAATTCCAACAGTGTTACATAGCGTTTCGGAATATGGCGTGGTAGCGCCATCTTCCATTGAAAGAATAGGACCCATTTCGGCCGACGGGTGGCCAGTAGGAGGCATGGGGTGCTGAAGGATATTTTCCGGTGAAACACATCAGGCGGAAGCACTACATAAGTACTGGGTAGGCACTGACCTTGCACTGGAACTGCCGGTAGATGGTGCAGCTACGAAATTGTCTGCAGCGGCCTTTTTCAAACACCTTACATGGTAAAGAAGCAAGGCTGGTCATCCTGGCTGGGGCGTACTCATGCTCTCAACACGCAGAATATCTCTTTGTAGGAGATAGAGCCTCTTTCATTTCACTAGATAAATTATTGTAACTCCTTGTTTGTCGGTTGTGAATGTCGATGCAGGTGCAACAAAGTCATTTCATAAGGCCCAGCTTAAACCTGTATAGTATGGCGGAGCTTCATGCTCCAGTGTACCGCTTGAAACGAAATAGTATACCAGTTAAAGATCAAATCACATATCGCATTCTCGAAAACCTGGACGAAGACACGCTACAGGCGCTCCTTGACCTGTATAACGTCCACAGTGGTGAAGGCACCTATCTTGAACAATGAACATATACGGACATCGCTATTATCCCGACAGCCCACATGTCCCTCTCCCCCATGACGTTTCCGCCCATGTCTCTGAAGTCATGTCTCAAAAACCTATTTGAACACCTAGTCTACACACGTACTTGGAATAACACTACACGTATCCCCTGCCCATTTTCTGGTTACGACATCATCTCTCCAAGCTAGACGCTATGATTGAGCTCACAAAACCTTTAGATAATCTGATTCGAGCCACTCCTAGGGTTATCGAAGAGTAGACGCTCTTCGTCCTGCATCAAGGAATTTTCAATAATCTCAACACCGCATACGCGGCATCAAGGCCTTCACAATCATAAGGGCTTTTTGTCGGAAACCGAACCGCAGCACTGCTACTTGGCCCTTTGATCGCCCACCTTTCATACGTCGGAGAAGCACCTCCCAAGGCTCCATTATTTCGCCATTGTTTTTTACTCCACTGCTCTTTTCTATGACCTTCTGCCTATTACCCTATTAGAACAGTGCAGGAATCCAGCTGCGCGCCACAAGACGCCCTCCTACAAGCGATGCACACAACTGTCGGCTCTCTTCCCCGCGGTTTCATATGTGAACATAAACAATCAGCCAATTTAGGCCTTCGCGCAGGCACGCAAGGTCGTCCTGCTGTGGCTACTCCTGATCCGCAAGTTTTCATCCATGGCTCTCCGGTTCATTATGTACCAACTTTCCATATTAATGGGTGTGCTTATACACTCTAATTGTTCCGCACCCACCTTCTGCCTTAAATACCCAAAACGGTCCGACAGCTCACCCAGCTACTTTGTACCACAGATAAAGATGCACTCACGCCTCAAAAAACAAAACCGCTGCTGACTGGTGCAACCACTAGTGGTCAGCCGCATAATTAACGAAAGTCCTTTCGTCACGCTAAAACTACAGGAAGCCAAAAACCTCTGCGCTCTATTACGAAAAACTTACAAAGCTGTCATAGGGCTTCCAACTTACACTTCTATTGAGCTTTTGCTACGCCGCGCCATGCACAACACCTTCAGTGACTTTTAAAACCACAGCGCACACCTCACCTCCATCGCTTAGCCCTAATTTTCTCATGTTGAGGCGTTTTTTAAAACATTGGCTGTCTAGCCCTCCCCTTAACACGAAGAGCAGCGTGCCCGTTACCAAACAAATGCACCCTTCCTTCAATCGGGGACGACGTTTGCCAAAGCCCGGTTCAAGATAATCGACAAAAGCTACGGTGCCTACTTCAAACCACGATATGCGGACATTGCGCAAACAACAGACCACACGTGTACCACTACAGGAACCGTGGACTCGTACGGACATCTCACCACAGCCGTAAAATATCAAGTTCTGCTAGTCACGTCATCTGAAGTGGTTGCACGTACCCATGAAAGAATCACGCACCATCATTACCCATACTTGACTATCCGTACAGGCTACCAACAAGCTTGTCTTCTCTATCAAGCTGGCCTTGCACCAGCCAGGCCCTCCCCGTCCTGAAACAACTTCAGGTGAATATTGCAGTTTTGATCAAGAGGGCCCCAGGCCATGCTGGCTTTGCAGCGAATGAGGTGGCTCATGCGGGAGCCCGCGATATTCTCTTCGAGCACTCGATTAGCAAGGAAAGTCACCGCCGGGCGCCCTATCTCTGACCATCAAGTCCTAGCTCCACTGGATTCTAACTACAGCTCCCTCCTCGCGCGCTGCGCACACACGAGAGGAGCATACCCTCCCCTACAGCACAGTCTTAAAACACTAGGCTCACACTCACATATATAAGCGTCTACAAACAAAAAGCTTTCTACAACTATGATATCCTCTCCCACCTAAATCCGTCACATTCCCCGCAAAACTGCCCAGAATGTGACACCCCTCTCACAAACTACAGCTTTTTTATTTATGAAAGCCGCACTCCTACCCCGTCCACTCCCTTACCCTTAGGAGTCTCGGCTGACCAGCTCGACACCGGAGAGTCCACATGCCGTGGTGCAATGAGCCCTGGAGTCGGCGCTGGCTCTCGTTCTCCTAGACACGGAAGTCTCACCACGTCCGTTTCCTCTACCCCTCATTTTTCAATTAAAATGTTTACCACCACCACACCAAACCGCCGGGAAACGTGAGGATTCAGTGCGTATTCTGTAAGCAGGCACTAAACATTTCGTGTAAACTTGCACGTAAGGTGCTATTTCTCATATTCAAAGTTTTGGTGTTTTCTACTGTATCCTAACAATACCTAAATGTAGATTACTGAATGAAATTTGGTAATCCTCTAAATATATAAGCAGAAATACAATTAAAGGTGGCAAAATAATTACGGCTTTGTAATACAGACTAAAACAAACGTGCACATTTTAGGCAATTTTCCGAGCTAGCATTAAAATACCCTTTTTTAGGAATGTGTGTTCGCCTAGTTTACAACAGAAATCAAAACCAACTCTCAATGAAGTCACACATACCACATGAATATCAAGTTGCATCAATAATATTAAAAGACTTCTGGTTGGCGAGATACAATAAATGCTCACTAATACCAACAATTCCCTATAAAAATATCAGCAGAAATATTGCCTGTAATCTAAATCCTATATTATCTATTTAGAAACACGTGAGCGACAAAAAAATGTTTCTTAGAGAAAATAAAATTCCCTTAGGCATTCACAAAAAGCATTGAACTTACTTCGAATATTAGGGAGCATGGTAATGTCTTCCGTTTATCGCATAATTTAGTGAACGTAGGTTGTGTCCAGCATAATACCATCATCACAGGTGCCAGAGTGTAAAAGGATGACTTTAAGAGGGTATATCGAGGAATCCTTATAATATGATTTGCTACGTACGTGTTGTTTTTCGGATTAACAGTGAAATACATTGTTCAGTTACAGCCCTAAAAAAACATTCAGCATGAATAAAGTACTGCACTAACCTACTGAGAAAAGTTATCATCAATCAAGCACTTTACAAACTTTTATGGACATTATACAAGTAAAATTGGTTCATTTTTGCGCTTCGCTTTGCAAACTTCATTTAGCAAAGCCAAAAAGATTTGAGCATAGATCATATGGTTTAAAATAAAACATTTTTTAATGTGAATATCCTACGGACTTTTCAGAGCTCTGAAAATAATAAAAATGCGAAGTCATAATTTCTACACTCAACCTGGGCCTCCTGACTTGTCATTTGTTTACATGTCTTAGAGTTGTAATTGGGCACCTTACGTTTCTTTCATGTGCCAATTTACCTGAACTGTACAAATGAAGTTGTGGTCGCATGCAAATGTTTTGTTGGTGAGTTTTTGTACCACCATACATCTTAGTTGTAAGGATTAGAACAACGCTTCGGAAAACAAAACAGTTTGCCTTTAAAATACCTGTCTACCGTTGTGATCGTAAAATCAAGGTTTCGGTAAACACAGATGCCTTCATACACATGCCGGTCACCATCGAAAGTTCTCAAGTACCTGGAAAATATCTCCGAAACAGCACGGTTTATTTAAAAATTAGCAGAACGCTCCTATTTTGAAAATGGCTCTACTAAAAAAATTGCGTGACTTAAAAAAAACTGGATAATGAGTCACAGCGACATTGAGGATTGTTTGTATTGTTTGTTCAAACACAACGACATCATCTGGGACTGGGAAGACGTCTCGGCGATGAAAGCATTGAAGGAAACAATGGCAAGACTGCTTTTCTGGCCTTGAAAGAAAAGACAACACCGTCATTGAAGGAAAGAAGATCAACGTAGCATTGCACGGTGCTGAATGTAGAAAAACACTGATGTCACTGTGTGTAAAAAGTGAGCATTATTCAACCATGCTGAACGTTATTGCACATCCCGTCCACAGTAATTCCCCCATGGCATCGGGGAACCCATTTAAGGTATGTTTCAGTCATCAACCACGCAGCTTGCTGTGTGTGCCGTGATGAAAACATTCCCAACTTCACCAACTTTCATGCGAGCCAACCAATGACATTGGATGTTATATTTTTGCACAAGATTACAATGAATAGTAAACGCAAAGAATATTTTTCTCTCAGGAATGAGCAAAATCAAGTAAAGTGACAGTGAATATACCTATCCCTGTACAGAAAACATTGATGCAAGTTATACAAAGTTGTACCCATTGCTGTCAAATCAGAAAATGTAAAACATTACATGCAGCCGTCAAGGATGCGAATCTTTGTGTTAGCAGCGGAATGCAGCAAAACAGTTGACTTTTATTTGTCTTTGTTCAAAAAATAATAATAAAACCTAGAAGATAATGTTTTCATGTCTTCAAAAAAGATGTTGTCTGAAATTTTATAGGAGGAATATCCACCGACGCATCTCATCGGAACACCTTTTATTACAAAAAGCCACAAGTAAAGACCCAATTCATAGTCTTTACAACAAAGCACCTCCAGTGAAGCGCAGAATAATCAGTGAAGAGTGAGCCCCGCCTACCCAGCAGGCACTTTACAGCGTGTTTTCACACGAGCGGTAAGCCATCCGGAAACAAGTGGAAGACATGCTCAGTGACGGCATTAAACAGGCACAGAAAATCCCCTGAGCTCCGTCGGTCGTACTCGTGAAGAAAAAAATGACAAATGAAGGGCTTGCTTTCACTACAAGCGAGAGAACAAATTCACCAAAACAAACGTGTACCCAGTGCCACAAATCGACGATGCCATCGACCACCTCTCCCATGCGAAGCGCTTCTCTTCGATGGATTTAAAGTCAGGCTACTGGAAAATAAAGGTAGATGAGGGAGACCGAGAGAAGGCTTCATTTATATCCCGGTTGGTCTTTAAAAATTCAAGTTGGTGCCGCTCATGCGGTACATGGCACCAGCAACGTTTCAACGACTCATGGAGATCGTTTAGGCTGGCCTTAAGTGGCACACGTGTCTCGTATACCTCGATGACGTTGTGGTATTCACCCGAACGTTGTACGAACACCTTTAAAACGTTGGAGTCTGTAGTCGGGGTTTTTCGCTCGTCGGAGTGAATGCTGTAGCCTGAAAGTGACGCTTCGCATAGGACGAACTGTCGTTCTTAAGGCATACCTTTAACGCCGCGAGAGCCCTCCCTCATCTGGCGAAAATGTAAGCCATAGTGAACTCTCGATTTCCGAAGACATGAAGGGAATGCGAATATGTCTCGGACTGTGCGTATACTACCGTTTCTTCATCGCAAACATCGCATGCATGGCTGAGCCAGTCACGCCCTTCACGAATGATAGCACCCCTTTCAGCTAGAAAACACACAAGAATAACCATTTACTGAGCTGCAACAACGCCTTAAAAACCCGCCCATGCTCGCTCTTTTGGACGAAAAGTCCGAAACGGACATGCACACGGACACCAGTGTGCTTGGGCAACGTATTAGTCTAAAAGCAAAGCAGTTGCGAAAAAGTAATTGCAATGGCCAGCCGCGGTCTGTCGGAGGAGGATAAAAACTACTCAGCCTCTTAAAGAACGAATACCTCGCCTATATATCAGCCATTTCAAAATTTATCACATACTAGAATTGTAGGCCTGTCAAGGTTGTGACACACTACCAAGCGCCGTGTTGGCTCGCCAATTCGAAGGACCCCCCTCATTGTCTTCGGCAGTAAGCATGCGCCTGAAAAACTTCGGCGTTACAATCATCTGTCATTCCGGCATTACACACTCCGACGCCGATTGCCTGGCCCGCGGCCCCATCGACCCACCACCACAAGGTCCCGATGATGAGAGCGCGTTCTTTGGAGTTATAATGGAGAGTGACCTAGCCGCCCACAGCGTGCCGACCCCGACATACGCGTCATAATCAACTGCGTAGAAGGACGCAACGTAGCAGTGCCTAGGGCGGTCAAACGGAATTTACCAGCATAAACCTCAAAAGCTCCCTCCTCCCAAATTATTTCCTTTCAGGATCAACAAAGAATTATCTTCTTAGTCAACACCGTAGACCTTTAAGACGAAACGTTGGATGCGGGCCACGATTCCCCTTCAAACGGAAATCTCCGTGTTCATGATAATAAAGAGGCGGCTCTAACGGGCACGGGAGCACGGGCATAGCTCGTTCCTTGTGTTGTTGTAGTGTCTTGTGTTCTGCCCCAAAAATAGGGCGATGGGCTGCTTGACTCTTTTCCTACTCGCTTTCCGCGACATTCTTTTCCCGTCAAACCCAGGAGATCGATACAGGAGCAGACTCGACTTGACGGTGCGCAGACCCTGAGGTATGCTAGGCTAGGGAGTCCTTGCGATCCAGCTGATTTGAGACGCCTCGTCCTCGAACGCTGCTCGCTGCTCGTGCTTGTGCCGGAGCCACGCGATCGACCAGCTTGGCTGCCGTCTGCCATAGAGGAGCTACGCCGCCACCGTGACTTCGTGAAATCGATTGCAGCGTAGCTGCAATTGAATAGTTGCTAGAGGATTCAGACTCACCGACCAAGAATAACCGCTGGCACCTGCTTACCGTCAGCACAAAGTGCGAGGAGATGAAGGTCCTGGACAAGTGCGTCTAGGAAAACATCAATTTAGTTGATTTGGAAGCTGGCTTTTTTACTAGCTTTGAATACCACGAAAAGGTGCACTTGATACGCGCACACGTTTCCTTCGCCCGACCTTTCGCGGTTTCTTCTCAAGTTGCTCCTCAGAGTACGGGAGTGTCGAGCCCTAAATTGGCCATCACACGGAAAGGCAAAGCTGCTGCGCTCCCCGCCACAGCAAGACAACCGTGGAGGTCGACAATGTGGCAAATGTGGAGGCTGTGCGTGAGCCCCGCGTCTGCGACCTAGACGTCCGCAGAGCTGGCGAGGATTCCCATCTCCCAGAAAAAACTGGTAGAGCTCGCGACCGATTTCCTTGAGGGACGATTTGATACACCCAGCTGCCTGCATTGCGATGACTGCGTCCTCCTCGCGGACGGCTAGGTCGCCGGGCTCTCCAAGGACCTCAGGACCACGACGTACAGTGATGTGGCCGACCCGAACCGGCCCCGCCGGTTGTTCTCCGGCGGTTCGGTCGTCGCTGTCGCTCGGAGGGGTTACCTGCTGGGACTGCACGAGGTTCTTGTCACGTCGCGACCGGGCGCCGTTCCCCCTTCATGATAGAGGCCGTGCAGCTCCTGGCGATCGCTTCTGTTCTGGCGTTTACGCTTCCGGAAATCTCCGCCTATAATCGAAACACCGGTGCTTCTATTCCCTTCCCGCAATCCACCCCAAGTATGCCTCGTTCCGGCGAAATTGTGAACGGCAACCGGTCAACTTCAATGACCCCACTTAGCGGCCCCCTGACAAGATCCGGAGAGCTCCTGTATCTGCTGCCACTATTGTTGTTCGAGAGTCATTGTGGCACAGCTCTCCATCCCGGTATGCACAACTCACAACAAGTGGTCATCTGCGACGAGCTATTAACCATAGTAAACTGTGCTGGTTGCACGTGTCTTTTGCAAGGGCCCACCAAAACTGTGCTATTCAATCTGAGGCGACATCCCGAGCACAGCGAATTCCCTATGAAACCGGCGGTTACGGCAGATAACGAGGCCACCAGCACGATGATGGAGGTACCGGACATCCCCCTCACGTCGACTTTGACCATGACACTGCATACAAACCAGCGCGACTACGCCATCACCCACACCCACTTGTTCAGTGAGCATGACGAATAGGAGTCCTCAGCCGCGAAGGAACCTTGCCGCAACAAGTTGAACAACATGACGGTGTGGTCGTTGTAGATGCCCTGCGTCCTCATCAACGTTGTGCTCTGCTTCTGTACTTGGATATCCTCAACTGCGTGAGCGAACTCATGGTGCACGACGAGATGTTTGCCTTCTAGTCGACTGTTCCACTGTCATCGCCGTGTTCTCCCTTAACGTCGAACGCTGCGGCGGACCACCCGTCTCGTCTAAGCTACATTGAACGCCTATAACGTGGTTTTGAACCGCTTGCTAGCTGCTAGACCATCCAATATTGGCGGCGGCGGGAATATGTTGATGATAATAAAGAGGCGGCGCGCACGAGCACAGGGTAGAGGCATAGCTAGCCCCTTGCGCTCGTGGCAGTGGCTTGTGTTCTGTCCCAGGGATCTGGGGCTTCGGCGTCTTGGCTCTCTTCTCCGTCGCTTTCCCCGACACTCTGCACACCTCGGACTATTGGAAAAATCAAGGCGAAGTTCTACTGGCCCGGTCTGACATCCGGCGCCACCCACTACATCCGCGGCTGCCACGACTGCCAGCGACGCAAAACGCTGCCTAAGAGACCTGTTATACTTCTGCGGCCGATCACCGTCCCAATAAGGTCCTTCCAACAAATTGAAATGGACCTTCTTGGCCTGTTCCCTACGTCACGATCACAGAACCAAAGGAATATCGTAGCGACCGAGTACATGACTGCAGGAGTCGCAATGTTTTTACTAAAGCAAATTTTGTCGCCACATGAAGCCCCTGAAGTCCTAAGTACGGACGACAGAGCAGCCTTCACTGAGGAGCTGATGTAAGGAATCTTACGCTGCATGGACACGGATCACCGCAGAGTGCTGGCGTACCACCACGAAACGAACGCACTAACGGAACGTCTGAACAAGGCGATAACGGATGTGCCGTCTATGTACGTCGAGGTTCAACTAAAACTTGGGACGACACCCTACCGTATATTGCGTTTGCGTCAACATGGTTTTTAGGAGAATGCGGAGACGACACTCTTTTAGTTTGTGTACGGAAGACGGCCGATTGCGATGCATGACACCATGCTTCTGCATATCGAAGACGACGACCTCAACGCCGATGTGCAAGGATACGTTCAGTGTGCGGAGGAGACCCACCTGCTCGCTCGAGTTCGCACAACGGACAGCAGCTGGTGGATACCGGACGCTACACTTCTGACACCGAGTACCGCCCAAGAGATCTTGTGTGGGTTTGGACTCCCATCCGACGATCGGACTCAGTGAGAATTTTCTGCGATGGTACTTTGGACCCTACGGGGTTCTACAACGTGTTGGAGAACAAACCTACGATGTGATTCACGATGGTGAGTCGGGAACATCACGACGATGCACCCTGCCCAAATACACGCACGTAGTTCACCTAAAACCTTACTACGCAAGACGATGGACTTTATTTTTTGTTTTTCGGTCGGTCATTTCATGTTAGCATTGCGTGATGCAATCTTAGAGGGGGTAATTATCTCAATTTGTAGGGAGTATGTTGCGACCTAACGCGACTAGCCTAGAATAGTCTACTGTTGTCTACAGTTTTCTTGATGTAATTCGATGTTTCGAAAACACACGTGCCGAAAGATAAATGCCCGCTGGCAAGGCGCCGCGGCCTATATTCGCTGACACTCGCGTGCGCACGTCACTTGGTTGACAGCTGCTTCGTCAATTTTTTTAGTTATTAGGAGGGCACAAGCTCGCTCTAACAAACTCGTTTTTCCTTGAAGCCAACTGCGTTATCTTTGGCTTCGTCACAATAATTTATTACCACACACGACACTTACTCACACATATATTTGGCAATCGGTTCTGCTGTTCTTTGTGCACTCGTTGAGTGGCGGGTATAGAAAAATTCAGTAGGAATCAATCATTTTGCAGTATGTTTGATGCGCCTATACAAAAATCAATGTCCCCATCTCAGCTGAAAGGTTTACAGAAACTGCTGCAGACTGGGAAAAATTCAAGCAGAAATCTCAACTTTAACACACTCCATAGACCACTTAGGTGTTGATGAAGCTTGTATCTCTGACATAGCTCACATGCTTGATGCGGCAGCGACATTCACTCCTCAGACTTCTGGCAACACAGGTAACCTAACGCGGGCATTGTGGAACGAAGAGTGTCTACAAGCACGCAAGTCACAGAAAAAGGCATTGGACATTCGTCGCAGGTACCGAACTGCGGGCGATGTTGTTGCATTCAAGGGCACCAAATTCTTTGGCACGTGCGTTCGCCGTAAGGCCAAAAGTAATAGCCACTTCTATACTTTTTTTCACTTCTACATGAAATGTTTGCGAGAGAAGAAAACCTCATGACCAAAGGACATCGCTTACCCCCTGTAAACGCCATTGGCGGTACCTTAAAGGACAACGCAAATGCGTTGGCACAACAATTCGAACTCGTCTCAAGCACTTCACATTACATAAGCATATTTATACATCACAAAAAGTCAGCTTAGCGGAAGTCCTTGTGTGGACACAACCAATCAAATGACTCTCCATTATCTCGTCCCGAGCTCATGACTGCTCTGGCTGCTAACAAGTCTTAGGCGACGGGTGCAGGTACCACTGTGTACAGCATGACAAAACTTCATGCAGAAACAATCAATCCTCTCCTCTCTTTTAACAGAATGTGGCAAGTCGGGCACCTTCCTAAGGCATGAAAACAGTTTATAGTTGTGCCAGTGCTGAAAGAGAGAAAGGATGGTAACGGCCACTTCGCCATCGACTGCAAGCACCGACCATCACCATCACTGGCTACTTCCTCAGTCGTCAGCAGTGCGTGTCCTAGAGAGGCACGACGAGTCACGCGAGACAGAACAACACGGCTTCCACGCTGCTCGGCCGCACCTCACGGGCGCTCTCCCATTATCGGGCCCACGTTGTCTTCGTCATGAAACAGTGAATAAATGTGGGCTAGGCATCACCACTTCATTCGGCGGCCTACATAATTGGTGAGCCGTACGTCGGCAGCATGGAGCACCGCTTAGCCTACAATTTGGTGACCCGGGCCAGCGGCTTCGCCATGGCTTCACAACGCTGTCTCCCCAGCCACAACGAGGACGACGGCACGTGAATAACGTTCCCCGCCATCGCAGACCTTCCCTTGCTGATTCCGTTTGACTCCATCACAAACCACGCTGCATGGTTCGTCATCCTGGAGAGCCGTTTTTTGTGAATGACATCTGATCCCCGGAAATAAGGTACCTCGTAACATTTCAGATGCTACCTTCTGACCTCATTGAGGAGATCCAACTGCTGACCCCAGGCCCCAGTGCGTATGACGACTTAACACACACTCAGGGTGTCGAACCGGACTTTTTTCGGGTTCGGTTCGGGTTCGGGTTCAAGCATTCCAGGTTCGGTTCGGGTTCGGTTCCAGAGCACCATTCCGTTCCGGTTCGAACCGGTTCAAACGGGTTCAAACGGGTTCGAAGAAAAAAAGCAGGCGTGTTTTTTCTGTTAATTTTTTAGTGCTCGTTTTTCGTTTCCTTATCAAGGCGGCATAAAAACAGTCATAATGAATGTTTCTTTGTGCAAATATTTTGCCTTGGCCAAACTAAAGCGACCTGCAACACTTTTTTCAACTTTTTTCTAAATGCGTGCAGAAAGTAGTCAACCAACACATCCTGTACTTAAATTAGGGGGTCGCAAAGTGTCTCAGCCAAAAATTACTGCTCTCTCTTCATCAGATAACTTAAAAATTTGCTTAAAATATTTTTCTCTCCTTCCCGGTCTTGGCGTTCTTCGACCGCTGAATAACATTATTACACGGGTGTAGCGGCTATTTACCGGCTTTCTTTAAGTTGCAGAATAGAACGCATTTCATAGCCACTTTAAAAAGAAAGCCACAAAAGCGAAGCAGAAACGGAAGCTGCATCCGCAGCGACGAGCAAATTACGCACTGTTGCTCTTTGCTGGCAATTGCTACAGTTGTCGCAGTGCTTCCAGATGCGCAGAAGGGTGAAAGCGTTTGTCGAAAGTGTTTATTTATTTATTTATTTATTTATTTATTTATTTATTTATTTATTTTCTATTTTTATTTATTTATTTATTTATTAAATTAATTATAATAATTAATTAAATAAATAACTAATTAAATAATTAATGTTGGGTTTAACCCGCCGACGCAACGCTGACGATGAGGCGCGCCGTAGTGGAGGACTCCGGATTAATTTTGACCACCTGGGGATCTTTAACGTCCAGCGAAATCTCGTACACCCGGGCGTTTTCGCTTTTCGCGTCCGTCAGAAAAGCGGCCGCCGCGGCCGGGAATCTAACCCGCGTCTGTGTGCTCAGCAGCGCAACGCCTCAGCCACTGAGCCACCGCGGCGAGTTTTTCTAAAGTCTTCAATAGCTCCTTTAACTCTACAAGGTACTCCAAAACGTTATCTATGGTAGTGTGACGAGTATGTGGCGCCCCCGTCCCCTCCCCAATTTTTGTTGGCCGCTAAGTTCGGTGGCCCTGCCAGGCTCGGTGTGAAACATTGTGCACGGCTGGCGAATAAACACCGACGAGCACAACTGCTCGCGGTCAGTCACCGTCACCACTAGCACGCTGCGGGTCGTCACTCGGGTGGAGGGTACTACTACCCTCCCACGTTCACGAATGCGGGCCAAATCGTGACAGATAGGTCAACGATTACAACAATAACTGAAGCTAAACAAAAAGGTTCGTTGGGACACTTAAGGCTGCCTATTTGTATGAATGTGAAAGCATTACTCTTTATGGCCGCAAGTTTACCTTTATTATTTTAAGTTCGTTCATTTTCATGATCTTATTTTATTTTGTACTTGGCTTATACCACTGCAATTTTATACACCAAAGTTGTTTTCCTGAGGAAACAAAAAATATGGCAGACGATTACGGTATTCGCTAATGCGAAATTTGAGTGCAGCGCGAACTGTAGTCTTCTCGGCGACGGCGCATAGCTTCTGTGTGATCGCGTCCAAAACAAATTCACGACGGCATGCGCCATACTGTGTCGTTATCTCGTAAGGCGTTGATGCCTTGGAGCATGTCTCGCGCGGTCTGTAAATTTCGCCCTCCCCTCCCACTTTTGCCATACTTTCGTCCTCCGCTTCCCTGCTCGCTCTATCTTCGGTGGCGTCTTCGTTCTCTCGGTTACAACGAGGCCGACGCTGAGAAACTACGCGAAACCACAGAAGCGGGCGCTTAAGGGCTGCGCTCTAACGCATGGCTCTTTATAGCCACCGCTGTGCCACCTTGTGATCCACTCCCTTCGCTGACCGGTGACGGGCCGCACACCGTCTACAAATAATGCGTCCTCGCCACAGTCTTCTCGAAGGCGAACGTGTACCCTCCTGGCCAGCGGGCAGCGCCCCGGTGCCTCCAGCGCCTCCCCCATCGGTGCATCCTAACCAGAATCTTCTGGCAATGGGAAGCCTCCCTGCAGGCTGCCTTTTGCCTCGACCTACTAAGCAGACGACACGTCCGCCCGCAATCGTTTTTGGTACCCTTGAGTGTCGCCGTGGAGGGGCATTTTGCGTCCCCCCCCCGGCAGCTCGTGACGGGCCGCCCCACGTCCCCAAATCATGCATCCTCACCAGAATGTTCTGCCTGGCAGGCAGGCAGGCAGGCGGGCAGGCGGGCAGGCGGGCAGGCGGGCAGGTAGTTTACTGGCAAACGGGCGGTCTCTTTGGCGAGCAGGAGATCGTACCCACCCGCCATCTTTTTTTGGATCGATCAAATGTTACGCACGCACGCACCCCTACTTTCGCACAATGAGGCAAAAAATATGCATTGTAAATAAATCAGTTGGTCTTCTACGCTTTTCATCTACCTTAAGTTTCAACGGCGCTTTAGCTTTAACACGAAATAATTAGCAGTGCTAGAAGTAGAAAACAGTCCGGCGTCGGCGTTAATTTCCGACTGCCAAGCGTGGCAGGTGGCATTTAGAGCAATTTCTTTCTGCTCATCTTTTATCTGCTAACAGAGCTGTTGGAAAGAAAGAACGGCTATAAAGGCTCATTGGACGGCGTGTACAGGATGGCATTGGATAGGGAACCACCGGAGATAGGAACTTTCTAATGGCCCTTCAGCGACGGTGACAGCGATTGGGCTCTAGGAAAGATGATAGCCAAGTGAAGTCACAAGCACCAGTAATGACCACTTGTAGAGAGAGCAACTGAAGTTTGATTAAATCGAGGCAAAGGTTCAGAGAGGCGTCCTCAATCGAGGGGGCCGAATGGACAGCCGTTTCCATCATGAGCAACTGATCTTGAAGGCCGGAGCGGGCCATGGCTGTCTCCCAAATCTCTACGGAAACGTGGAGGTTGGGTGGATCTGCGGTACACTTGTCGCAGCCGCCTACTTTGTGTATGAGGTTCCCAGGCTCTCCACAGAAGTGACGAAATGGAGAGATTTGTGTCGCGTCAAAGAGGTGGAGTCTGGTGGTATGTGGGAAGGTGTATGCCCGCAGGGCGCGGAGTAATCTTTCCTGGTTAATCGGTAGCGATTTGTGCTGGGAGGAATACGTTCTACGGAAGAGGCTATAGTTCTGAGTAACTTCCTGGTTTGTGACTGCAGGATACATGCACTCGGGCCCGGCTTCATCAGCGCTGGCTAAGGGGGTCAAATCTCGAGCCACGAAGTTGGTGATCTTGTTTGCCGGAAATGCCAGTAAGAGCTGCTGCCCATACAATCGGGACTGTCTCGTTGGTGGTCTCCGATAAATCATTGGAAGTGCTGTAAGATGCAATCGATCGTTGGCAAAGTTGGGCCACGCCTGCTACGAGTCTGTTATGAGAGTTTTGGCGCCGCTTCCTCAGCTTGAAGAGGGCTGTGTTCGGGGGTTGAGATGCTGCACCTGTGGGAGGCTGCAGAACGGTAGCACAAAGAAAGAGAAGGTATTGAAGAATGCTATCGGGCGTCTCTTGCATCAAACCAGTTGATCGTTCCTCCCTTTTTTTCTTTCAGTTTAGTTTTTTTTCCAACCATCTCACCTCATATGTATACATGTTTTGAAAACCCTTTGATGAATATTAAATATGCATTAGGCAATTAGTTATTAACTTTAGTGCGAGATATTAATTTTAATATAGAAACAACAGAACAACGCAATACGGGCATAAAGAAAGAACTTTTATAGCGTTCAGGTGGTCGTCACAAATTTTTGCGGCTACTTTGTGCTTGACAAAATTTCGTGATTGGTCGAGTAGGAGAATGCTGCAAAATTTCCAAATGCCAAGGACCCCAAAGATATCATGTGTGGTACCACCCTCTAATCTGCCTTAACTGGCTCGCTAATTCCTGTAATCCAAATTAATAAACACACCAGTCCAACTAATTCGCATTAGCTCATTCACTCACCTAACCCGCATAATCGACTTTACCATCCGCCTTTAAAGTTTAAGGTTGAGTAGATTCAAGATAACATCAAAATGCTATCAAATATACTTTAAAAGTGAAAATTAGGATCCGCCATTTTTTATATCTCATGTTCTCTTAGAGCAGTAACGAAATGGCACAACGGTACTGTATACAAGAGGTGACGTTAATTTTGAGAACTACGAGTGTTTGTGTCTCAGTGCTGTTTGTATATAACTGCACATTCAAACTAAAATAAGTGGAATATATGGATTTATTGTTGATGGTGTTCCCAAACGCCTTCACAAGCGGACATGGATGCATGCGAATTAACAACACATTAAAAACTTTACACCATTTTAAATACCATGCAGATAGAAACCATGAAGAATAATCCATGATATGTTGCCTCAGAATATGCGTTCTAATTTAGGTTATGCTAAATGTAAAATGTAATTGGGAGAGATGGGCAGTACCTAACGCAAGCTGATAGTATATACGGACAACTTTACCTTAAATTGAGGGCAATAATAAGAAGAGAGCACGATGAGCCTTGGGAACTGCAGACTATGCAAAATATTTCATGGTTCTGTCTGGCGAGTGGCAAAGGTAGGTTACCGAAATGAAAAAACTAGAAATCATATTATTGAGGCCCCGGAACCGGTTCGGAACTGTTCCTTCGATTCGTTCCGGTTCGGGTTCAGTTCCAAAATGGCGGGAAGAATACTGTTCCGGTTCAGTTCCGGTTCCGGGCAAAAATTCGGGTTCGGTTCTGGTTTTCGGTTCGGTTCCGGTTCCGGTTCGACACCCTGCACACACTGTAATCAACCAATACGGCATGAACACCTGGCAGATGACAATCCCAACACAACCTGCAGCAGTTACCAGCCCGCTTACAGCGACAGCATTGCCGTGCAGCAACGATGCCATGACAACGATGGCCCTATCATGCCTCACGGACCGCAGCGATGCGGTAGCATGTAGAGCAGGCTGTGGCCTCAACCCCTGCAGCAGTCTGTCCACCACCGCAGCTGCTCTTCCTCCACGCCCCTCTGAGCCAGCAGGGTGGAGTTTTAGGCAACCGCATTGACCACCTTTCGTGAAAGCGGCTCCCATCAACCCAAGTGCAATTTCGGCATCCACTGCACAATTTTAGTCTACACAGCTGTAGGCATCAGTCGAAGACGCCGCTTTATGACGCATGTCGACCATCTGTGATGTGGCAGACGCGTCTACTCTAGCTCCACTGTAGTCACTGCTTAGTACGCTCGAGAAGCACACTGTGGTACTCTTTACCGGCGACAGTAAAAGCCCATCCTCCGACGAGCTGTTGCCCCAGTCCTGTTTGGCCAGCCGTTACAACAAAGCCGACATCAAGGTCTGTGTCACTGACAACCCTCTGGCTCCTACAACAAACCACAGCCACACGACTCTAAGGTGTAGCTTTAACAAGACGAGCATGGCTGAGTGGACGCAAAGTTCCCGAGACACAAGTCCTGTACCTCCAACGGACCAGCCACATGGTCAATCTGACAACAACGGACCATCTGCGCTGTTGAAGGGTTCCGCGCTGCTCGGCCGCACTCCTCGGCGCTCTCCTTAATCTCGGGCCCAGGTTGTCGTCCCCACGAAACTGTGAATAAATGTGTGCTAGGCCTCACCACTTCATTCGGTCGCCTACATAACTGGTGACCCGGACGTCGGCAGCATGGAGCCCACCTACGCCTACAGGATTCCTCCTGCGTTTCAAGTTATCACCCGATTCCCCTGACCAGCTGCTCGTGTAAGGTGTTCAAAAATATGACCAACAGAAGTATATTCTGCTTTCTGGAATACAATTGTAATCCCGATAGCTGTCAAGCAGCGTTTCGGTGAGGAAGATCAACAACGGACGAACTTGTCGCTTTTGAATCCTATGTGAAAATGCTTAACAAACAGAATCGTATATCAACATTTTTTACCTAGAAAAAGCCTAGGACACTGCCTGGCGCCACGGCATCCTGCGGGACCTAAAATCGTTTGCCATTTATCGGAACAGGCTTAATACTCTTGAAAGCAAGGTGTTTAACGAACATGCAGAGAAAGGGTTGGTACGGCAGTAGCCGCACTTTATATAGAAGAAAAGAGCGTTTCTTGGAGTGGAAAATGTAGTTACGCAGTTTTTATAGCTACGATGAACACACTTGGAAGAACTGCACCCGTACAATATTTTCCTCGATTTATGTGGATGAAGTTCATAGGAGGTTCCGACCCTGTAACCTGTATATCTGTGAAGGGCAAGTACAACTTCCCACTGGCAGGATGTAAAATGGGCAGACGAAAATGCCTTTAAGTAAGGGCTCATATGAGCATGCGTGTCGTATTTTTCAAGAGGCATGCTATTCACAACGAGCCTGCCACTAAGATCAGCGGAACAATTGTTGCTGTGGAATAGGCGAACAAGTTTTTAGGCATTCTGCTAGATGATAATGTCTCATTTTTTCCATATATGAAGCTCCTCAAAATAAAATGTATAGAGTAAATGAATAACCTAAAAGTCCTATCCCAACACTCCTTTGGCGCATATATGATGTGCCAGTAGCGTCTCTACAACAGTTAAGAGAAGTCAGTGCTGGACGGTGGGAGCATAGTATACGGGCCAAATTCAAAAATCAATTTAAAAGTGCTTGCCCTTTTGCGCACGTGGGGCTTCCCTTTTCGTCAGGAGCCTTCCGAGCGGTTTCTAAACAAAGCCTATGCGTGGCATGTGACCAGTGGTGCCTAGAACACCTGCGCTTCTATACATACCTATTTTGTTCCGCGAAGACAAAATTCATACAGAACTAACCTTCCTCGTTTATTATCAACGACACATCTGCCGTGCGCTGGTTTTTAATCGGTCCTGTATGTCTGTGCCTTTTCGTTGCGAGTGAAAGGGCAAGGTGAGAAGCTTGCGATTTCTGATTGACACTTAAAAAACTTCGATCACAAACCTTGTTGCTATGTGGGGGGAATATCTCCCGTTACTTGTAATGTATTTTTTAGAGTCATTAACAAAAGAACAACACCAAGAGAACTCATCTTAGAGCACGTGCTGCACCTACGGCACTAATAATCTTACACCACGTTTTACACTGATGCCCACAAATCCACCTATTCAGTGTCGGGCACTGCAATTGACGTAAACTTAGCGATCACAAAGACAATCAACAGTACAAGTATTTATACAGCCGAAGCACATGACGTTTGAACCACCATAAAGCACATTTAACAAAGCAGAATACAAAATTCCGTTATTTTTGCAGCCTACCTTTACGTGATACTATCTCTTTATCCAAGAAAACAAACCAGAAACTTCATTTCAAATACCCGATAAAATCTATAATGTCGCTACGCTTAAAAATTGACTTTACCCCGCAGGGGGCATCTGCGCAAGCAGATGTTTGGTGTATGTGCGACACCACGGACCCCGAGCACCCACGTCTAGCCGTGCGTGGCAGAGCCGTGTCCGGGGAAAAGGGGAACCTGGTGGTTGAGCCAATGCTGAGTGTTTGGACCTTTAAGGCCCCTCAGCAAAGGCAACACACCACTTTGGCCCACGCTTCACGTAGACGGCACCTCCGGCCTGACCCGACCGGAGGAATCGGCAGTCGCCTCTTCCTGTCCTCCTCTACATCTTTTACTTTCCTATCCTCTTTCTAACAACTTTCCTGTCACCTTCTCTCTTCTTGGTTCTTCTCCTTTTCTTGGCGGCTAGGGTTAACCTGGTGTGGCTAACAACCCTGTGTTATGCCATATGTGGTTATAGCTGTGGTGTAAATCTGGCGCAGGCAGGCCTTGCTTGCAAGTACCTGTCGCGTCCCCTTGTTGGGCCCCGGGGTGGGCGGATGCACCACGGCCGAATAGAATTTATTAATTCATGGCTTCTTCGAAACCCCCCCTCCAAACACGATCGGTCCCTGAAAGGGCCGCACCGAATTTTCCTTCCCACTACTCCCTGCAATCGCTGCCCCTAAACCGGACAACTACCCCCGCTTCCTAATAATCGAATCAACAGAAAAAGAAAACCCCATCACTTCCAAGTCTGTATTCCTGATATCGAAATTCCTTGAAAACGTTGTGGGCAAATCTTATAAGGCTAAAAAACAAAGAACTGGTGAACTCCTAGTAGAAATCATAATCAGCAACAGGCAACAAGTCTTCTCAAGCAAACCCGCATGGCCGATCTAGATGTCAGGATCACACCCCACCGCAGCCCTCAACAGCTCACAGGGTGTGATCTCTGAGACGGATCTCCTAAACGAGACAGACATCGACCTCCTCGAGGGCCTCAAAGATCAAGGTGTGACGGCAGTGAGGCGGATCACAATCCGGAGAGACAACAAAGAAATAGCCACGAAGCACATCATCCTAACATTCGACCGATCCACACTTCCAGAACACATAAATGCAGGATTCATCCGTTGCCAGTCCGTCCATACATTCCGAACCCGCGCCGCTGCTTCAAGTGCCAGCGGTTCGGTCACAGCACTAACGCTTGTCGCGGAAGACTAACCTGCGCCAAATGCGCCCAGAAACGATCACCCCACTGATAATTGCAACACACAGGTCCTTCACCTGTGCCCAACTGCCAAGGACCCCACCCAGCATACTCCCGCACCTGCGAAAAAAATTCCAAGTAGAAAAGAAAATCATAAACGTAAAAGCAACTGAGAACATTTCCTTCCCGCGAGGCGCGAAAGAGGTTCGCCTCTTTCCCCCTGGGGAGGTACGCCGACGCGGCTCGCCGGGGGGCGGAGCGGCGTCTGGTGTCTACAGGGACCCAGTTCAGCGAGTCTGACCTGGTCCCTTTCCGCCCCCCCCTGGGGTGCCTCAGGCAGCCAACAATCCGTCGCCACGCCGCTTGCTGAGGCAGCAGCGGTTGTGGTGGCAACCTCTTCCGTTGGGACCGGTGCTGCTCCCGCCTCTGTCCCCCCATCCTCCAGTTGCGTTGGAGGGTACGAGGTGATGGACACCACGGGCCCCGCACCGGTTCCCACCGCCACCGCACCGCCCGTGCCACCTCTGGCGCCCCGGACGCCCTCGGCGGTGGCGGCTCAAACGAAGGTCTCCCGAGGGGGGGCCAAGTCCGGGGGCCCGGTCCGTCGGGCACCCCTCGGACATCCGACCGACGACATGGAAGTCGGGCCGTTCTGCCTGCAACGCAGCGCAAAGGAACGCATCCCGACGCCAAAGCCTCCTGACAAGCCAAAAAAGGCAAGAGTCACAGCCCCGAAGGACGACACATAAACAAACACAACACACTCCAGTAGCTCTCACACTAAATAATGGGAAGAGAAAACATAATTCAATGGAACTGTAGAGGCCTTCTTAAAAATCTTGACGATGTATACGAACTACTGCATGCTAATCAGCCAAGTGTATGTGTGTTCAGGAAACACATTTGAATTCCAAGCACACAAAATTTCTTAATAGTTATCTGGTATACAGAAAGGACAGGGTTGGCAGCACACACTGTTGCTGGCGGTGTGGGCCATAATCGCCCGCAAATCCTTAGCATGCCACCCTGTCACCTTGAAAACCGTCCTTGAGGCTGTAGCAATACCCTTATAATATTTAATAGGTTGATAACGGTATGCTCCATATACATTCCTCTCTGATGTTTCACTTTAAGCTCTGACTTCGAGGCGCTGGTTGACCAGCTGCCCGAACCATACATCCTGACAGGCGACCTTAATGCACACAATGCTCTTTGGGGCTCTTCTCGCACGGATGCCCGAGGTCGCCTTATAGAAAAATTTCTTACATCTTCAGGAGCATGCCTTTTCAATAATAAACAGCCTACATACCATAATATAGGACACAACACCTACTCATGTCTTGACTTGGCGATTGGCTCCGCAGTTCTTTTTCCATGTCTTGAGTGGGGTGTGGGCACTGACCCATATGGCAGTGACCACTTCCCCCACCTCACTTACATATATAGGTAAAGGCCCAAGCAGTCATCTTCCCTTAATAGGTTCAATGAAGCACGAGCTAACTGGAACACATTTACAGAGACATCCAAACTACACCACACATCCATAGGACACCTACACGTTGAAGAAGCTACCCAACTCCTCACGGCGCACATCCTCGACGCCGCCGAAAAGTCCATTCCCCACGCCTCTGGTGCCCCGCGCAACCAGCGGAGGCCGTGGTGGAATGAGGACTGTAGGCGGGCGCGAGAGGCCCAGAACAAGGCGTGGGGTGTCCTTCGTCGGTACCCCACGTCGGGTAACCTCATTTTGTTCAAACGGGCCAAGGCGTTAGGAAAACGTGTGCGCCGTGAGGCGAAACGAGAGAGTTGGCACACCTTCTTGACATCCATTAATTCATACACGGACACACACAAAGTCTGGACACGTATACGCAAGCTCAAAGGACAACAGACACACAGCCTGCCCCTGGTTAGCACAACAGGGGACACACTTGAAGACCAGGCTAACACGCTTGCACAACACTTCGAACACGTGTCCAGTTCAGCACACTACACGAACACTTTTATGAAACACAAAACATCTGCAGAAAAAAAGCCCTTACACGACAAAGACAGATCAAAAACTTCCTACAACTCTGAATTCACTCTCTATGAGTTGAGGGCTGCCCTGAGCACGTGCAAACCTTCAGCTCCAGGCGCAGATAAGATTACATACACCATGATACAGCACCTACACCCAGACACTCTTGAAACACTCTTACACCTATACAACAAAATATGGCTTTCGGGGCACATTCCACGCTCTTGGAGGGAGGCCATAGTAGTGGCTTTCCTAAAGGAAGGGAAGGACCCTTCCTCTCCCGCCAGTTATCGCCCCATTGCCCTGACAAGCTGCCTGTGTAAGCTCTTCGAGAAGATGATAAACAGGAGACTCGTGTACTTCTTAGAGTACAACGGTCTTCTCGAGAGCTGTCAGGCGGGCTTTAGGGCGGGGCGATCTACGAACGATCAACTCGTTGCGTTAGAGTCATATATTAAAGATGCTTTACCTCCATAAGCAGTACTGTATGACAGTATTCTTTGATCTTGAAAAGGCGTACGACACTGCTTGGCGGTACGGCATCCTCAGTGATTTTAAGTCCTTTGGTATGTCGGGTAACATGTGGAACACGCTTGCCAGTTACCTCTCTGAAAGAACGTTTCGCGTGCGAGTTGGAACGCACTCTCTAGGGTTCATGTGCAGGAAAACGGTGTTCCGCAAGGTGGAGTTTTGAGTTGCACGTTGTTTATTGTAAAAATGAACTCTCTTCGGAAGGCTCTGCCACCAACCATTTCCTGCTCCAATCTATGTAGACGACGTGCAATTATCCTTTAAGTCTTGTAAATTGTCTATCTGCGAGCGCCAAGTCCAGCTTGGTGTAAACAAGCTAGCTGGCTGGGCAGATAGCAACGGTTTTAAATTTAATCCAGTGAAGTGTACTTGTGTTTTGTTTTCAAAAGGCGGGCATTCGGCCGGATCCAGACATCAACTCAATGGTGTCTCAATTCCAGTCAGAAATGAACACAAGTTTTTAGGTGTAGTCCTTGACGAAAAGCTCTCGTTCATTCCACACATAAAACAACTTAAACATAAATGCTTAAAGGCCATGAATATACTCAAGGTTCTCTCCCACTCTTCATATGGGGCTGACAAACAACTTCTTTTACGTGTTTTTACCAGCCTGATAGGTTCACGATTAGACTATGGAAGCGTTGTTTATGGGTCAGCAAGTAAGACATCCCTCAAAATGCTGGACCCAGTGCTTCATCTGGGGCTCCGGTTGGCATGTGGCGCCTTCCGGACTAGCCCGGTCGAAAGCCTCTATGTGGAGTGTAATAAGTGGAACCTACAACGTCAGCGAGCATACACAGATCTCCTTTTTGCTTTTAAAATTTCATCTATGCCACACCATCCTTTTAAATCGGCTTTTTATGATACGTCTATGACTGCACTACTCCTAAACCGACCATCGTTCTCTGCGCCCTTCTCTTACAGAGTTAGAGAGGAAGCGTCAGAGCTTTCTGTCTCCTTTTTAGACACCATACAAAGTTCTCAAACAGATTTTATAGCACCATGGCATCTCCGCCCTGTATCATGCGACACATCCTTCACACATGTAGATAAAAACCGAGCTCCCACATGTGCAATTCTGCAGCACTTCTTGTATTTGCAGCAGAAGTATCAATTTTCTGAATTTTATACGGACGCCTCTAAAACTTTCCACCTCTGTGTCCTGCGCGGCGCATGGGCCCGGCCTTAATGTCACTAAAACTCTTAACAGTAATACGAGTATCTTTACGGCAGAGGCTTATGGTGTACTTCTTGTTGTTAATCATATCCTTCAAAGTCACATCCCACAATCCATTATATATACAGACTCCCTCAGTGTCGTGCGGGCGTTGTCGTCAACAAAGTCTTCAAAAAAACACGTTGTAAATCTAATAGTCAAGGGTATTATGTCTGTGTATGTCCACAAATTTGAACTAGTCCTTTTTCTGGGTCCCTGGCCACTGTGGTATAGCCGGGAACGAAGCAGCGGATCGAATGGCCGCTGCTGCTACACTCTCGAATACAGTAGACATAACCACATTACCCTACACCGACGTGAAACCACACATCAGACAACAACTTCGCAAACATGGCAAACACACTGGAGCGAACAAACCGACAACAAGTTACACGTAATAAAACCACACTTGGGACCATACACCACCGACACACGCAATAGATACACTGAAGTCGCCTTGGCTAGATTACGGATAGGGCACACTCACGCAACGCACTCGCACCTGCTCACTGGATCTCCAAGACCTCTGTGCAGCAGGTGCGGAGAGGCCCTATCCGTGATCCACATCCTCATAGAATGTAAGGCACTCGACACTACACGACGCAAACACTTCCCTCAACTACACACACGACATATTCCACCACACCCATCATACTTCTTAGGAGATGATGCCATGTTTTCTGTTCAGCGCACCTTTAAGTTTCTATCAGAAGTTCACTTTTTACAACTCATCTCATACCACCCATAGCTTCACCCCTGGTCCTATACACCAGCCACCTTATTTATTTTTTAACCACTCTTGTTCTTCACCCTGGCCCTTTACACCAGCCGTACTCATAGTTTTTAACTGATTTTATTTCTTGTTGTCTCCTCATCAAATAACTTTCTGTTTGGCGCTCTTTGCCCGTGTCGGCCTTGCGCCAATAAAATCAAACCATCATCATCATCAAAAATTGACTTTAGTACTTTACTGGGCACAGCGGCATTTCGTGCAAGAAAATCACTTACCAGAATGCTGCTGTTGTTGCTCTGCGATGCATTGTAGATATCCCATTTTTATCTACCTAGACATGAAGCCATTAGTTTGGAATACGCTCCCGAGGCGCTGGCAGGTACAGTGTTACACACAAATCGGTAAACAATGTGCACATTATAAAACCATACATAGAGAAATACAACATATAACAACCAAACAGGTTGAAAAAATCAACGTGGAGATTATTGACACGCATTTGTATTAAAGGGAACCGCTCCACCACCTTCTGAGGAGCGCGGGCAAATACTTACCGTTCTTAAGTATTATGGGAATGTGTGCCGTACCATGATGCAAGAAACCTACACTTCTCCAAACTATACGCCTATAGGATAACCTTTACAAGCACCGTTGTTTCTACCGGATTAACCCGCGATTATAAGCGAACGCCTTTTAACCTACATCGCTGAGCGCGGATTGTTGGCCCTCATCTCGCACCATGTGTAATATCAAGGCCACCGATGCAGGTGACAGTGGCTTACAGAGTCTTCATAACATGTGCAAGGAACTTCACGGCCATGTCTCGAGCTAGGGGCGTGTTATGGCTCCCCAGAATTGTCGCACTAAATTATCGTCATCATTAGGCGTCATTTTAATCATCTCCGCTTCCTAAAGTACGTCCTTTTACACCCATGTATACATTATTTTTAGCAAGTGCATCAAAATAATCGCCCGGGAATTTACAACAGACTGGAGAATAAAAAACCTTGTATTGGTGCTTTTTGGCCTCACACACCCTTGCGCGAACAAAACACACATAATAGTAGTACTTTTTCTGTCAACACATAGGCGGTGCTTTTGTGCGACACTGTCAAGTACTTTTCTTATGGTGGCGCGGGGAAATGAAGCAGTTATAAAAAAATAGTTCCCGAAGTGTTCAATCGCCACACAAAAACTTTATTTGAGGGTTGAGAAAGAGGAGGTTTGCAATCGAACTTAGTGAGACTTCACAAATATAACGATTGTAATGAAGGAGAAACCTTCAGTTCCAATTATTCGAGTTCTGCAAAAACCCCAAGGATTAACCGGCCATTACCCTGACGACTGGCGAGTAGACAGCAACGCGAAGTGCGGTGGGATGAGCTCGGAACACGTTGGAAATACGTGCAACGTGGACCTCTATGACACAAGCAAAGAAAATGGAACCACACAATTGCACTCCTAAGTGGCATTCAATCTCTGGAGAGCACCCTTGGCACTGACGTCAAGTGCTTTCCACATCATTGACACTGGCGCACAGCCCCATTGCACAGAGCTTCATATCCTGTTTCACAGTCTGAACTCCGCGTCATCACCGCCCTTGTACCATGTCCCCGCATCATGTACCCTCTTCTGGATACCGCATGTCGTCCACTTCTTAAGTAATTGGACGACATGCATCGGCGAGGTGTCATCCAACCTTCACGAAGCCCTAAGAAATCGCAGTTAGTTCTGGACACTAAAAAAAAATGGCTGCGCACACTTGTCCATTGAGTATCAAAAGATTAAAATTGTCACCACTAAAATTTCTACTCGTTGCCTAAAACTGACGATGCAATTCAATGTTTGCATCGTTGGGATTTTTTCTCTCTAGATTTCCTTCGCAGCGATGGGCAGGCGCCACTGGCCGAAAGTGACTTATCTAAACAGGTTGTATTACTCCAGACGGCTTATATATAATTTTGTCATGCTATTTGACCTCGGCAACGTGCCCGCATTATTTTAAAGGAAGATTGACTATATCTTAAGGGGTCTCAATTTGCACACATGCCTGTGTTATTCATTCATTCATTCATTCTTTATTCCAAGAAACCAAAATAGACAGTGTGCTGCAGGGACAGAGAACAAAGGCTAAATCGCCTGACGAGGACTCTGCCCTTCTGCAGTTCAACCGCGGTGCGTGTGCATTTTACGCAAAAGATATACACAGTTTGGCTGCCTGTACAGAGCAAATTTGCAAAAAATCTAAAGCAACTTCCCTAGTAAAAGAACACCAAGGAAATAGCTACATCCACAACATACACAAGCAAGTTCAGAACATTATATAAAGCAGCTGATGCAAGCGATACCAACAAAAAGCAAGAAAACGCTTAGATATATAATTACATTCAATTGTTTGCGTGAACACGTTAAGAAAACCTGGTATTTTGGCAAAAACTTCGTATGTAGGGAGCCTTTTTTGGAAGGGATCGAACAGTTCAACAGAATGCACATTCAATTGATCCTGATTGGTGAGAGTTAAGGTCGAGCTAGGGGACGTGTCATCGGTAAACCGAAGTTTGGATTCGGGTACTTCTTGGTACTTCAAAGTTAAACTCGGGCGTCAAAATGACTGTAATGAGCCGGCCGAGTAACTTTGTGGTTCGAGGGATTGTGAGCCCCCGAATAAATCTAAATGTAAAGTGCAGGCATTCTACAACGATGCTGCATATCTGAAATGCTGGTCGATGATGGCGCGATTACTGCTTTCGGCAATTCTTTTTGCGCAAACTTGAGGGGCGTCGCAAGGCTTCATCAATAATAATAAATTTTTATAGGGTTTTGTAGCGCCTAGCGCCAAAGCTACACCTGGGCTTAAACGACCTCAGATCTTTAACGCTCGTCGAAATCTCGACACACGGGAGTTTTCGCCTCCATCAGAAAAAGAGCCACGTAGCTAGATTTGAATACCCGTTCTTTGAGTCAGAAGCATAGCGTCACAAGCAAGGAACCACCACAGGGCTTTGAATTACTGAACTAGGCAACGTTGAAGTGGAGCAGCTTTTGAACCACGCCGGTTGTGGTCTTAACTGACTAGTTATTCTCCCTATGGCGAGTCAGCGTGTGACAGAAAAAATACATTCGTGCAAAACAAAGCGCCAGACATCCCGCTAGAGCAGATGGTATGGATGGTTTTCGGTGCATAGCTGTAAGAACAATTGAAAACTGGTTCCTTAGCCGTCCGTGTTTTTAAATAAGGGGAGTGCCATGGAAATGAATCGAAAGATTGCTTAAGCCGAAAGTTTTAGTACTGCGACAGAGCTGTATTCAGCATTATTGTAAAAAAATCAGGGGTCGTTGTATATCCGCTAAATTACAAACAAATGGGAAGTGCTGACAGCGGAAAAAAAAGCTGGTACAAAATTTTCCACGAATAGTCCATTCGTCAAAAAATTTTCTGAAAAAAAAATTTATTGCGTTTTTAAAGAAAATTGGATAATTTCGTTCCGCGTGTGGGTGGAACCTGTGTGTTCTCGGCGCTACACAAGTGCGGTTCCTTGGTGCCATGGAATGTCCACTGGCCTGTTTATCTAGACGTATGCCTAGTGAGAGCGAGGCAGAACATAATTTAATATTGCTGACAATATTCCTCTAGCGTAGATCATGACCTGCTACTTCAGGTAAAAAAACGCGTAAGAAGGGGAGACAGAGAGAAGGCCAAGCAATTGAATGGAGTTACAATAAAAATTCTGTTTTGTGTCCTATATTGTCAAATACCCGCGAGAAATTGTTGAATTTTGAGCTCACCATAATTGTGCAAACTGTAGGCTACCATCAGTTTTCAAAAGCGCCTAAAAAGCAGTGATGCGAAACACTTACAATAACTGCCAGCGTTGACACCCCGCAAGGTTTGAACATTAAAGGATTGAAAAACTGACCTTGAACACACGAGAATCAGTATGCAGTAGTGTAAAGAATGTAGGCGAAGAGTTTGCGCATAAATAGGTATAAGCATAGGAACTATAGTAGTGCATTTGGCCTGGTGCACGTCATGAAGCCTGTTAACGCTTCATCCATGAAGAAGTGTTGAACAGACCATGTGATCAAAAGACGTACACCCCAGCACGAAGGACGCTGGTTCCAGCTCTGTTACCATACCGTGCCACCAGTTTTTCTTGATTTAACTCGCACTAATATTGGGAGATAAACGGCTTCTACGTCAGACAAAAGTCCATTGATTGATTGTAGGGTTTAACGCGCCGACGCAACGCAGGCGATGAGGCGCGGCGTAGTGGAGGGCTCCGGATTAATTTTGACCACTTGGGAATCTTTAACGTGCGCCGAAATCTCGTGCACACGGGGGTTTTTGCTTTTCGCCTCCATCAGAAAAGCGGCCGCCGCGGTCGGGAATCGAACCCGTGACCTCGGGCTCAGCAGCGCAACGCCTTAGCCACTGAGCCACCGCGGCGGGTAGACAAAAGTCTAGTTTATTTATAGCCTAGCAGGAACAACTGGGCAAATACGACAAGAAACCCTCATTCGCGAAATATACATGAAAAGAAACACGCCAGATAACAAGAAGCAAACAAGCCGTATCAGAATAAATTATTGATCACTTCCACCGAAAAAATATTATTTCTTGCGAATCAAAAGCACATGAGCAGAACTAAGTTGTCTTGAAAGATTTGAAAAAACATGACTTTGCTCACCCGCTTCAAGACAACTGAAAGGTTTTACACTTACGTATACAATAACATAGGATATACACCAACTGAAATGGCAAATTTAAACATAACATAAATAAGCGAACCGCCATGCTTGAAACCTTCACAGGGTTTTCCCGAGTTTTTTAATACTGTCTGCAACGAATAATTATGTCCTGACAATGTGGTCCACAATAAATTTTATATTGTTACGGGACAAGGGGGTTTGTATTTACAACTATTTGCGAAGCGTTGTGTTTCAAAGAAAGCGTTGCCGTAACAACAAGCCGAGTTTGGAGCTTACCGAACCAGTGGCATAGCACAGATCATATGTTTATCCCTAAAACAGGGATTTCTCCTACGATAGTATGGTAGGAGGTGAGCGATACAGTTTTAGACTGGCTACGTGGACAATTCTGGTACGCGGGCCAGTGGTTTATGAGGCCCGGATAGATGGTAGGGCTTATCTCCTATGGTAAGTCTATTACGCAACACAATAGTTTGTAGGGTTCAGAGTGCGGTTGAAGCAGTTTTTTGGAGACGCCCACATGGCGTCCAGGAGACCAAAGCAGAACAAGTGAGCCCGGAGGAAAGAGGACGGAGCTGCTACATTCGTCGTATTGTGTCTTCTGGGATACCTGCAAAGAAGCACAGTTGTCAAGAGCATTTTATTGGCTTGTTGGACCCTACCAATAGCCTCGCAAGCGTATTGAAATGAAGATACAGGAAGTACTGAGCCTGTTCATGGCTAACCAGTAGATAAAACGGGGAGAGGTCGGGCATATCATGGCGGCAGGTTTTGTAAGCGAAAGTGAAGCGTGTTAAGATCGACCAACAAAGGCCTGGGAAAAATTCCTCGCAAGTTCTCTAGGAAAGTGTACGTGGATGAATCACCCAGAGGCATAAGACGGCAAGAAACGCTGGTGCCAACGGTGGCGGCGGCGGCGGCGGTTTCAATTGGTGGCTTCTACCCTCGGTTCGCCGAATGTTGCGGGCCACTTCTTTCCTTCATACCTGTATGATAGAAATGTCCACCAAAAGGAAGCTGCGGTTTCAAGTGCCCATGCTCTTCGGTTTCAAACCATGGGCGAGAGCAAGATGTCACTCGTCTTCACATGCTGGGAGACGAGTTGAAATTGCGTTCTCACGGGGCCTCCAAAATCAATACTTGCGAGAAATTGTGCAACTCCGGCACAACAGATGATCGATGACGTGGACATTCACCCTTTCCATCGATTGAGTGGCCCGTGTGCATTAGCCCCGGCTCATGTCGTGGGTGGTACATCAGGTGTCATGCACTGCCCAACTTGGACAGCTTGCGTGAAGCTAAATTCCCTAGCCATAGATCTGGGGAAAACGGACACTATTTAAGCGAATATACTTGTCATTCTTGTTCTCCTGTCTTCACTGTCATCTCGTGGAATAAACCTCCTGTACAGTTTCCTCCTGAGCAGTCATCTCGAGTCTCTAGTCTGACACCATGCCGAGCCCGGACCTGCGGAACTGACCGAGTAAGACAACCCAAGGGCCCCTCATCTCTAACAAACGGTAACGCGAGGTCCCAATCTCGGGGGGTAAATTACAATACATGGACAGCCTCTCGATTAACGTCAGGTTCAAGCGTTCCGTGACTCCATTATTTTAGGTGGGTTATAGGCGGTTGCAAGCTTGTGTATCGTCCCGCCAGAGCGGAGAATATTGTCAATAATTAAGGACAAAATTCCCAGCCACCGTAAGTCAAAAGCTGGCGGGAAGTGTCGTGATGCAGAAGGACGGCTTAGAGAAGAAGGTGAGCGACATCAGTTGCACAGCTGGTAGCTGGGGCGTGTGTGACATTGTACCACAGCGTGTAATTTGTCGCAACGCCGACCCCTTGTTTTTTGAGGTGGACAGTAGCAAACGACCAAGTTAATTGAGGCCCAAGGGAAAGGACGGCTCATGGGGAAGGTAGATGAGTTGAACTTCTCTAGGAGGATGCGTGGAAGGACTTTTCTGTCCCTGGCAGCCGTTACGCGAGGAAAAAGCGGCATACTCATCGGTAAAGGTCAGGTCATAAGAACTGAAGCCGCAATAGATCAAACGTTCAAGCCATCGTGAGTAGCACAGGTGCGCTTACGTCGTGTAAGCGGTAAAGGAGGGTCGAACGAAGGTGGCTGGGAACAAAGAGCAGAAGGTGAAAAGCGTGAGAACGGAAGTTCTCGCAATAGAACGCGCTATTTCGGAGGTTGCGTGCGCGCACGCAAAGATCTGGTGACGGACAGCGGAGACAATGAATAAATGAACGGAGTAAAGCGTCACGGCACTTATCATCACCGATGTAGAGAAAGTGGGATATTGTAAAGACACACGGGACATCCTCATGCGGGGTTGTCTGAGGGGCTAAACGGGGTGACGTAATAGACAGCAGGCGTCTTTATGCAAGCCATGTGAGTTATAGAAGACCCAAAACTCATATTTTTATAAGTAATTCTCAGAAACAAATCCGTGCAGTTTGTATTTCAATTTGGTAAGCCAGCGCCGCAAGTGGTCGTTTGTTATGACTGTAAAATGTATGCTTGAGCCTTACAAACGTTGTTGAAAGTTTGCCAAGGGCCCAGACGAGGGCGCGACACTCGCTAACTGTAAGTGATTGAATGCTTAATGCGCTCTCAATTGGACAGCAAACATATTATGTACGCAGTTACACTGTTTTGACCCACTTGCTATTGTTCCAGTAGTTCGCCGGTCCCGTGGCGATTTCTTTCCGTACGCACTTAGATATACGCTGAAGGCATTAAAAACCATGTTCAAGTAAGGACCGAAGTCAGAGGACTGAATTCCTTAGTCGTGGCCGGGACTACACTTAAAGCTTCTCTTCAAACAGTCTGCAAAGGTAGCTACATGGCCACAGTATCTAATTACCGACAGAAAGAAAAACAAGGTCTCGAAAAGCTGGGCACATATTTATTCGAGTGGGGCTTTAGAACTTGGCGACTGCCTCACCTTTTTCGTGATTAGGTTGAACTGGAGAAGGGTCAACAGAGTGCCCAAAATTTTTAATCTGGCTGCGGAAAGGGGCACTTCAAGAGGGTAGCTGGATGCCATCGTGTATCAATTTTTAACGTAATTCTGACAGAAGCTCTAGATACGTCATAAAACAGTGAGAACGCAATGACGAGTCTACGTGGCATAGGTATGTGTTTTACTTAAAACCATGCAAAAAAAGAGTTCATCATTTTCTCGAATCAGGTCACAGCATTGCACAGACGAAATGGTATAACCCAGAAATATTAATGGCCACCATGGGTCGCGAATGCATTATTTGTGCGGCACTGCTTGTCGAAGGCTATCTGTCAGTATCCATATCATCTGTTTATGGGTGAAAAATATATTTAGTTTTTTGTTATTTGCGTATACTGCCAATGTCAATTAGAGAATATTGCAGGACGGACCCATTCATTGTGAAATGACAAGATTCATGAAAAGGGTACTGACGTCACAAGTGAAATATTACATTAACGAATGACACAAAAGTGACAGCAATACATTTTACGACTATGTCCATACCATGACAATTATAACTACACCAATACCATGGTATATCTGTATCCCTACCAAGTAGTGCTTAAAAATACTAGTGAGCACATGAAACAGTGGATAAAAATATAATTCAAAAGGTATTATATAACAATAATATACCATTCGCGCTAGGATAAAAAGGCTTCTAATTGTTGACTCTTTGTTGTTCTGATGGGCAAATTATTCCACTCCATTATTGCTGGTGCAGAAGAACCTTGGGTACAGTCAGTCCGGCACTGATATTCATTTCGTGTCTGTGACTGCTTTTGTCGTATCGGCCTTGTTTTTTTGGATCATATACTTTGAACCGTCTCTATTCAGCTCTTTGTGAAGCAATTGATCCAGGAATTTTTTACCTGTAGGTTTACCGCTGGTTTTTATTGGTAAAATGCCTGCCTTTATAAAAGTTCTGCGGGAGCGTCTATTATAGTGTACTTGGTATAGAGAAATCATATCGGTTTTTGTTGTATTCGCTAAAGGGCATTTAGGACATTCTAAAGAAAATCACGCGAGCTTTACACATTCTAAAAAGAATTGGATTTGAAGTTCAATCATTCTTCTTTTATTTTTTTATGTTATCTGCAATTACCTGAAGCTGTTTCAAGATCTCCGCTAAATCGCTTCCCGGCTTTGTTGTGCACACATCTGTTGTGCACACATTGTGCACACATCTGCCTAGGGTACGGCAGACCAATGAGGCCTAGGTGATTCGAACGAATACATTTGCCATAAATCCTGCTCACCTGTGGTAGACAAACAAACGGATTGTGATGCCGCATCCTCCTTGAAGCGCTGCCGTGCTCTATGGCTTGAATTGAGGGGTGTTCATTCTTTATACCCATCTAGTGTGCTAGCAGAGCCGTCTTCACGTTATAGGGATTCGCGTCAAGGCGTGCAGTCAACAAATCAGGCCTGTATCCAGGCAAATCAGCGAGAGCATGTTTTAAGTGCGCAACCTACACATGATGCTGTTGGTGGCTGGTAAGTGGTGCATCTTTTAATCCTGATAGCAGAGCCGGGTTTTCACTTCCTGCTTCCGTGAGAAGCAGGACGCCAATTATTTGCGGTAGATAAACAAACGGGTTGACTTGTTGCATCCTGGTAGCGCTGCCTATCCTTATGTCCTTCATACAGTAATATGACAACATACCTACAGCTATATTGCACCATACAGAAAATCAAGAGCGTCGTCGATGCCCGGAAGCGGGTAGATATTTTATTGTGATCGCCTTTATATGTCTAGCACTAATATGGAGGCAACGAAAAATGAGGTGGCACTAAGCTTTTAGCTGGAATCCTTTAAAAGGCCATCCTAATAGGCATCCCCAGATCATTCGGCGAACTTCACCTCTAGCAAAAAGAAAGTGTGTACCTAGTGAAAACATTGTGGCCTTCGACGTCCAAACATTGGTTAGCTACTTGTGTTATGGTCAAAATGACTCACGTAGATTGCACATCTAGCAATACGTGTGGAGGTCAAAACCGCATAGATGTTGTAGGAGGAGAAAAGTTCCAAAGCAAAAAAAGCAACTCCTCCCGTTGAAAAATGCAAACATAAAAGATAAACGAAAGCAACGCTGAAAAGAGCCTTGAGTATCGCAGACACAAGGCACGCAGAAAAATAAACAATTACGGAAAGCTGCATCACCCCGCGACTCGCATGGCTTCAAAACTATTATGCTGGTTCAATTCCAAAATTACATATTCCTAAGCGACTGCCTGAATAGTCATTTACGCTTTCGTATTTACAGAGGGGAAGTCTTAGTTGTCGAGTAGCCTTTTGTGTCGCATCGAATATTTGGTGCTCCTTTTGTTGTTCTTTCTGTGACCAGAAGCATTTGTTGCCATTTCCAACGAATTTGGTTATTGTCATTCCTAAAAATTAAGCTTGTGTAATATTTTTTTTGAGGCCGCAATTTGATTTTGCTCATTTTTAGCGAAACAACTCTGCAGATAGGCCCTCGGGGCTAAGTAAAAATACTCTTTTGACATAGCTAAATGTAATGTGTAAAATTAGCACTTTACTGAGAAAAAGAAACATAAGCATTCGACAAAAAATTATTCGGGGATGGCGGCCGTTGCCTATTACAGCGACAGCCAAATAAAGAGGAACGCTGTTATGGTTGTAATACCTCCTTCCTATAACCCATGAACTTGTGTGACAGTAAATGTGTACAAAGATTACAGAAAAGAAATTACGCAATTATGATACATGGGTAAAATTACAAAAAATGGCTGCAAAAACAGCTGTAATTTAGCTGAATATTGCTCGCGGAATTACAGGAGTTTCTAACATGAATTCTTCATGTGGGCAGAGATAGACCAGAAGTTTAAATACACTCCTTTCAAACAATGCATACGCATACGTACAAAAATTGAGGATACCACCAAGAGCAAGAAACAGCGTAGCTGAGGTTTTTATAACCAAGGAGACAATGTCTAGAAGCAAACAGGACATATTCTGTCATTTGTTCTATGAATTTTGTCTTTTCTCTTTGTATGATATAGAAGTTAAAATTTCGAAACATATTTGGAGTATTTAAAATACTAATAATTGTCACCTTTAAACGGAAGTTGCTGTAACGAAATAGGTCATATTTGCGCTGAAATGATGCGGTTCCACTGGAAGTTATGCATGCTGTAAGGATCATCCAGCTCGTTGAGTTTGTGGCAAGCAAAATATTATGTCACTTTGCGTTACGTTTCGTGCGTTCGCAATACCGTAGCATTGTATGCGAACTGTTTTCTGAATCGTTAGTCAAAGTACCACACCCGCCTCAAGCTTTTTACGTTTCATTTAGGCGATATCGAAAGAGCGCAACAAGACTAAGGAAACAAGAAAATTCAAGACGTGGAACGATCACACCAAAGCAGAGTAGTATTACTCATAATAGTTAAAACCTCCTTGACAAGAACAATTTAGAAGACCAAAACAAATGTTGCTGTTATCTTGTATACGCACAGCACATTCATATCGGTAAACAATACTGCCTTACTCTGCACAATAACTGCGTCTTTCTACCCTATATTTGGTTGCGCATGCATTTGCAGGGGTGCACATGCATGTGCAGCAATATAGTATGGTGCAGAGTGAGTGGTTGATCCAGCATGGCGCTATTGATGATATACGCTTTGATGGAAGTGTTGTTTCAAAATTGGAATACATTATCATTTTCATTTCTTTTCCATATGCGATTGTGTAAGCATATTTGCGCCTCCGCCTATGTGTGTTGTACGTTTTAAAATTACGTCAAGCAACACTGATGTATTGTCGAGTTGTATGTTGAATTTATGCCGATGTATTTCTTTGTCTTCCCTCCTGCAAGGGCCCGAGAAGGGCCTGCAGTATCTGTAAATAAATAAATAAGTAAAAATCTTGTCCTAATGGCAGTTTTTTACCTTATGCGGCTTTCCGAGAAATATGTTCACTTACGGCCAACAGTCTAGTGCCTAAATTATTATTTCTCCATCTGAATTAGCTGTTTGTCCTAAATGTCTGAAAACGCATCGGTTTCATTTATATTTTAGGCAATGGAAAAATAAATTGTAAAAATTTTGATTTTAAATATCGAGCTGAAGAAATTGTGAAATAATTTTTTTTGGAACCCTTCAATAAAAATGAAATTTAACGTTCTCAATACAGGGGCAAGACTAACCTAGTGTGGCTGTACGTGCCGTGACTCTCAGCTACTGCAGTAGATACATTGCGTTGTCCAAAATAGGGTGGAACAGTCATGATCTGTGCTCAGTGTTTCGCGTTGTTGTTTGTACTGTTCTAGCTTGGGTGGTATATGAATTAGGTTGATGAGGCTCTAATTAGGTGGAATATCTGGGAAGTAAGCCTGGAGACGAAGAGGGTGAGGATAAAATAGATTAAGTACGCGCAGTGATTAGGCTGAATTTAGGAAAATTGAGACGAGGTCATTTGGGTTAAAATATAATGAGGGGGATTAGAGTTAGTTGGGCACTGGCATTAGTTGGGCATTAATGAAGGGCGATGCAGCAATAAAAGTGCAAAATATTGACACTGGGAAATACAGAGACTGGTGTGTTTACGGTACGTAGTCATAGAAAAATAACATGTGAACATGAAAATAATAATAAACACGCAAAATTGAAAATTCCTGTTCGTGGAGGTCGAAGAATGGCACACTATTGCCAAACTCGAAAAGCCATACTCTTGAATCTTCTTACTGTATATAGGCGATGCTTCAATTTTACTGGCATCAAAAAGATTGAGCTGTTTATTTGCCTGGTTCATATATATTGTGTTCGCATTTTATGTTTCCATGAGTGTACGTCTGCCTAAATGCCCCCGTCACTTTCTTAACGCTTGAAACACTACCGACATGTCGGTAGTGGACGGGAATGTGTGTTACCTGACTTTTAAAAAGGGTGTATTGTAGATTGCGTTATACGCATCAGTGTAAACAAATCCAGCTGATATTCTAGCGCAGAGTCACCTACAGTATGAGTAGAATATTCGTGTAGCGGTGTAAGAGATCCGTCGCTTTCAAAATATGATTTCACCTGTTAGGCGCAGACACTCTGTTAATAAGTGAAACGTGATTTTTAACTGACAATCATACTCCAATTGGTAGTCAGAACGTTATATTTTATGTACACGTACCCAACGTGCGGCCCTCGTATGTGCGAAACTATTTGTGGGGGAACGAATAATTATTATGCGCTAACCGTGGTCCAGGGGCAATGTTGTGTAAAAGTAACTTAGCCGCATATCTACTTCCATGAGCAGCTAATGCACGTCTCAGAGGGACGGCCGTGAAGGTTTTACGCAGAAAAAACAACCACTGCAGAACGAACAACTTTGACGTCTCATTAGTTTGAATACGACATACCGAAGTTGTGTCTTTCCAAAAAAAGAGTTTACACTGATTGTGTCAGTTGGATGTGGGCATTAGAGAAAAACTACGCTTTCTTATCGTATATTTATTTTTATAGCGGACTCTAAACCTTCGTGATCCATATGGTGTTTTTTGCCTGTTTCAAACCCTCTTGCCGTAGACAGTTGAATACGTGGCTAACGATTTGGCTAACCTCCGTGATTTGGCGTCTGCGTGGTAGGTATCTATGTAGCGTGCTTTTCGGACTTTTGTACGGAGAGAAAGCTGCACATGAAAGCAAAACGTGGATTTGGTTGTTTTAAAGCACTGCTTTTTTTGTAGAAATGTCACCTAGATTCTCGAAAAGTTAGAAAGAGTAACGAAGAAATTAGGGTAAATAATGAAAGGCTTTCCCTAGTCTTTTTTCGCAGGGGTCTAATGGCGTCCCAAAACCTTCTTTGTTGATTTTTCGGTCGCTTAGCAAAGCCACAATAACGCAATGTAACTGCGCAAATATTCTGGGCGTCAATTTTCGCACAAGGGTAATATTTTAATGCTCAAGCCACAATAACGCAATGTAACTGCACAAATATTCTGGGCGTCAATTTTCGCACAAGGGTAATATTTTAATGCTCACGTGCATTTAACTCACAAATAAATTTGCTATCTAGTTCCATTTCTGTCACATAAGGCGCCACGCCTGCACACATTACTTCACTTTACAGCAAAACTTGAAACCTGTCTATCTTTCTTGCGTCTTTTTTTCTCGTCAGAGCTTCTTTCAAGGCCGCAATAGTGCTGACCCCGTACTACGGTGTCTGGTGAGTTTTGCTTATATATTGACATATTTAAATAAACTTCCATGTGAGGTAAGATTGTAGTGTGCAGAATGAAATCACAAATCACCGAGAAAATTTCACTATGTGAAACCAGGAAAGGCTCCATAAATTATAACGCTTCACTTACGGATAACGCGAATGCAGTGACCTCCTTAACAGAAAAAAATGAGGTAATATACCACTCTTCAGTGCGAACTTTCAGAATAAGATGTAGCTGTGTTGGACAATTCTGCGTTCCGTTTTTGGGAACCGTAGAGTTCCATAGAGAACTAGATAGAGGAAGTTGGACAGCCATTCGGTGTTTATACGCATCTGTCTGGCGACAACATGCAAGAGAAATATTTACAAAAAACAAGCGGAGTGTTCTTGTTTGTAGATGCCACCTGCTTTTGTATGTTACAAAAAACTGACATTGTCGCAGAAAAGAAACAAGTAAATATAAGTAGCATCGTAGCTACACCTGTGATGGCTTCGATGGCGGACAACCGTAAAAAGTCGGAAAAAAAAACAACAGCAATGATTGCAATGTATTTAGTGTACATAGTTTGTAAAGTTGGCCTTGAAAAACAACCCATGCATATTTCCTAGCACCAAATAAGAGAACCTTAAAGAGGAAAGCGGAACCGACAGGTGCCAATATCTAACAGGTAGTACAAAGAAAATCGAAAAACTTCATAATAGCCTTTAAAAAAACCACATGCTTCCGTGAAAATCACGTATGCGGATTTCCTCCTAGGACAATCGAGTTTCTTTTATTATAGTGCAGTGAACAAGTTCTTGGAAACCTTTTAGCCGCATCATAATTCGGTACACTTGGAATACTTTTCCTTCGGTTTTGGCATGCAGCTGCGCAGGATGAGTGTCCTCTAAAACGTTGCGCCAATGCTGCAGCAGCAATCATCCACCAAATATCCTCCACGCGCGACCGATTGTACTCAACCTCTGCTCCCGCTGTCGGTTATTTAGGCAACACGCTGTTTATCCCTGGCTACATTTGCGACAGATATTGTTGTCTTGTAAACGAAATCAACTTTGAAGACAAAGGGCCCATCTGTATGTTTCTTGGAGCAAATTTGTTTGCCCCAGTATTTGTTTGCGGCTATAAACGTACATGGCTATTGGCCCTTGGCGAAAAAAGTGACCGGCGCACCACGTTTTCCAGCTGGCGTATGGGGGCGGCATGATGGCTACAATGTATATAACATAGAAGATAACCGAATTATATTTTGGAAGCTATTTGGTGGCCGAAAGAGTCATGTCCTCCACATCATTTACCAGGTTCACGAAATGAAGGACCAGTTGTGTTTCGGAAAATTTCCGGCCATCAGCCATTGCACCTCTCGCTGTACATAGCATAGCATAGCATAGCATAGCATGAAGCCTCGTATGCGCAAAATTTTAAAATAGTTCCGTGAACTCATCGCGGTGACCCGCTGTCTAGCAGTGCACAGGCAAATATACACTATGGAAAGTCACCGTCATTGAGTTACAATTCTGTAGAATGAGCGAAAAGTGGCAAGTAATATCGATCTTTTATTTTCTGTTCTTTATCCTTTTGACTAATATTTTAAAAAGGCAGGACAGAGCGCATTGTTCGTGGTTAGTGCTTTTAATTCTTCCCTTATTGCGTACGGCTGCCGATGTAGCAATATAAAAATGAGTGGGTCCCTTACGTGTGCAGATACTTTTGGCATTCGAAAGTATTTGCCCTAAGACAAATAGGGAATCAGCCTTGAGGCTGATAATGCCTCTTGAGAATGCAGACGGCCTGCCAGGCTCCGAACATTTTTGACGTAGCGCCCAACGGATGGGTAATTATCGTCGTCTGACCACGCTGTGGCTTTTCTGCGAGGTCGCATTGTTGTCGCGCGCCGCAGTCGGAACGGGTAGTTTTCGGCAGCCGCTGTTTTTCACTCCCACCCCTCGGAGTCGCGTGTACCCGCCGTGGCGTGCTTGTTCGCCCGTGTGCCGGCTTTTGACCCAAAAGTGGTGGCGCCTAATTGAATATTCCGCAGATGGCTGAGTAACAGCTGTGTACGTGAATTTGGGCCTTCCTTAACGTTTGCACGGAAGCCAGAGGGACGTGCCCGAGAGAAAGTAATACCGAAGTATTATAAGGCTGAACTCGAACGCAAAACATCCTTCTCGTTTGAGCTCTCAGCTAGACAGTTCCAGGCAATACATGGAGTATCGACCGCTGACGCTAGGTTGGGATTTGTGAGCCCCCTAAGTGAGAGGTAGTCTTTACGACGCGTCGAATGTTTAGGGTACAGCTGTGTACCGGGTCCTGCGGCGGGAAGCGAGTCCCGACCGTCGTTTCTCGAGTAGTTTGTGTACCCTCCAAGAATAGGAGAGTTAAACGGAGTTGAGAAGCTCGAGTGACTTGCACGGACTTAATGCTAGGGTCTAACTGAAGTTTTAAGTTTTTCCTTTTGTTACTCATGTATCCAGTTATTCTAAGGTAAATAGTTGTATAAAACTCTTCGTTTCCCTTCATAAACTACAAACGCCTAGAGGGCTTCAATTCGGTCACCATCTCCAAGGACTTCAACACCAGCGCCCTGCGTGCCTGCTGCCAAATCAACCGGACCACGGGCAATTGAGTTCCTGATGGGCACCGGACTTCGGGGAAATGAACATCATCAATCTTTACTCCCTCCAATGAGAACTCCCCACTGAAATTTTTCAAGTGTATTTGTGGTAGTATTTTTCGAAGCAAGAGGATGCATGCAATGCGGCAGTAAAGTATCACCAGCGCAAGACGATTTTACAATCAAAACTTGTATGGGGCGTCCAAATGCTTGTGCCACGTGTCAAAAGCTATATTTTGATCATCGAAGTAGTGGTATACATGGCTCAAGTTCCCCAGTACAGCCATCATAAGACGTTTGAACACGGCTGGCGTGGTCTTTAAGCCGAAGGGCAAATAATGAGGTCGTATAAACCAAACCAGCTGCACAATAGCGTCATTTTAAGGGTTTCAGGGGCCATAGGGACTTTCCCGTACCCCTTTGTAAAATCAAACTTGGAGAGAAAGTTCTTTGCCACCGGGACCAGAAGAACGTCAACCCGTGGAACGGGTACGCGGTCGATGACAAGGAGCCTGGTGAGCTCCCTCAAGTGGATACGAAGCCTGGTAGGTGCTTCCGGTATGCGTACAATGACAACAGGGGCATGGTAGGACGATTTCGACTTCCGGATAATGTCAAGTATCAACTTTCCCTGTATATGTTTCTCAACAGCTCGACTAAGTGCAATGATATGGGGTATAGAGGTATGTAATGGCCTTGATGCTCGTCGATGTCAATGTGCACTCCGCAAGGTCAGTCTTCCCAGGAAGATACAAAAAAATGTTTTGGTAGGCCTGGATCAGCGCGCGAACTTGTTTAGCCCCTTCGGGTCGGGGTCACGAGAAAGTTTGACGTCAGAGATGAATAGCGATGGGTGAGGCGAGGGGAACAGAATGTTGGTCTCGTCGTCCCGTTCGTCAGCAGAGGACCGGAATTTTTTGCTGTTGAGAGAAGCTGCTTCGGATGTTTACGTAGGTGATAACGGTTGTCGTTCTTTATATATATTTTGATCATGTTGACATAAAACACCTTGCTCTACTCACCTGTGTCAACCATGCAGTGAACGTTGCTTTTTGGTTCCGCCACTTTGAAGAGGCCTTTCCAATGCATCAGCAATTTGTTCGGTTATGTACGTAGGATAATTCCGACGTTATCGCCAACCCGAAGTTTTCGCGGCCGGCATTTACGGTCTTACTATTTTTTTTCTGTTTCGGGTGGACGGTTTTCAGTTGTTCGCGAGCAAGTTGGCAAGGTTTTTCGAGGCGTACCCGAAGATCGAGGAGCTAACAAGGCAACATCCGAACTTTCATCGTGAATCTTTTCGTTCGTCCATACCACCCTGATTAGAGACAAGGGGATCTAACATGCCATTCTTATATCATCTGGAAAGTGGAAAACCCGAGGTTCGCTTGTGCGACCTCTCGGTAGCGGGAAACAAGAGACACAAGGCAGCAGTCCCAGGTTTGGGACTTTTCGTGGCACATCGTCTTCAGCATTCTTTTCAGTGTACCGTTGAACTTTTTAACGAGGCAATTCGCCATTGCAAGGTAAGCGTAGTATGGAACAGCTTATTAAAGAGAGAGCGGCCAATCTCTTACATTATGTCGTACGCAAAGTTGCCCCGCAATCACCGAGCATTTCTTCAGGGATGCCAACCCGAGAAAATATCTCAAGTAGTGCCTAGCCGAAATGCACAGCGTCGATACCTGGCAGAGACTGGCATCCGAATACCGGGTGGCAAAGTCAATAAGTGTTACCACCTGCGGTACCCCTTTTACAATGTTGGGGTGAATGGCCCAATTAGATGAACGTCAAATCGCCGAAATGCTGTCCGAATCAGTGGCATGTTGCCCAAAGGCGCGATGTCAACCTATCCCTTTGGGAGTGTTCCGCTGATAGGTGTCGCAGGACCTGACACACCTCGGTACGTCCCCGTGTATATCTGGCAAGTGGAACTCGTGAGGAATACTTTCGGTTGTGCGCCGCATTCCCTTGTGAGCGGCGATGATAGTGTAAGGGGAAATTTGCAGTATGGATTCGCGAAGTGATTTCAGGACAACTACTTGACGAAACGTTCGACCTGTCACCAGTTCGTTCCGTCGGTACAGGATACCGTCTTCCTCCAGGGACCCATAGGGGAGTCCTCTCCGGGAAAAGAACGGTCTGCTGATTTCGCGGTAGACGCGACTTAGTGTCCAATCTTTCTTGTTCGTGCGCTGGTTCGGCTCGCGAGAACGGCGAGGCACTAATGAATGGAACCTTTAAAGGTGTGACCTTGTTTTGGTTTTCCCGGGCGACTGCAGATATCAGCGAGCGAGTGTTGAGCGGTACGGTTTGGTAACCGGGGTTGGCTCGGCAATTGCTTGTGCTAGACGAGGGCGCCCAGCATGGGTGACAATTGTGTGGTTCTCTTACGTCAGGTAACTTATCAATGACTAAATCGTACAGCGGGTTTTTCATGCAGGATGCAGTGATTTCACCAACAAAGAAGGGTGTATCAACGTGAATTAGAGCTACCGGCAGTTGTTCTCATTCTCGTTTTGCGTTCTCGGACCCGCACAGAGGTCTGAGAACTCAGGAACGACAGCTACGCCAGGGACGCTCACAGGTCGCGAGTTCCGAGAACACAGGAGGGAGAGGAACGCCAGCCCGGCTCACTGGCCCGGATGTCTCAAAACACAAGAACGAGCAGCTTTGTTTTAGCCGTTCCTACTTAGTGCGCGTGTCTTCTTCTTCCTTCTCGTCGTTGGTCGTGCCGGTCTCCCACACTTCCATGCGGCTGCTCCGATTAAGGGTTGGCAATTGTGCCGTGCCGACGGTCCACGTTGCACACCACCACTAAAGTCCCACACATCACCTCAATCACCCAATCGTCTTGCTTTCCGCTTTGACGTACACGACGGCAGATGCGGAAAGAACGTCAGGAGATGCAACTACCTTTGCGCAATTTCGCCTTTTGCCACTTGCTGCAGGGTGTCATACCCCTTTTCCAGGCCACACTTTGAAGACGCGCCCTGCAACCGGGCTGTACCACAATCATCACCAGCATATCTACTCCCACTGCAGAGCCAAGGCCTCTCCTATTAACCTCCAATTACAACGGTAGTGTACTAAGTGCGACAAATTTATCCCCGAAAACTTCTTGATCTCACCTGCCCATCTAACTTTCTGCCGCCCTCTGCTACGCTTGCCATCTGTAGGGATCCACTCTGTTACCCTTAATGACCAAGGGTTATCTTCGCCTTAAATGCCCTGCCCAGGTACATTTCTTTTTATTAATATCTGCTAATGTGTTCCGAACACGAGTGTGTTTTCTCACACACTCCGCTGTCTTCTTGTCCCTGAATGTTACGCTTGTAATCTTTATTTCCATTGTTGGCTGAGTCGTCCTCAAATTAGGTTGAACCCTCTTAGTAACCCTCCAAGTTCCTGCCCCGTAGGTGAGTACCGGTAAGATGCAGGTGCCAGACACTTCCTTTTTCAGGGACAATGGTAGGGGGCAATTAATTATGTGAGAAAGCCGGCCGGATGCACTGCACCATATTCTAATCATTCTTATTATCTCTGCCTTATGATTGGGATGTGGGGCCAAAACTTGTCCTATATTCGCTTACCACTTCCAGTGCCTCTGTCGTGCCACGAGGTTACTGATCATGACATTATATCTCAGCATTCGAATTATCAGGCCAACGGTTCTGCTCTGTTTGTCCAATGGGGAAAGCATGCTTTGTACTTCCTCCTCCTAGTTACTTAGGAAGGCAATGTCATACCCTAATGTAAGGTTACTCAGGTATTCTCCCTTAACCCTTACTCCCACCTATTCCCAATCCAATGTTCTTAATACTTCTTGTAGACATGCTGTGAATAACAATGTAGACATTGTGTCTCCTTGTCTGACGCCCTTCCTTGTATGTATTTTACTGCTGTCCATATGGAGGATGATCGCAGGTGTGCACCAATTGTAAATATCCTCTAGTATTCTTACATAATGCTCGTATTATGTTGCTCAGGCTATAACATAATGGCACAAAATGCGAAGACGTCACAACGCACCAGAACCTCAAATTCCCGTGGCGTTCTGGTCGAACGTAGGGTTCTAACAGCACGCTTGACTCTCAACAAAAGCGGAACTTTCAGCTGGCGTGGCGTGAAAAGTACATGCGCTCAGCTAGGCTTTGTGGTAGGGCGCATTTTGCCGCGTTTGTGCGATCTTTTCTCGCAGTGAAGTTGGCAAACCAGAGTACGCGCTCTATTCCAAACCTTGGGCGCACTTGAAATGTCATGAAACTCCGCAAACGACTGGCACCTATCGTTGAGAAAGAAAACTTTTGTGGAATGCAAGGTATGTCTCTTAGTTTCCACAATGACAGCGAATGACTATATTTAAGCTCTGTATTATCTTATACCCAGGGTACCTTCACAGCCCTGCTGCCCCTGCGGATTATTTGTAGCGACGCCTTCTTTAAAAATATTGAAAACTCTTTCGACAATGCGTCCTACTTAACCCCAACAGTTCAGAATAAGATTGCTAGAATCTCCGCTATGCCCATCAGAGAGAACATCGTCTCAAGTAAAAATGCGCTAGTTCTTTTTTTGTACTCGGAGATGAGACGACCTATTTTGCAGGTATTCAACAAATTTAGATATCTTCGAGTTACCTGGAGAAAGGAAGCAACCAGGTTGAGAACGTTTTTTGCGCTTCGTTTTCATACATGATCAAAGTGTTCTCAACCTCTACAAAGAAGTTATAAAATTTGGGTTGAGCGTTGGTACTGACATTACCAACCTTTTCGGGCAGCGGCATGACAGCGCCAATTCCATGGCCGGGAACGCAAGTGGTGTACAGGCCGCCATTTGTCAGAAATATTTAATTGCGCTGCGCACACACTCTTCAAGCCAATGCTTGAACGTAGTGTTTTGTGCTACGTTTTTTTTGCATGTCAGAAATTACTTGGGAACAGCAACGCACACCACACAATTCTTTCGAAATTCCGTCAACCGAATACACGTTGTCAGCAAAAAGATTGTTGAGATGCACTTAAAGTCTAGGCGAGCGCCGCATTGTACATTTTGTAAAGCCCATTGGGGAGAGAAACATGATGCACTGTTTTATTTTGTTAGTCGGTTTGACTTAGTAATTAGGGTGATAGCAGAAATTAAGTCGACAGAAGGCTACGAGAACGCAGCTTTGAGTTCAAAGTTTCTTAAATGAAAGGGCGACTACAATTTCGCTGACACACCAATGTCCTGGCGAAATTCGAATATCACAGACGGGGTTTCTGCTTAGCGAGGGGAGAGGGTCGTGGTAGAAGCACCAATCTCAGTGTTAATGTTCTATAGTGGAAGAATACTTTATGTAGTAAATGGCACCTAGAGTCTGCACAAGCAGATCACCTCAGTAACACATGTTTACAGTTTCAAGCACACAATTCTCGCAATTAGGCCTTGATGCTTGCCGATCTAATGTAGATCGGAATTTGTTTGCGCTGCATTAAGACAAAACGTATCAAACAACGTCTCCAAGTAGCAGAGTAGACGTTCTGGTAGCCGCATTCTCGTAAATACCGGTCTATGCAATGTAAAAACCGTGATGGTACTGCATCAAAGACCGTAAACGGTTCCTTTCCGTCAGAGCTAGTGTCTTTGTCATTGTGGCGGAATCACGCTCCGTGAAGAAATTCTTTTTTTTTTCTTGTGTGCAAGGCCAACGGGTAGCCTCATCCGCTTTCTTGTTTCCTATGATGTCACTGTCGCCTGGAATCCTTTGTAAGGTAAGCCTATGTCCAGTTACGCATGCGAGATGGTACAAATAGTTTACGTCGTGGTGAACACTTTCGTGATAGCTGAAAAAGCTAGCACGTTGTAAACTTTGAAGTGCTGCCCTTGAATAAAAGAAGACTGTCCAACATGTTGGTGGCTGGCATAGAATATATCTACGGCCTTCGGTAATGGTGATGAATATAAATGAATGTGAAATGATGGTTAAAAAACAACTGTTCTCGCGTGTATGATATATGTGGATAGAAACACGATTGGTATATGACATTGCTGTTTATAGGTCAGCTAATAAATCATACCACAAATTTCTTGACCATGTGCTGGCGCGGTCGGCACGTGCGCAGTCAAAAGCCACTTAGTCGCACATGATAAATAGAGCCTTGCACATGACCGAACATTAGAGAGCCTTTTGATAAATTTAAAATTGCATCAATGACGGCGCATCCTTCTAAAACCAGTCTTTTTTACACACCCTGAAGCAACCTCTTCACTGTGCAAAAAGTTCCCGAGACTGACCTTACCCAGCCGAACTTTGGCGACAAGCAAAACAACAGAAATCACCGGTTTATGGCAGCATAAGTAAACAAAGACGACATTCGCTGAAAAATAGGCTTGGTTTTTAATTGATTATGGTGGTCACAGCATGCGACTCTCAAAAATGCACAACACCATTTGTGAAAAAAAAATTATATGCCATTTAGTCCACACTGGCGACAATGGCGGAATTCTTGTACCAATCCACACACGGTGAGCGCCACCACATGTGTTGGTTAGTCCGATCTTGACGTTAATTCTTCGCGTTTAACCTGCTTGCTGCACCCATGCTGATCATCCGCTGCCACCGGGCTTTTGGGTCGTACTGCGTCCGCCGGCTACGTGAGAGCGGTTTTGTACGAGACGTTTTCGTTGTGCGCATATTACAGGCTTGATGCTCATTACACACGTTTTCTTTAACCGCTCAATGTTCATTCCACATACGCGACGGCTCACATGAGACGCAGTGGGCTGATGTGTATATGTGAGTTAGTAGCGCGCTCACTGTACTGTAACCACCCCACGCAGGGCGCACTGTACATAGTACCCACGTCTCTACACTCCCCGTACCCAAACTGGACAAATCCCATGTTGTCCAAAAACTAAGTTACAGCCACCGAGACATCCTCCTCCTATAGAGTCATGCATTCAACTACGTCACTCACAGAGGTTGCAGGCGACCTGCAAGAAAACTGCATCTTTAAAACCACTAGTGACGTGCTTTTTTTCGGTACGCGGAGCAATATCTTAAAACCCAGGCTGAGTGACATTGAGACTTACCATTCATCATAAGAGTGTGTTATAAATCCCAATTAGAGCAGTCAAACCACATCAAAGAATTACATGTTGAATCTTTTCGAGTGTTTCAGTTACTGCACTCACTTTCAAACAACTACAGAACGAGTCGGCAGCGAAAGAGCTTTTACGACATACTGCACGTTTGTCCTAAAATTAAAGCAAGTTTACCGCACCACTCCGAGGAAGACAGTTTAAAAGTATGTGTCAAAATCGCTCATGTGCAACATCATCCAGTACATGTCAAGCTCCCGGTTCTCACCTCCCAAATGTTGGAGAAAAAGTCGGTTCAATGCACTTTTGCTTTGGATACACGGAACCTAATTGAAATGTTTGGATGAATACATATCCGTTACCACGCCTTGACCATGATCTAGAGCGCCTCAATAAGCCAATTGCCCGTTTTGGCTAGATCTGCAGTCCGATTACTGGGTAATCCCACTAATAAAGCTGCATATGCGACGACCAGAGCTACTATGCCTTGATGGTGATGTCATTGAGAGTGTACAGAGTCCCTGCCATTGTTCAATGAATCAAGTGCCGCGGAATAAAACCGAAACATACCGAAAAAACGTGCACCGAACGTACATATATATTAGGGGAAAACCTAAAAATTTGCAAACTTTCAATTAAGGCGCGAAAAATTACAAATAAGTGCAGCACGACCTGTAAAACTGCCAAGATAATATGAAAGAGATCATTGATGGGTGAACTTTCAAGTCAAGTGCAGGAAGGACACAAGTGGCCGCATCAAAACGTGAATGGTAGACTCGCGTGAACTTTGTGAGCACATCGGCACAGGAGTCACCGTTTTTAGGTGGGAGATCATAATGATCTTCTATTATAATAAATATTACATCCGTATAGGGTTCTTGGCTTTGTTGCGGTGAAGGGCGTTTGCTAGAAATCTTACGGTAGTTCTATTACCTTGATGGCATAGATATTTTATCGTCACCGTTTTGCTACCACCTGACCCGTCATGAGAAAATGTTAGCTTGCCTTGCCTGCACTGCACTTCAGCCTAATGCGAAGAAAACTGCCTTGCAAAAGATTACAAAGATACCGGGCAATGTCATGATGAAATAGGCAATGCAGCTTCATCCTGGGTAGATTGCCCGTTATCAATTTTTTTGCTCACTGCTGTAAAACAGTCTCAAAGTCTTTTCGGCCTGGGCTCGCTCAAGCACGTCCTTTTGAGCGCAACTTTGCGGCGATTTATTCTCCTATGCGTAAGCTATGAAGTCTGCAACGCCGTAGCACTGGACAAGTGAGTTTACAAGACTTAGAAGCCATCACTATACTCCCAGGTGTCGACCAGTTTTGCTTCACCTCGACATTGCTAATACACAGTAGTTCGAGTGGGCGCCAGCAATATTGCTTCAAGTGCTGTCCTTCCTTTTCAGGAAGCAATGTATCAACAGGTTAGTTGTGTACTCTAGTTATTCTACAACAAATGAGACGTAGAGCTACGCAATGAAGGAACAAGGTTACCTAGCAGTGGTTCATGATGCTCAGGTATTGCTTCCATACATTTACGCCCATTATTTTACTGTCTCTATTGCCAGACTTTCTGGCCTGGTTTTCTTCTTTCAAGCACTTGTATGGACGTCTGACCACCGGGCTTCCCCGCTTTCATCAGCACAACATGAGCGTTACATATAAGTCCGAACGGAAACATTTCCACAACGACTACATCTCTCTAGCCCCACGGTCTCCAAATTCATTTATTTTCAACTGCAGCTATCGTACCCCGTAGTTTTTGTGGCACCATAACGTTTCCTGAGGTAGACAAACTTTCCAAGCTCTTTACTTTGCAGAAAGCAGACACTGTGATGTTATGCAGAACTTGTTGGTGGGCGAGTTGGTGCATCTTCATCATAGAGTAGAAAACTGCGACATTTGAGAGGGCCACAAAGAGGGAGGAAACACAGAACACGTTTTTCCGCATATGCAGTGGCGGTGCTTCCGGCTGTACTTATATGTGACTACGGTGTCATAAATGTCAGATGCAAGTGTTCGCCTGTCCTGCGCTTCTCCCGTTTGGTGGCTGTCTCAAATTCTGCAGTTTTCTTTAATTGACGTTGTGATATTATCATTGACCGTTTTAACAGGCAGCTATCTACTCCAAACGGCTATGCTTGTCGTGAACTGGATAAATTCTACCGGTTCCTAGCCACGCTTCCTCGGAGCCATTGCAAGGGTTCTGGCCAAAAGTGCATTCTTGCCATGCCCCGTTCGCTCAAGCATTGTATTATAATAGCTTGGGCGATGAAGTTACAACACAAGACATTGGATCCTGGAAAACACACGACAGAATCCGCAGCCGCTTCGTCTAGTGTATACACCTTACAAATGTTGCAAAATGCGTTATCTGAGGCTCCTTTTTCCGGCATTCCAACGAATAAAGGAGTACCCCTACCTGTTTAGTTCGGCCCTACTTTCTTTATTAACGCTTTTAGGTTGTCGGAATTGACTTTTTTTAGTGCTTTTATTAGACTCGTTTTTCCTACCGCCAACTGGTGACGGTGGTCAGTCAATTTAAAAGAGACGATGAGACTGAGCTGCAGTGTTCTACTGTTCTTCGGCGGGCCGGGTTCTCTCGACCTTTGTCATATTTTAATTCATCAAGCGCCACAATACACTCGCCGACTCCCGATTATATCCCTGCTTCTGTTTAACGGCGTCTTCAAATGTTCTTGCGTAGTTTTTTACAGGTTTACTCTAATGAACTAACTCATGCACCCGATGTTGCTTTCGAGGGCGGACGACGTATATATTTGCAGTTTTACACATATAATAAGTTATTTATATGAAAAAATCTCGATTGCAGAATATCATCGTAATTATGTAAGGTAAGGGCGATATATACAACATGCACGTCAACTTACGTATATCGCGCTGATCACCAGAGGCTGCTGTAACCGGCTATGCACGGATGACAGGACACATAAATGGAATTAGATGTGGTAATGGATGCAGCACATATAGCTAAATCTTACTTGGACAACATTGCACACTTCCCCGGAAGAGTGCTTTATTTTCACTGAAGCGCACTTTTCTTATAGAGCTGTGCGCTGACGTACACAAAGCAAACAAAGTAACTACAGTGCCCTCTAGGGCACTTGTTTTACGTGCTCCTAGAAATAATTGTGCTGGAAGAAACAATAATTGAAACAGGTGCACAAGTAGCTGTCAAGTGCGATGACTCAAGTGCGATAATGAATTGCAGGTGGAAGGAGGAAGTGAACTAAAAGGAACATTTTGGGACGCAAATAAACGATCACGTCAATGCAAAAATATCAAACACTGAGAGAACAAACTCCGTTGAAAAATGTGTATTCAGCGCATGTGGATGACGAGAGTTGCCGACGAATGGAATTTTTATTGTACGACGCAGATGCCGAAAAACGGCCACCTAATAATTGGCAGGGAAAAGACCTCAACAATCAATAAAATACAAAATTGTGGAGAGTACCTTTGACCATACTATTCAGAATAACTAGTTCACCTTTCTCATCACCGTTCTGGTGAAAGCGCGGGAACAGTTATTGGGTGGGGGAAAGTAGGAGTGAAACATATCCCGGAGTGAAACATGCGGTATCTCCTTACACGTGCAATAAAATCTTCAGCACCATCCAGGTCTTCAAATCCATCGATGCGAAGTAGTTCGCATCGCAGAGGTGGTCAGTACGTCGTACATTCGTGGCAAGGTGTACACGTTCATTTTGGTGATTTTGTTCAGTCGCCGGTAGTCAACCCAGAACCGTAATGTGCTGTCTTTTTTCTTTCCCAGTCGTTTCAATGGCTCTACGATGTCTTCGCTGAGCATGTCATCGACTTGAGTACGGATGGCTTCCCGCTCATGTGACGAGACGCGGTACGATGACTGTAGGGTAGGCAGGGATCCATCTTCAGTTATATTTCGGTGCTTTGCTGGAGGTGTCTGAGATTTTTGAGGTTGACAAAAAACACTCTCTTAGCGACGCAGCAAATCCAGTAATCTGTCCCGATTTTTTTGCGGCACCGCCGGGTTTCGTGTCAAAACAATGCGACAGCTTGGAAGCATCTTCACGAGCGCGTTCAAAGCTGTTGACCGCGGTAACTTGACTTGCTTCTTTCGTGTCTTCGAGGATCGCAATTGCAGTGCCCTTGTTTAGGGGCTGCTACGCATCACTGAAATTGGTGACGAAAACGTGAAATTTGCATATCTTAAAGCGCATATTGCGTGTTGCGACAGAAACACCGCGGTTGAGAAGCAACCTTTGGTACCTCTCTATGATAGTGTCGACGTCAGGCGCATCATCTTCACAGTATACGGTGATCATCAAGCTTGCGCGGGGCGGCAGGGTGACATGGTGATCGCAGATCGCAGATCGCACGGTGTTCGGGTTTTGGTTTTGGTGTCATGGAGTGATCGGAGGAAAAAGTTATCGACTTGTTTGTAGATCAATTATTCCCAATTGTCCGTCAAAAAGTCCATTCCAAGCATTACGTCGCGGGAGTAGTGCAGCAAAATGACGGAAGTGGAAGCGTACGTGGTGCCGTCTATGATGACACATGAGGCGGACGTTCCACTTGGCGTTACGAGATGGCCTCCTGCTGTGCGTATAAGCGGACCGTTCCATCTAGTTGTAAGTTCCTTCAGCCTAGAAGCAAATGATCTGCACATCACTGAGTAGTCGGCTCCCATATCTATGGGTGCGATTACATTAGGCCGTCGATGGACAACTGCACGTTGGACGCCACCTTTCTAGAGTTCCGGGTGAGTCGCGGCGTCTTATCTCAGCTTCTCCGTGTTTATGGCTCGGCCCTATGCGTCGTCATTGTCTTCTTAGTTGCGCGATAAGTCATGTCGGGGAGACGTCACTCCCTGTTGCTGTCGTCGTGCCCGCGAGTCACATCAAGGTTAGTTCGGGGCATCAGGCTCAGGGTATTTCGTAGATTGTTGGGTTCGGCGAATCGTTCCTTCACGCAGTCATCAACAGTCACGCAGCTAGCCGAGATTGCCAACGACGTTGCGAATGCACTGAATGAAAGAGGACAAAAAGACGCCGTTTTTCTAGATTTTGCAAAACCATTTGACGTCATTCGCCACCCTGACCTAATAACAAAAATGCATGCAATTGGAACTGAAGATAACAATATTACATCGATAACGTCATATCTACACAACCGCAAGCAGTTTGTTGCTGTGAACAACCACACGTCCAACAGCCTGAACGTCCTTTGGGCCGTACGACAAGGATTAGTCTTAGCACCACTTTTATTCCTTATCTACATCAACGACATTCCTATGGGCATTGACTCATCCGTTCAAATAAGGCTTTTCGCAGATGACTGCGTCGTGTACACAAGCGTAAATCGAACTGAGGACCAGATTAACCTTAATCACTCATTAACAAAAATTTAGGCCTGGTGTTCCCATTGGAGAATGACATTGAACGCGAGAAAAACCGTAGCCATAACTTTCACGAATAAGAAAAAGCCACTCAACTTTGCTCATACATTAGACAATTTGGAAATTACTAAAAGCGATCAAGTTAAATATTTGGGAGTTACATTAACATCCAACCTTAATTGGGAACCACATATAACTGCTATTTGTTCGAAAGCGCAAGGTAAACTGGGTTTCCTAAAGAGAAAACTCCGTAACACTCCCCCTGCAGTAAAGCTAACCGCCCATAGGACCCTGATTAGACCAGCACTAGAATACGCAGATATTATTGGGAGTCCTTATCAAAAATTTCTTTTTAATAAAACTCAGCGAGTGCAAAACGTAGTAGTTCGATATGTGTTTTCCAATTACTCCAGGTATACCAGTGTTACTAATCTGCGTAAAAGAGCTGAACTTCATTGTCTTTCCGAACGGAGAATACATTCTAAACTTAAATTCCTCTACCTTCTCCATCATGAGAATTATACAATATCCAGATCAGACTATCTTCTTAAACCTTTCAGACATTCCACGAGAACTAACCACAAGAAGACATTACGACTGCCATCAAGTCACAACAACATCCACAAAACCCTCTGTTTTTCTGTCATCAATTGCATATTGGAATCAACTTCCATCAATAGCTGTGAACTGTGACACAGTAGAATCTTTTATTGAAAAGATTAAAACTATAGGTTTCGAGCAATAGACGCAAATATACTAATAGGGGATTTATTGTAAGCAGTTTTTTCCTTGGATTGGATTGTACTTTTTCACATGATTCCGAACTTTGCATTCTGACACTGTTGTTTTGACTACTGGTAATTGAATAGTTTTTTTTTTCATTTCATGGATTGTGTCTGTGCCTTTCTGTACGTGACATCATTGTTTGTATTACCCATTGTACCACTCCTCCTTGGACCGAGAAGGTCTGCAGTATACTCAAATGAATAAAGTCGTTGGAGGATTTTCTTTATTCTGCCGTTGTGCAACTTACCTCCAGAATTTACGGCCTTTCGTGTTCCCCTCGTGGGATGGGGGACGTTCCACGTCCGAAGTCTGTATTGCTACGGCGGTTCGGATACTGCTATGGATAGGGCGACAGCAAATGTTTGGAAGTGGCTGGCCCACGGCTGGTGTTTGAGAAGTATTCTGTGATCTCAGATGGGCGCTCGCCGGGCCGGAGTCGTGTTGCGTCGACGGAGAACCCTCGCTATCCGAGCCCTTTGAAGGGGCAGTGATAGTAGATATGGTTGGCCTCTCCGCAGCTGTAGCACAGTGGACGAGTATTGGCAGTTCGCCATACGTCTGTCTTCCTATGCGTGTGGTTTCCGACTACAGGGTGTGGGCAGCAACTGTGGGGAGTGGTATGGTGGGGCCTCTTGATGACGTGTTGATGCAGAGTGGTATCGAAGAACATCCCCGGAGTACGTCATAGCTTGTGGCTCGCGGGGTACTTAGGACGGTGTAGAAGTTCCCAGCGCCTGTTACACTTCCTGATCACGTCGGTAATGGAGTCAACTTGGGGCTGCGGCGGCCTCGGGAGAAGTTTCCGCGGCTCCTCTCTCACTACTGTGCGGACAGTCTCGCGTATGCTATCAGCCGCAATCCGCATGTAGTCCACGTAGTTGGCATTGGCAGCGACAACAAAGTTGCGGTCGTATAGCGTATTACGCATTCAGAAAGCATTTTCAATTGTGCTTGCTTCTGTCACGAATTCGGCATGGTTTTGGGCGGATTGAGGACCAATCCAGCAAACAATTTTTCCTTCACACCGTGCATTGAGAAGCATAACTTCTTTTCTTCTGCGATTTTGGTGTCCGGGCGGAGAAATAGTTGCTTCATCTCCTCAACAAAAATCACGAACCCACCGTTGGGGAGCTGTCCTTCAAAGGTGTGGCTCGCTCCTTCCGCACGATGCTGCCGATTGTTTTCAGAAACTCGCTCTTAAAGAAGATCCAGTTAGTCAGCGGGCTTTTGTTGTTGTCGAACCAAGTTCGAGCTACATGCTCTATATAGAAGAATCCACGCCGAAAGGTTTCTGCGTCATCACACCTTTTAAAGATCCGGACCCGATCCACTTTCTGTAGCCAGTATTTGGAGTCTTCACCAGGATATCCGCGGGACGATAATGGTGCCCGGTGCTGTTGCAAGACGATGGGGAGCGGCTTCATGCACTATCTTCTCGGATGCGGATGTCTTCCTCTTGGTTTTTTCCAGTGGAAGTCAAAACTCGGGTGGTGAACGTTGAAGTCAGTGGCTTGCTCGCTTGGGCTGGCATATCGGTTTCCAGAAGGGGAAGGGAGCATAAAGGGTGCGTAACCAGCACCTTGCAAGGTGTCACGAAGCCAAAGTGACACAGTCGTTTTGAAGGAAAAGCACGCCTATTGGAGTTAACAACTCCAAAAGCCGGCAGGTGGTGAAGCAGCAGTCAACAAAGTGACGTGCGTACGCGAGCATCAGTTAGTCGAGTGAATGCCATGGCGTCTGATCGGCAGGCTTTTATCTTTCGGCGCGAGTGTTTCTCGAACCTTCGATTCACACCCAGAACATTGTAGGTGAAACACGATTATTCAGGGCCAGTTGACGTTAGGACGAAGGGCTTCTCTTATCCGAATGAGATAACCAGTGCGAGATAAAAGTAAGGAATGGGACATGCGCTTCGTCTGGGACACAGATTACACAGCCGGGCGATGCCGATCTGTAAAAACACACCTATAATTAACAAACCAAATGCATGTCCACGGCATTATAGCCATAACGCATTTTCGCCTTGCCCTCATCTACAACTCGAATATGATTTCTCACACGCCCTCGGGGCAAAATTTTTATTTGAACCCAATATATTACTTATTATGACTGCCTGAGGGGACTTCCGCCACCGTATCTTCCCCCCCTGGCGCTGACCTCTTCCTTTTTGTCCCTAGCAGTTCACAGAAGCAGGTGAACAACCTGCAAGCAAGCGTCACCGTGTGCTTTCCCACCACCCTCTTCCACTTTCTTATGGGATTTTTTAAGAGGAAAAGGTGAGATACCCCTTTTTTATGATCTCAGCAGTCGATTGTTATTCGCACGCCCAGCCGCAAAATGAGACACCCCCACCCCGCAAACCACCACCTGCCCACCAACTGATCATGCGCATCGCGAATGCTGTCGTACCCGCAGGTTACCTGAATTGCGAGCCCAAAGCGACACATAAACGTACGGGCCAACCATAGCTGCCTCCCAGAATACTCATAAACTCAAAATGAACTCGAAATTTATATGTACTCAGAACTCAAAATGGACTCTAACTGAAAATGTAGTCAAAACAGAAAATGTACTCAAAACTCAAATTGTACTCAAACACAAAATGGCCTCAAAACTCCAATTGTACCAAAACTGACAATCTCCTCAATCTCAAAAAGTTCTCCAAACAAAAATGTACTCAGTACTCAAAATGTACTCAAGACTCAAAATATACTCAGAACTCAAAATGTACTCAGAACTCAAAATATACTCAAATTCCAGCAGCATCATCAATACACAAGATAGAAAGATATGGCTCTTACAACAAGCCGCTACGTGTGACAGCCTGGATGTTTCGTACGATATACAAAAAGGAGATGTATGAAAGACGCACTAAAAGCAGAGGAAATAACAATGGCCGAAGAGTGCTGGATTAAGGAGACTATAAAGGGTTTTAAACCTCTTCTAACCGACATAGGCATCCGTCAGAACGGAATTTTTCTGCTGCATGGCAAGAAACTGTGCCTAGACGACGCAGACATCATATGACACAAAGGGTGACTACCGTTCAGCGCTTTACAAAATCGCCATGTCATAGTACTCCCAAAGGATGCACGACTTACGGAGCTTCAAATCCGGCACTTTCATTACGTGGTGCTGCACGGTGGTGTTCAGGAAACTCTGACAAGACTTCGAACTAAGTTCTGGGTCGTACAAGGAAGGCTGGTGGGGAAGCGGATTATTTGCAAATGCATTACATGCAAAGGGCACAACGCAAGACACGTAGAACAGCCAGTACCTGCACTGCCAGCAGATAATGTAAACGAAGCGAAGGCATTCGAAGTTATTGCAGTAGACTTCACAGGAAAACTTTATGCAACGTACAAACACCAACAAGTACAACAATATGTTCTTATTTTCACCTGTGCATTAACAGGAGGAGTTCCCTTAGAATTGACAAATGACATGACCACAAACAGTTTTCTACAAGCGCTTCGACGATTTGTAGTTCGAAGAAGACTACCAGATGTCCTATACTCGGACAATGCCAAGACCTCCAAACGGGCCGAAAGGGAAATCAACAGATCGCTTGACGCATTAGAGAATATTCCAGTGACCAGTTACAGCAGTATGCACAAGATCAAGTGGAAAGCCATTGCGGAGTGGGCACCATGGTGGGGCAGTTTTTATGAACTCCTCATACGAAGCATCATGCTTATGCAAGGTAATCGCCAAGAGAATGACATCTCTTGGGGAGCTACGGACAGTGGTAACATAGGTGGAAGGAGCTTTAAACAATCGTCCACTGACATACGTTTACGGCGAGCCCGACGAGCCACTTCCATTACACCAGGGGAAATAATTGGTGGCAATCTGCAGCTTCATGACGCGCCGGGAAAAAAACAGAGAGGCGACATTAAAGAAGCATGGAGGAGCCGTTGCCGCATTACGCAAGAGTGGCGGGCGAGATAGCGCCGTGACCAGGATACAACACCCCGCAACCCAGAGAAGACAACCTGCCATCGCGCCCCACGAAGACAACGGTGTAGGAGCGGCGAAGCAGCCTGGAGAAGACGAGAAGATCGCAGCAGGCCGAACATCCACGGAGCCAACGGATCCCCGAACGTAAGCGGAATTTCCACTTCGGAAAAGAAAATGAGCTAGGAAGCCGTGGCGAAGAAGAGAAAGGCGTTGCGAACCCACGTCACGCAGCTAATTAGGCGGCGGAGGCTTCAATGCAGCAACGATTCGACAGAGAGCATCTGATTTTCACGGAAGCCCAGATGAAGGCTGTAGCATCAAGCCTTGCGAAGTGCAACGAGCGGATGGAAGGTTATTTACCCGATGAGGTGCAGGACAGTTAATTCCAGAGAGTGACAGAATACGACTTGAAAATTGCAGCCGTCTCTTAAAAGATCGAGAATTCTTTAAATGATGCAATGGAAGGAATGTTTTCAGCTCAAACGCAAACACAGAGAATCAGATCGGCGACTCATGCAACGCACGGTGCGCCAGACTCCACGGAGCTTGTGAAGCTGCCGCAATTAAAAATGGTTGAGTGCACATTATCTTGAATGAACTTGATTTTGGACTCAATACGAATCAGTGGGTAACTTGAGGCCTAATATGAGCAATGGACCGAAGTTCACCTACCTAATGTCGACACTAACCGGCAAAGCAGCAGCAGTGATTGAAAGACTTCAGTTCTCAGCCGAAAGCTACTACGAACAAGCGATCATGATACTAAAAGAACCATTTGGAGGCACAAGCAGTTGGTGGACCTTCACACATAGAACTGTTACGACTCGGTAAGGTAACGTCAGTATATCATATGAAAGGCCAGCGAAAGCTTTTTCTTCAGGTGCAGATACACACACTGGCACTGCAGGCTCTCGGAGTGAACACAGAGTGCTACGACCCCATGTTGATGCCAGGACTGGTGAAGGCTATGCCAGCAGAGATTTTGATCCAATTCAAGACGAAGAAGGCAACTGAAAACAGGTTGACGGGTAACAGCGAAGAAACGACGTCATCAGTGGGAAATAAAAGTGCCGATGCGCTACAAAGAATGATAGAATTTTTACGGGAACGGGTGTGCTTACGCGAGACAGCTCAGCGGGAGCTGGAGACAGCAGCTAAGGGACCCACGCAGGATAATAACAAACTATACACCCCGACCACTAGTTTTTACGGTTCGGCACACAAGACCTGCTTGTTCTGCAAGCAATCTAACTGCCTGATGAAGACTGCACGCGATGCATACCTATGAAAGACAAAAAGAAGCTGCTTACCGAGAACAGGTCATGCTTCAGATATACTCGGCCTAAGCATACGGTGCGGATTTGCAAAGCAAATTTGTTTTGCAAGATATGCAATGGCCAGCATTCAACATCAATATGCAAGACAAAAGAAAAAAAAGAGAGGAATATACCATAGTACAGCAAACAGCAACGTCCTTGATGCAATCAGTAGGGAACCTGACCAGAAAATACGCGTTGCTGCTGACAGCAATAACATGGGTACAAGGAGAAGCATCAGAAGACATCTGTCGAGTATTGCTTGATAGTGGTAGTCAAAAAACTTTCATCACAACATCTCTAGCGGAAACGATCGGTGCAAAAACTCTATGGCACAAAACGCAAAGAATTGAATTCTTCGGGGTAACAAAAAATAGCAATCTTTGGATGTTGTGAAGTTGATGATAGAGAGTCGAGAAAAATAGTCCGCTTTAGCTGTCGAAACACTCGAAGTAAGGAGCATATCGCACCGCTATCTCGCAGTACCCGAGAGAAACATCAAAGCCAAGATGCAGGAACTCAAGCTAAAATTGGCGGACGAGAAGTTTGAAACGAAGGGCGTTAGGACAATCGGACTTCTCATCGGTTCTCTCGTTACTAAACATGGACTTCAGAACTCACTCGGTCTCAGGCGTAATCAAACTCAGTTGGGCTCCAAAATCACTCACGCTCAAACTAACCATGCCACACTAGCCTCGCGCTCACCCCAAACTCAAACTCACGCGAAACTTTGAGTAAAGTATGTCTGTGTGAGTGGACTCATGAGTGAGTACTGCGACTTCTGAGCACAGTAAAGGATCAACTGCATAAAGTAAAAAATGAGTGTAAGGCGTACAAAAACAAACTAAAAGCAGATATTTTTTACAGCTCCAGCAGTATTAGGTGTCGCCCATCGAAAAAGCGGCTAGCAACAGCGGCTAACAGTACTTGCGGGCCCTCGTACACGCCAGTGTCAAGTGATCTGGGGTAAAAAACTGATTCACCGCTTTTACATGTGGCAGTTGCACGGGCAAAAAGCCAACACTGTGTAGGGTAAAGAGAGCGACGTCATAAAGACATGTAATCGAAATACAAAAGTGCGTGTTCCCTCTCACTTGACAATAAAAATGTACAGTTGGCACACTAATGCCTCTTATTGATAGTCGCAAAAGTAAAAATAAACAACTATTCAAAAGCATAAAGAGCTACTGTACAATATTATCCAAAGAAAAATAAATAAACTTACACTTTCAAAGAGTTATTGGCTCTAACATAGGGAACGCAAAAGGAAACGTTAACAAGACAATATAGGTAGGTGCAGTCAATTTGAAAGTCAAGCGGTAATGGCTTGATATATTGATAAACTGTTGAAAATTCTTTTCTTGTTATAATTATCAAACATTTGCTCGTTGCTTTGCGGGTAAATGCGTTGCAGTTCCGTTCGTCATTTTGGTATCTTTTAAAGGAAAGCACGTTCTGTTTAAGGGACTTCCGTATGTAGCTTGTTCGTGGGCGTGGATCAAGCCACGTATCGCAGCATGTGGGGGTAACCGCTTCTTTCAACTTTTGAGTCCAGGGTTATTCTAAGAAAGGCTTTATGATTTTTATTCGAGAAGGAGAGGAAAAGGAAAACGAAGAGTAAGAAATATATTTTACACGTATTATGTCACGGCGAGGTAACAATATCTCTGTTGAGTATGTCTCTGAACATTTGGTCTTTAAAACTGTGAATAATGTTTATGCTCATGTTGTCCCAGAGAAGCATACAGTATTAATGCATAAATAGAACAAACTAAGCTAAGTGTGTCATTTCACACAGGAAGGAAATCCGGGAACGGTGGTATTGCTCGTACTCCTGACTTTATTGATTTGGTTTGTCCGGCGAGATGACGCGTTCGTGCCATGTAGGCTGAAACATTTACCCCTATACGTTATGTTGGTTAGCAACAATATTAGGCAAACCCTCCAATATCAATTGCCTCAGAATTTGACCTTGTTTTTCCTTTACCTTAAATAAGATTGCCGTTCATATAAAGGAACTTATTTTAAGCTGTTCGATTTGGTCCAAATGTAAAGTCTGTGTAGTTCTGCTTGAGCCTTCGTGCACTATTCATCTGAATTCTTCTTGAAAGGAATAACTATTATTGCCATGAAAATAAATTATGCAGCCATACCATATTTTGATAAGACCACTCACAAAAATATAGAAAAAGAGGACCCTTAATGCCTCGTTTTGTGGAACCACATGTAGAACCAATATTTAAGAAGAAACACAATAATAAATGGCGCTCATTGTGTTATACCGTCAAGATAGAATAAAAACAGCCTCTGATCAGCCCTCGGTTTGTCAAAATGATATCACTTAGTTAACAATAAATGGTGACCTACGCACTCCAAACTTTTTGAAAAACCAATGAATTTTGCGAACGTTTGATTTATTCTACTTTGTAAGTATGGGTTATTCTTAGTTATGAGTGCAGTTTTCATAAATTTGCCTTGTGCAAAATGGTGTTCCTTTTCAGCAGCCAGTAAAGGTTTAATAAGAAAATTGGTGTCGCGAAAAGTATTTTTATTTTGTCTTAGAAAAATTGGGAGGGTGCAACACCACAATATATATTAGCGCGATTTTGCCTAGGGTATTTGTTAGGATAATACCTGCTACTTTCATGGAAGGTGGGAAACTAACGTACCACGCAATAGTTTCAAATATAAATGGGGTAAGAGACGTTATATCAAGTACATCTTATACAATGTTTACTTCCATGCACTGCCGTCACTTGCCCGGTAAGTTTTAAGCACATGGTAGTGCAGGCAACTTCGGCTTCCTTTATTGGTTTGTGTTAGAATGACAATTATTCGCCAACTGGACCAAGTCACCTGGTGGTTCCACCATGCTTAAAATATGATCGTCAAAATATTCAAAACAAGAGTTTTCTTCTCTCATTACATGTTTTACACATTTCTGTCTGGGAGACCCAGCGGCTCGTTAATAAATTTCTATGCTTGTCACGTTTCCCTTTCTCGTTATCCGAAAATCAGTGTTTAAAATTTCTCTATTTGTTGATTTTTCTTTATTTGTAGATACTGCGATCTCGTCACGAGATCTTAGCAGGGGGGTTTGCATCTTTGTAACTAGTGCATAACATCACACAGAATCATAGAGAAACCTAGTCGATGGCAGGTAATAGAAAAAAAGACACCAGGACAATAAAAGCAAGTGCAATTTGAATAAGGGTGATGAACCTAAAGAAACGACATAATTTCCAAGGTCATTCCAATCTGCAATGGCACGTGTGTGAAAAAGAATATGTAAACAATTGCTTCGCGGAACAAGTGGTGTAACATGAGAGAGCGGAATTTTGTGGTAGCATAACCTGATAAATAATAATGAACTGTGCGACGTATCTTCACTGTAGTGCCATTTAAATAGCCAAAAAAGAAATTTCGTAAAAAGCTGAAACAGAAATGTGATTGCTCTCGGAAACTGTTTGGAACGCACTTCTTTTAGGCAGTTCAGTAATAGAGGAGCGACCATATGAGGTATGCATAAATGTAACTGCTTTTTCTATATTAATCCTAAAGAAAGGGTCTCAGATGACGACTGCGTACTTCATTATGGGGCCAATAATTGAATTGTAGGCAAGAAGGCATATATATGGTGTGGCTTACTTTAACGAACGACTTAAGAACAAAGTTTGCGGTTGCAACATTTTGCGGTTGCAACATCAATATGCTTCGTACAGAAGAGGTCATTTGAAATCCACAAACCGAGATAGTTGAACTTCTATACTTCTGAAAGCCAAACGTTGTTTGCTTTGTAAGAAAACAAAACCCGTTGCTTTATGTGTTCTTCTCATAAATACCGTTTTATGAAAGTTGATGTACATTTGCCCCTTATCGAACAAATAAAAACTTTCGCAAAGTTTTCGTTTAGCCTGACCTGATCTTCAACGGAAATAATTTTTTCATATCACAAAATCATCAGCGTATAGCTTAACTGGAACTGACAGGTCTGTGACAATGTCATTTATAAACAGCAAAAGGAAGAGCCGGCGAGGACCGATTCCTGAGCGACACCAGAACCAATTGTTACTTTGCCTGAACAAACTTAATCCAGAACAACAAATTGGTTATGTTTCGACAAGTAGGCTGTGATCCATGTTCGTATTTTTTGTTTCTGAATATACAGCCTAATTTGTGCATCATTTATTACGCGCGACTTTGTCAAAGGCTTTACGGAAATCTATGATTATAACATATGTCTGTTTACCTGCGTTTATTACCTTTAAAATTATCCTTAGCAGTTTGCACTGGCAGTGTCGTAGTTGAATACGCGCTCCGAAAACAATGTTTTGCATTCTTCACGGCAATATGTTCGTCGAGTAATTTATTCAGGTGTTTATGAATATTATCTTCCTGTGATGTGCACGTTGTTATTTTTAGGAAAAAAGGCCAGAAGTTAAAAATGCATGCTTTACAACCCCGTTTTTGCAAGGGTATATATTTAGCGGTTTTCTAGTCTTCCAGTAGAACACCTTCATGCAAAGATGTGGTATACAGGATAACTAAATAAATATTTTTCGCGCCACTCAGCATATTACTTCCAGGAGACTTTGGAAATTCCATCAGGTCACGTGGATTTTTTAGCATAAAGTTGCAGTAACAAATAAAACATACCGTGCTGAGGAAGAGAAATATCAGGGACACGGGGAGATTCAGACTAAAATGCGGCAGTCAGGCATTTTCGTTCGTAAACGCTGCTTTGAAATGACTTTTAACAGCAGAGCAAGCCATGATTTGGTCGTTCGAGTGGAATAAAATAAACGCTTCCAAAAAGAGTATACACAAAAAAATGACTCACTCTTTCTTTACGACTGCCAATAACACACTGACATAAAACATTAATAGTGTGTACTGTAACAAAGGGGAACGAGCAGACAAAACGTCCGTCTATCAAAGATAGCTACGACCGACTTCCACGTGAGCCGCGGTCATGGACCGCGGCGCAGTTCAACATAGTCCCGCGGCCCAAATTTAATCATGGGCTTTCTTCAAAAAAGCACAGATGCTGCACTTGGCGACGTATTTGCCGTACCGATAACAGGTGCAGGAAACACGGGTGGACCACTCCGCCGGGGCCGGGAAAAAAGCTGAAAAATGCGAACAAGTTGACAGAAGTTCGGGAGCTAATTATCCTGTAAAAGCACTATGTCTCCGTCTTGTAGCCTGGAGCAAAGCTGCGCTGTTGCCTCGTGAGCCGATCGGTGCAACAGAAGATACTCTTGTTTCCATCGACGCTAAAGACGCTCTGTTTCTATTTGAGGGTATCGAGCTTCTCTGGCAGCTCACTGCCAACGGACAGCAGTTCTGGAAGGCCGAGTTCCTGAGGCAGGCTCCTCTTGCTTTTGCCTAGCCAGGAAAGCGCTGGGTTGATTGTGTGAGGCTCCACTATCACGCCAGGCCTTTCCGGTTCAAATGTACTGACGTCGTCCGCGCTGAGAATGATGCGGTCGTCTGAACGTTTGAACTGCATTTCTAGCACACTGTAAGCAGGCTCAGAATAGTCCCAAAATGAAGAAAGGTGGGATACGTCACGTCATGGCTCTTCATTTAGAAGCGGCACTTGCTCCAGGTGGTTTATTTCGGTATCATCAATTTCGAACGGTGTGGACGGCGGGGTGGTTAAACATAAAGTTGGCCCTAGAGCACTCATTTACGATGGGTTCAAGGCGTCACATGGAGGAGAGATCAACGTCTGCGATGGTGCGTTCGGAGGGCGATTCTTCAAGTAACCAAAAGAGTGCGCTTCAGTGAGGGGTCGAGGAGCTTGGGTCCTCGAGTTGGGCACCTTGTGGAGTCCAGCCCATAACTGTCTTCACGACCGTGAGAGAGGGAGAAATCCAAAACATTTGTCCTGTTGCCACCTTCCAATAGACGTCCGACCTGATCAGCTCACTCACTTGATGCTCCTAAAACACGGCCGAAAGCCGGGTACCAGCAGAAACTTGACACCAACAGGCCACTGCATGACCGATTTCTTGGCTGATCGCCTTTGGTGCCGATCTTTGGAACCTCGAGGGCCTCAATTGTGATAATCTTGTCGTCATGCTGGCTTCTAAGCACCAAAGAGACTCTGTTGCACATAACAGGTGCTTTCGGATGATTGTCTCCAAACATAGCAAACGTTAGACGTTCGACAACGTTTACCGGACAACCAAGTGCTCGGGACACGTCTTGCCGAATGAACGTTCGCTGGATACCGGTGTCTCACAAGAAGCTAAAAAGCGGCTGGCGAATCTTGCTGAGGCCCCATGCATGGCCTGTCTCAAGGAGCACTTACATGAATCCTGCGCCCCGGGTCAACGCGGATGACACTGCACTGGCATTACTGATTGCTGCCCCTTCTGCGACGCGTCTCGGACTCTGGAGTGGTGAACCTAAAAATTTCCGCAAGGAGCTGGATGTCGCACAGAGACGTAAAGTGCCGACGTCAACATTGGATGCAGACAAGACTATTGGCTGTTTTACAGTGTCTTGCAAAATTGTTGTGCTTTTAGCTACTAAGACAGCACCTGGTTGCCTGCAGTCGCTTACGCCTCTCCCCTTGGGATACCGCCGTTCTGCAGTGGGTTGAAACGCGCTCCTAAGTGGTGGGAAGTTGACACCTCGGCCACCTGCCAACGGACATCGGGCGCTCGGAGTCGTCGCCGTTGGAGGATCGACACGCGGTGCCGACGACTGACACCTCTCCTGCACGAGACACGTTGATGGCACAGAGCAATCGGACGCGCTCTCCTCTCGAATTTCCACCTGGCCGCGGAGGAATTCTAAGCTGAATTTCATTTCCTTGAACCTGGCTGAAGGAGACGCGAAGATTTCGGATATGGTTTGCTGCAACTCCTTGATCGTTTCCCGGTACAGGAGGCTCAGGACGTGTGGTAAGGCCGTTAGCAAAAGGTGGTGGAGTACCACATAGCGCTGGTCTGGGAAGATCCTCAGGGCTTCCAACGCGTATATGCAAAACGTGACTTTGTCGTGGAGGACCCGTCATTAGTCGGTGTCAGCCGAATTCTGCACCAGCCTCAGAGCGAGCAATTTGTCTTAATGGTCGTCCACGAGAAGATCTTTCTGCCCAAATTGGTTGGCGAATATTTGGCGAATATAAAGTCATCCATCGGGTCCTTGGCGGGGCCTGTCAAGTACGAGAGCAGTTACTTGAACTTCTTAATACGTGGCAAGGTTGCGCTCGAGTTGATGCTGTAATACAACTGGTCCCAGAACCCTTGCCAGTCGCATGGTAGCCCTACAATTCCGCTATCTGGAGCTTCTGGAGTGCGGCGAAGCGGGTTTCATGCGTTGCCGGACGGATGCCCGGTCGAGGCTGTGAGGGTGCGCTCCCGCAAGGCTACCAGACTCCGCTGTAGCTGCGCTTGCTGAAGGGGACAGGCTCTTAACGGAGCGCACTCGCGGACGAAGGGAGCAGATGCGCTCGTCGTAGTCAGTTGTGCCCAACACATCGGCGTCAAATTCGTCTTTTGTGAGACTCGCCTGAATCTGGCTATCCAACTAGTGAAAGCACGCTGTTAGTCAAGAATGATGGGCAGATGCGTTTTGAAGTCGAGGGTCGGTGCCGCCGAGTTCTACAGCAGCGCGTGGAGTGCCGCATTCTTCGTCGTGACAGCGGTGCGGGGAACTCCCCGGCGCCGTCGAAGCGGTTGCAATGCGCGAGTGGGTGGGACCGCACGGCTGGGGGTTTCGGCACCAGAGATTTGTGCCGCGAAAGCGATTGAGGAGACCAGACGTCCGGCTATCAAAGATGGCTACGACCGACTGCCGCGTGAGCCGGGCTTGTGGAGCGAGCTCCCACTGGCTGCGCTGCTGGCACACTTCGTTCTCATTATTCAACATGTACCAGTTTCTTTTATATGATATAAATGTTTTCCACAGAAATGCTCTTTGCCTTTCCTTCCCAAATTACGTATATACAAAGTGGCGCTGCGCAAGGCCGCTTTTTATGATTTTTATGTGGAGGTCAGTTATTACAACATCAGTAGATTTCATGCCTATTTATTTTTAATCCACTCAAGGATCGCGTAAGAGCTCAGTAAGTATTTATCATGATTCTAGGTAGACCCCGCAATGACGCCCGAAAGAACAAGGTGGAGGAAGGCGAGGAGGGAGAGAGGCGCGATGAGCGAGGAGAGCGAGGAATCGCGACGCCTGCGCAGAAGCTCTAGGTACCGAACATGCAAAGGCGCCCAGCCAGCCTTTTGAGCACGACAACCATCCTGAGCACAACACTGCAATCTTAGCGGCTTAAGAAACGACCACCAGGGGGCTGCCTGGCTTGAACGCTCGGGCTGCGCACCCGAGACAAGGAGCGCACGGCACCAGGGGCTGCGTACCATGGGCTCCGGCAGCGGGTCCTGCAAGCTTCTCAAGTGGTCATCGACTACCAGCCCCTACTGATTAAAGCTACAACCAGGAACGGACATCAAATGGAAAGTGACCGGAAGCTAACTGTGTATTGTACTTGCGTCCATGGCGTTTCACACTACTGCAGGAGGACCGGTGTGACGTGTGGAATCGCGCGCGTTATTGTCGTTACATATTGAAAGTCTCGTTGTCTGCATCTGGTTAGGCTGGGTAATTGACGCGACAATTTTGGCGAGCCTGCCATGATTGTTTTGTCACACGTCTCCAACGACAGAGAAGAAGGAAACGGGTGCAGGCTTCAGAAAACACATAAACACAATTGATGCAAACCTCGACACAAGCAAAGCACCCTAAGAAAAACCACTCACACGCGAAATAACGACTCTTCAGGAAAAGTACTGTTGATCCCCAAGACCAATTAAAAAGTCTTCTCAAACCTTGAAACAAACATACCACAGGAAACGAAACCGTTAACACACAAAAAGGTAATGAAATAAATAGAAATGCGTCCCGAAAGCAACTGAGTAGTCTCCTAACTTATCTCCAAGGTCGTCTGACAGAGTCCTTAAACCAGCCTACTCAGTGACCGACCCTGAAGTGAAAAGGTTGGGTGGCTGTGAAGATGTCGAGAAAAGGTAGTGGTCTTGTCGTCTCGATGTTGTGCGAACGGCAGGGCCGTCGTAGCGGAGGACGACCATTCGCTGCCTCTTAAAGAAAACACACGCCGGTCGCCGCTGGAACCGCCAAGGCGTTGGTTGGCGGAATGTGGCGAGACCGGAGCCGATGCGTCGTCGGCCCACTCCTGCCGAGTCTTGTGTGGCGACGTCGGTACCTCGGGTCGCGTCATCTTTAGCTTGGCTCTTCAGAAAACCGGTGTCTTCCCGCCGCATCTGCCTTGATGTCTCTTCTTCCTCGTCTTCCTCCACCTTGTTCTCTCGGGCGTCATTGCAGTGTTGACGTTGACTCATGACAGTATTCCACGGCATGCTTGTGCGAAGACCTGATTTTTTCTTCTCTCTGCTTTACAACACGAGTCGGTAAGCTATACAAGGGTAAGAATAATTTCTCAACTTGCATTTAAAAGCAGGCGCAATGCACCACCCAGTGTCGCCTTGCACCACCCAGGCTTATATGACGGAAGCTGGACTTCGGACATGGGCGTGCACAATAAGACGGCGGTCGCATATTCTAGTAAAGGTCACAATAGTAAAGGTCACAACACGTCACAATATTTAATGGCACCATTTTATACAAAAGCGGAATAACATTCTGCTGAGCGTTGTGCGCTTGGCGGGCATGTGAACTTTAACTGATAAGTGTAAAAATAGGCTAACTTGGATAAGGCCACGAGGAACACCGCAAAACATACGTCAGCATTGCGGAATTTGTCCATGCCAGCCATGATAAGGCGGAAGCTATTTATTGACCAAAACCTGTCGTGTGCGTCCTTTGAGACAGAGTCACTTAAACTTAGGTTGAAGTCAGTGAACCTCAGCGTGTGCAATTACGCTATCATGATAGAAAAACAGAATAAAGGTCGCCTTCTCAAAACGGTCATTGCGCTTACTTTACGTCCTTAAAAGTTCGCTTGAGATTTCTTTTTGATGTTTGCGCAGTAGAAATGCTGCACTAATTGTCTTGATTGGCACGTCTGAAGAGGGTTTCAGGTTTGGAATGCGTCAACCGGTCAAGTGACTGCCGGCATGGTTTCTGTTCACAATATTTTTTAATCACTTCAAGCACTCACAAAGTCGTTCGATGAATCACGAATATATATATACAAACACAGAGACATCTATATTGTTGACGTAGCCTGCCGGAATAGATTTATTTTTTGTACAAAACAAATTGCACTCTAAATGAGTCAGCTAGCAGTTAGAGCTCGGGCTTACAAAAACAGCCTTACACATTGACGCTTATGTTGAAGTGATGATGATGATGCTGATGATAATGATTGAGAACGTTGCAAATAAAACTGTTAATAATGGCAAACAGTTATGGTTGTGTATCACCAGCACTGACGATAGTTTGGAGATGAAGCCAGAAAAAACAGCGCAGACAAGTGGGACGTCGTAGAAAGCAAGCCACGGGTGCTGACGAACAACTAAGAATAACTTTATTTTGAATGGGCAAAATACAGACACGCACACTTGAAATTTTAAAAAGTGCGAGAACAAAGCATGGAGGAAAAACTAGCATCATAAACTACGTTAAAACTATCGCTATCTAAAACAAGCCAGTCGTTTTCTTTAGGCGCTAAGGTAGGCCGTCTCCACTTGGTGATTTTCACCGAAGCCTAAATTACATAAACATAAACCTACTGCCAATAGCCAATGGCTAGCATATTTGACAGGATTAGGTATTTGTTGTTTCAGGATTCTTTTATGGTGTAGCTTTGAATGGCATTTGCACTTAGACCAGTGTGTTGGAAGATTGCTTCTTGTATTTGTGCAGATGGAGTAAGGATGTTCTCTAATGTAGAATTCTAATTGAAGACCAGGAACAGTAGCCGTGCTCCACCGCGGAGCGCACCGACTCCGCGAAGAGCATGTATTCCGAAGCTGCCTTTGGAACGCAGCTGCTCCCGCCCGAGCAAGTGGCGAACCGTGACGGGAACAGAGAATCCCCAGCAGCCTTTGCGTCGCGCCTTCCCCAAAATCGTGTGGTTCTCGCAAGCGCATTGATCTCGCGCTGCGCGGCTGGAGGAAGGAGTGGAGGCGAGCACTGACCGGAAGCACGGACGGCCGCGATATTGGAGACGTCACGCGGCAAACGTAAGCGCCCTAGGGAGTTCCGGCCGACTCCGCAGATTGCGGCGGAGCAACTTGTTGTGCTCCACGGAGCGATCTCGGCTGCGACGGCGCTCCCCATCAGCCATTGAAACAGGATTTGGTCGCTACCGATCTGCTAGTTGAACGCGTCTGCTCCAGAGAGAGGAGAAAAGTTGCTCCGAAAGTGCTTCGGATCTCCCATTGGAATTCAACATAACACGTTTGTTCAGGCACCCGCCCGTACATCCCAATGAAGAACAGGTTCCATGGCAGTGGGACTTTAAATACAGGGGAATCGACAAATTTCATGTGGGTATTGCTGCGCGTTATTTCGGCTGGCTTGTTCACCATTCCGCACAGAGTGGTCATTTTTTTTTGGCGCGGATAAAACCGTCCTGCCGCCAACCTGTCCTCCGATCTTCTTGAGCGCGCGCGGAAAGCCGTGCGCGTACATAATGCGTTGAGACGGCCACGGTGGGCTTCTTTTACATTGCTGGTTATAGGAACTCAGTCTTCTGTGAACCAATTTTTTACATAGGTGGTTGGAGGAACTCAGTCTTCTCTGAACCGACTCCATGGTGGTGCGCAGCAATGAAGCCGGATAACCTGCAGATTTCAGTCTGCTGATTTGGAAATACAGTCTCATTGTAATCGTGTGAATACACGACATTGACATCGGCTACGGTATGGCAGCAACAACTATACCTTGTTTCCCCACCTTTGATTAGTCGGAGTTTAAAGGAAGGATAACTTTTTGCGACCGTGGGGCCGATTCCCAGCACACGTGACTTCCAAAGGTGCATTTGTGAACCAATATTATAATTCTGTTGCTCTTTTTCATTGGCTGGTTAAAGTGAACGTCGTCGAAACTGATAAGAATGCCGCCAATATCCTGACTTTTTGGATGCATTACTCGGCATCCTTTTAGAAGCAAAAGGAAGTCATCCACAGAAAAAAATTTCCTCACTACTGCCGTTTCAGACAAAAGGGAATGCAAACCACGGTAATACGGAGCACGTAGACGGCCACTGAGCACAGGCACTACACAAGAACCTACGCACATGCCTTCCAGCTACACGTAAAGCTCATTGCCGTGCCTCGGGAAAATTTTCCGCAGGTAGAATACCGGGCCTTGTAAATGTCCTTCAAGGGGATACACCATTTAGCTTAGAAATTTGTATTTTTTTACACGTCGATGGCCTCAGTCACAGCTTGCAGTACCAGGGCATAAGGAAGTAGTACACATCTAAGAGGTACCGTCAAGGGCCCTTCAAAAAGCCTCGCGGCGTGCGCTTCCGAAAATATGGGGACAGCTCCGCGATTGCTCACAGAGAAAGAGCATTCTATCGGACGTTTTGACACTCAGTGCTGGAGGAAGTATCCAAAGTAATTTCGCCAAGTGCCCCTTTTCATTAACGAACACTATAAATGGGCCCACCAGCGTTCGTCATTGGAGTTTGGTAAAAATACGTGCCTTTCGCGAAGTCTTCGAAAACGAATATTGGGAAGCCAGTCGTGCCCTTTCGTAATAGAATAAAAGGTATCACTCTTCTCAAATAACTCGCTGTATAAGGACAACTCCCACCAGAATAAACACAGCCCTAAAAAAGGTGATAGGAACACTGAAGCTGTAGTGTCCAGGCGAGCCACCTATAACCAGTGTATGCGCATATGTGGTGTGTATTAAATGGTAAAAAAGTCTGCTGATGCGGTTCCTATTTCGCTCTCTCCCTTTCTCTCTCCCACACTCTCTCTATCCCTTTCTATATATATATATATAATATATATATATATATAATATTTAAAGAAAGAGAACACTCACAAAGCTGGCAGAAATAGTACAAGTAAAGAGTCGGATACACAGCCTGCACAATAACAAAAAACGTTTACTTACGTAGCGGCAACGGGACTTGCTTTAATCAGCGTACAGTGGCATGATTGTGCTGTCACAAACATTTCCAACACATTTATTAAATAGATTCGCAGGAAACTGTGAGAAGGATCGGAAGATGTTTTGAAAACGGAGAGTATGCTTGCAGTCGGGCTAAGCCTATGTTACAACAACAACAGCAACAACAACAAGAGAGAAAGCAGAGAGGGAGAGAGAGAAAGAGGTCGTATTAACAAGGCAGCTATCAAGGTTGCTCCACGACAGGGCAGCGTACCTGGTATGAGCTGCAAGTATAGACGGCACGGAAACCTACACAATCGCGGAGAAAGGGAAGGGAAAAGTATACAATAAGGTATTCAGGGGTTGGGGATACTAGTTCGGAGGAATTCATACAGGCATGAATGAAGAATGTGTTTTGGGTGTGCCCCCGCGGATGGACGGAATGGATACAGAACACAAAACAGCACTGCAGAAGAACAAGCAACTCAACAGGAAATAAGTAGGGTCCATAGATCACAAAGGGTTAAACGTTTCTATGTGGTGGGGGAACGCGGCCTCCTTTCCAAGGACAAATCGCATTGTTAAGTCGTAATAGGCCAATAAAGCTGCTGTATTTGGGGAGTTTCTGCGAATTCTGATGGCAAACACAAGGGTGGGAATAATCATGAATATGATAAAAAGTATGAAGCCACCATTTTTAATCGAGGAATAAGCACGTTAGTGTTCCGTAACTTTCAATAATACCACGCGTGGCTGACCCAAACTTACTAATGAGTTACGATTCCCGAACCGTATGGTCGTGGTGGGTTTTGAAAGCGGATTCTAAAATTGTTGCTTTAAGATGTTCAAATGCATGACTGCGACCATTCAGATGTCTTGACAGGGGCAAATAAGGGCAACATTTTGCACGATGGCGGTGATTATTGAATCGAAACGGGAAGGCCGTTTCAGTTTGGCCGATATTTACTGCCTACAAACAGTTCACATTAGAAGGTATACGACATTAGCAGAGTCACAGTTAAAGCTACTCTTTATATTTACAAAGTAGTCTGAAGCCATGCTGGTGGCACGCTGTGTAGTAGTCATGTGTGGGCATAGTTTACATCAAGGTTCATTGGAGTGCTCGCAACCATTAGGTTCCGGACGGCTGAAACGAGAGTTTGTAAGAAATTCGCCTAAGTACATATTATCTTCTGATCCTTCTCACAGTTTTCTGCAAATATATATAAGAAATGTGTTCCAAATGTTTGTGACAGCCAAATCATGTACCTGTACTCTGATGAACGCAAGTTCCGTGTCCGCTACGTAAGTAACCGTTCTTTGCTGTTGTTCTTGCTGTGTATCCGATTCTTTACTTATACTATTTCGGCGCGCTTGACGAGTTTTATGTTTCTCTATATTTGTTTCTACTTTGAGAGCTGATAGGACCACAGCAAAGAGCATCATATCGGACAGATTCGCAGAAAGTAACCACCACAGTTGTGATCGGTTACTCCCAGACTGAGTATTTGTACTATCACTTCAATCCGCTCTGCCCTGCAACCCCCGCTTTTGTTTCCCTGCCTTGCGTATGCATTGCTGAAGCATGCTCTCTTATCGAATTTATCCCTGCCTCGGCCACTACAGTTTTTCTGCATGTTGGTACTAATGATCACAGCTATAGTTACCCTGAGCCTGATTTATCTAATTACCGCTCACTGACGGACCTCATTCTTGAAGCTCGGCCGAATATTTCCACTATCTACGCCAGTTGCATTCTTTGCCGCTCCCCTAACCGCCGCAGGGACTACCGCATCTCTCGCTTCTCTCGCTGCTGAAAAGAGAAGGCACGCCGTTTTAATGCACTTCTCCGAGAATTTCGCCGCCACTTACGCTTTGTCTGATTAATCGATCATGGCTTTTAGAACCTCCGAGCCTGCCGAGTCCTGGCTGCTAATGGGCTACACCCAAGCTTCGAGGGTGTGGCATTGCTGGCCGGCCACATTCGTGCACCCTGCTTCATGCAAAAGCGCTGCAATCCTCTGGGTGGGTGAGACTTCGCATCCACCGCCAACCAAGTTGCAGCCCAGGATATCTGTTTCCTCTTCCACCTTTCCACCACTGCCTCCAATTCTATCCAGTGCAAAGTACCCGGAGGAATATCGGGCCAGCAGCCGACCGCCACCGCAGCCTAGATCCACCGCAACCACGGCGCCCCGGATGAACGCAGCAGCCAGTCCACGAACGAGCGTCGCGTCAGCGGCTAGCCGCTCCCCCCCCCCCACCCCGCCAAACCTGCAGTGGCCACAACAACCCAAGGGAACGCTTATGGTGATACCACGAAGCTCACCGACCAGCGTGGCATAGACAGCATGCCACACGCAACCTCCGCACTTCAGCGACCGCCGAGGCCAGGGACCCCAACAGCAGCGTGTCCGCCGGGCCTTCCGGTGTCCAAACTCCAGACCTGCGTGCCTCATGCCCATACAACCTTCGCAAGAATCAGCAGAGCAACAACTTACTACAACACAAAAAAGAGGTAACGTGGCCTCCTTCCCCGTTTCAAGACAGTTTTTAAATTAGGAAAAATCATTAAGAAGCGCATACGTTCCCAATTGCACGTTTCCGCACTCGCGCAGTATTTGACTGCACCTGTGGCTCCAAGGGCTCTCCAGATCAGAAAAAAACCTGCTGCTACCGAAGTTTCTCTGTCCAAATTTAAAAAGTGGAAACAGGTACTCGATAAGGCATCTTTACATAAAACTGAAATAATCCTCAATCACTACGAAACTACAGTCCATTCTCTCCGAAAGAAAGAGGAACTACTGAGTCAGGAACTCAGCAAAAGAGAGTTTAACGTTTAAAGCAACCATGAATCCAAGAAGGCAACAGACATATCCCGAACAAAAGCCAGCAAAGTTTACCGAGATAACCTTTTTAATACTGGCCACACGCGTAAGAATCTAACAAGCTCCAGCAGTAGTAACTTCCCCCACTCTGACAATACAACCGCTAATGTCCCAAAGACTGTAATTAGTGCTTCGACTACTGCACCCCAACAGGTCCAGTTAAACACCAGTACTAATAATTTTTCCCCGTCTGCCGCCACAAAATAAAACCTTACCGGGAATGTAATGAACCTTTCAAGTACAACCCTCTCCCGAGTCCAAATGAACATATTTTCAAAGGTCCTACAGTTTTCCCCGCTACTGGTGGTTTTGATGAATTTCAACCTATTAAGGACTTAGATATCTTCACCAGAAACGTGATTCTATGAAAATGCTTCTACGATCACTCTGCGACGGAAGACGCCGGCAGCACGCTACCTAGCTGTAATCACTGGACCCCTTCCACACAGCGTGATAGTTGCCTCCACATTTACATGAAAGCTGTCCAACGTGGTGTGCGAAAAGCATACCAAACACAAAATTTTTTCAACCATAACATGACTACCAACGGAACGAAAGCCCTAGAGGACCTCGCAAGCTCTCCTGACATAATTGTTAAACCGGCCGATAAGGCAGGCGCAATCGTAATCCTTGACAAATCCGACTATGTTACCGAGGCCAATAAGCAACACCATGGGTATCGATATTCTACAAAGCACAACCCTATGATCCCGCTCAAAAGTTTAGGCACATCGTCAAATATAAACTAGCTCAGCTAGTTAAATATAAAACAATAAATGAAGCCACAGCTCGCTCCTTCACCCGTTTAGGCCCAGTAGCCGGTAAATAATAGCTTCTGCCTAAAATTCGCAAGGTGAAACACCCAGTGCGCTCCATTGTTTCTGGCAGCACTGTAACCGAAAACCTCTCGCGCTATGTCGAAAATCTCATTTGCGACAATCCGCACAGCTTTCGCTCCTTCATTAAGGATAGCAGTAATTTTCTCTCAGACATCTCAAAAACTGGAATTACTGATAACTGCCAACTAGTCACCTCTCATGTCACGTTCCTGTATACTAACATCCCCCATGAAGATGCTATCGCCGCTGTATCGCTTGCGTATGAGCAGTCATCGTGGGACAAACCTATCGATTTTTCTACTCTCAAAACTTTTCTTAGGCTTATTCTTCAACTCAACAATTTTGAGCTTCACAGAGTTCGTTACGTGCATGTGAGCGGAACGTCAATGGGATCTGGAATCGGACCCAACTACGCCAATATCTTTATGGCTCACCTGGTATCAATCTTTCTTCGCACTAAAATTTAAAGCCACTGGACCATAAAAGATATATTGACGACATATTCATGATCTGGCGGCACGGTTACGCGGAGCTCCTCACTTTCATTCAGGCATTTTACCTAGCCCATCCTACTATTTCGGAACACAGTGTGTACTTTCTGGACGTCACCGTTACTTTATAAGGTCGGCTTCAAAATAACTGTATAGAAAACTGACAGACACGCGGCAGTATTTGCAATTTAAATGTAGCTAAGTCAGACCCTGTAAGACAGCAATACCATAGAGCCAAGCCCATCGTTTTACGAGAATTAGCACGAACCATACCGACTTTGACTCAAACTGTAGAGAACTGAAGACCGCCCTGCTGAATAAGAAATACCCGGAACAAGTTATTGACGACGCTATTGTGCGAGCCAACCAATTAGACCATAACGAAATCTGTAAAAAAAACCCGCACACAAACTTCATTCGAGTGGTGAAGAAGACAAAGGGGATGTGGGGCTGACGGGAAATAAGGTTTTTTTTTTCTAATGCAACCGCCAATTTCAATTTCATCCAATTCTTTCTTCGAAGTATGCGCTGTTACCGGATAAAAATCGTTAGGCATTCACCTTTATTTGTGAGTGGGCGCATAAGCTCCTTCATGCCCGATTCCAGGCCACTCCTCAAGCGTGGGTACCGGCCATAACACGTGGGAACAAGATCAAAAGGGTACCGTCTGGCTACCTTGTCGTATTATCTCACGAATGAGCACCCACCGAACTTTCCCATGAGACGAAAGATCTAATTAGGAAACGCCGAAGCGCGTCTATCTCCACCCCAGCTGACAGAATTGAACTAGCGGAGCGTGCGAAGTTAATCAATAGGCGTGAGACAGCTGCCATTCGGAAGTATAATATGGAGAGGATTGAATATGCTGTCAAGAATGGCGGCAGCCTGAAAGCGCGCAGAAGCATCTGGGTGTGGGGAGAAATCACATGTATGCACTTAAACACAAGCAAGCTCATGTCGTCAGAAATAGGAATAAAATATTCACAGTAGCCGAGGAGTTTTATTGAGATCTGTATGGCAGCCGGGACATCAATGATAATGCCGAAAGAGAGAGGAGATAAACATCCGACCAGTAATGACAGAAGAGGTAATGAAGGCTTTGAAAGAAATGAAATCGCGCCAAGCACCTGGTGAATATCAGATAGCAGCAGACCTATTGAAGGATGGCGGGCACAATGTACTAGTCAAAATTTCCAACCAATACACGCAATGCCTAATGACCGCGATTGTACCGGAATCTAAAAGAACGCGAACATCACACTAATGCATAGGAGAGATGATATGAACGAGTTGAAAAAAGAGACCGATCAGCTTACTGTAAGTCGTCCACAAGGTACTTACAAAGGTAATCGCTAACAGAATAACGGGAACCTTAGATTTCAGTCAACCTAAAGAGCAAGCAGGGTTTCGTAAAGGCTATACAACAATAGACCATATTGTCACGATGGATCAGGCGATACAGAAGTGCGCGAAGTACACTGAACCCATATATATAGCCCTCAAGGACTATGAGAAATCCTTTGACTCGGTCGAAACCGCAGCAGTCATTCAGGTATTATGGAATCCGGCTGTAGACGATCATTGTATAAAAATACTAGAGTATATTTTCAGAGGCTCCACAGGTACCACCATCCTCCGCAATGACAGCATTGGACTACCTATAATGAAGGGCTTCTCGCAAGGAGACCCAATCTCTTCTATATTATTCACAGCATGTTTCAGAACGTTGCATTCGGAACAGGTGGAAGTAATGGTTTATGGAGAATACCTGAGATATTCTGATGACGTTGCCTTGTTTAGTAACGCGGGAGAAGAATTGCAAACCATGCTTCCCGTACTGGGCAAACAGAGTAGAACCGTGGACTGGAAAATATTATGCAGAACACTAAAGCAGTGATCAAACACCTTGGGACAGCATCGCGGTTTGATATAGGTAGAAGGTGAGGCCGTGGAAGTGGCAAGCGAATATATCTACTAATGCAAAGTGGGGACCCCGGACCCCAACAATGAGGCAGAGATAATTCAAAGCATAAGATTGAGGGTGGTGTGCATTCGGCAGGAATGCTCAGATAATACGTGGCAGCCTACCATTGTCCCTGAAGAAGAAAGTGTATGAGAGCTGCGTCTTGCCGGTACTCTCCTACGGGGCCGAAACTTGGAGGCTCACTAAGAAGGTTTTATTTTAAATTGAGGACGACGCAGCGGGCAACGGAACGGAATATGACAGGTGTAACGTTATGGCAGAAGAAGAGAGCAGAGTGGATAAGGAAACAAACGCGCGTTATGGACATATTAGTACAAATTAGAAATAATAAATGAACGTGCTCAGGGCCTGTAATGCAAAGGCAAGATAACCGTTGGTCAGTAAGGGTAAGAGAGTGGATCCCTAGAGAAGGCAAGCTCGGCAAGTTGCCGCGGAAAGTTATATGGGCAGATGAGATGAAGAAGTTCGCGGGGATAAAGTAGTTCACAGCAAGTACACGACAGGGGTAATTGGGAATAATTGGAGATGCATTTCCCACTGCATTGTACGTAGATAGTGTGGTAATGAATGAATGAATGAATGAATGAATGAATGAATGAATGAATGAATGAATGAATGAATGACTAACCTTGCAAAGTCCAGTCGACCCTCCTGTGGAACTGAACACCCTCACAGCGTTCCGCCCTCAGGGACGGCGTTCCGTCCTGTGGGATGGCGCTCCAGAGCGGCTGAATCATTCCAGATATTCACGCGTCTTCTTCCGAGCGCAGCGTGCGCATGTGCGGAGGAAGCTCCAGTGATATTCTCCAAGCTATCGCGGAGTTGATTCGATGGCTGGGCGACACTAACGGTTCGGTCTCTGCTTCGCTTTGCAGCGGGGCGGCTACATCGGAGGGTGCCGCTGTCGTACAGTTTCATGAATTTGAGACGACGCGGTGGGGTTTCTCCAGAAAATAGACTCCTTTGCCTCTCTACATGCGTGGCCTGAAAACGTCAAGCGGTCATTTGCTGAAGCAGTCCTTCACTGAAGGCCGTATCTCATAGATGGCCTGGCGGAGCATGTTCATGCTGCATTTTTGCCCACGCAGCCGCTGGGATTAGGGCCACCAGCATTCGTCCTTCTGGCCGCAGAACTGCTGGATGGTATCACTCGCCTGCTTCCTACCGCTCCCACAGCCATCCATCGTGCCACTAAACGGCTGATCAAGGTTAGGGAATGTGCGCCTTGGGCATGCTTTTCTTGCGGGTACCCCGGGCGTTTGTTCAGGCCTTGACAAGCGCCACGCCCGCTGATGCGCTATCACGTTTCTCCCCTGCCCATTTCCCCAGGTGCATATCGACGGGGTTGGTGATAATACGGCCCTGGTTGACAAGATATGCTGAGGATGTCGTCATGAAACCATAGACGCAGCCCCCGCTACGTGGCCGTAGAAACTCGGTCGTGCCTGTCGGACCTCTTGACGGCCATCTACGAACATGAACTGGCCGCAGGGCATTCGCGGCTCTTCCGGTCTTTGCAGACCTGCCAGCAGACGTCATCATGCGGATGAACGACCTCTTTTCACGTGATGTAAAAGTACTTATTGAGCGCGTACAAGTTTATCGGCGTCCTTCTACCATTGGACAGCAGTCGCCCACCATTGATGAAAGTGAGTCAACTTTCCCCGAAGATCTGGCGTGTTTGCTCGAGCGCCACAAGGCCTTGGGCGACGAGAACACGGCGCTACTGCCCGGTACAAACCTTCTTGTGCATAGATTAGCCCCGGGCGATCATCTGCCAGTCTTTGTACCGATACGCCAATATGCCGAAAAAGAGCAGACTGTGATTGACGAAGAAGTTCTTGAGATGCTCAAAGCAAATATACGAGGGACCCTTGCAGTCCATGGACTCCCTATGTTGTCCCTATTTGCAAAAGGGACGGGACGCTCCGATTTACCACCGATTACCAGGAGCTGAACAAGCACACCAGGCCTAATTCATACCCCTTGACTAGCATGGATGACGCCCTAGACATGGTCCTAAAGTCTCAGTTCTTTTCATCCCTATACATACGTTCTGGGTACTAGCAAATGTCCGTTTCCGGAGGAGACCAAATCGGAAGACCCTTTCCAATACACCCGCGTGCCATTCCGATTGCGAACACCATTTAGTACCGTTAAGAGGGCCATTGATTCAGTCCTGCGGACACTGAAAGCGGACGCCTGCTTCGTCTACTTGGACGATATCTTAGTTATTGGCTCAACACCTCAAGGGCACCTACGACATCTAGACCAAGTTCGCACCCGGCTCTACGAGGGTGGCTTCCGCATGAACTGTGAAAAATCTCAAGTCGGGGCTACCTCTATACCATACCTTGGGTACAGGTTTGGTTAGGCGGGATAGAGCCGCTTCCAAAACGAATCACCGCTGTAATAAAGGTACTCCCCGCCAGCCACCCTAAACGAGGTTCGGTCATTCCTTGGCGTCACCTCATATTTACCTAAATTCGTTCCCCACTTAGCTTCGACTGTCCCTTCCCTTACAGACTTAGCAAAAAAGAACGCAAAATTAGTGGGGGAGCTGCTCCACAATACACTTTCGTTGCTTTGAAACAGCTGATCTCCCGTTTCCAGTGCGAAGCCATTTAAACAAGATCTGGTTCACAGAAGTACATGCCGAAGCTAGCCAGGTAGGACTTCGGGCTGTTCTTATACGCCGCGATCCAGCCAGCCCGGAACACGTACTCGCGTACACTAGCCATGAACTGTCGCTGGCTGTGAACTGTCCGTCGAACTGTCGGATGAACTGTCAGCGCGATATAACCATTCCAATGAGCTCGAGTGCATAGCCATTGTCTGAATCGTCGACGACAAATTTCTACATTACGTGTTTTGTCTGGAGTTCACGGTGGTCACATACAACGCTGCCATGACGCGATGTTCGCACAAACACCATCATTCCTGGTCTTACAAACCGGCAATGATAATAAGGGTGCAAACAAGTGGCTTTCTTCCCACGAAAGGGTGTGCGTTCACAATACGTGGGATGACGCCATGAAGCTGAACAGTGTCAATTTGTAGGCAAACGAAGTCGCACAAGTGGAGATCCGTGACCATACGACATACTCGGGAAATTGGTTGTATTTCAAGTCCATATTACTGGAAGCGTTCGCTCTACTTGCTGTACGCAAGTTTATCGCTGAACAGTGCCTACGCACAAGAGCCGTACAAGAATACAAGACATACACGAGCTACATAGAGGATGTCATAGAGCTGAGCACGCGAGTGAGTGATGCGATGCCGAATTGCAATAGCATCAAGCATAATCTAAAGGTAATTAAGGAGTACGCCTTCCAGATGCTGCTGCGAAAGAATCCGCAGACTGTGACCGAAGTCACAAATTTGTACCTGAGCGCTGACGAATTGCGAAAGCAGCGCCTTTTCACATGCTGGCGTCTTTCGCCGATTGACGACTTCTCTCGAGGGTCACTATTATCCTTAACCCTACCGGCTGACCTTGCGTGCCTTTTGTCGCGTATTGAGTCGTTCGTGCACGAAGAAGTTACGCGCCAGCCGTCACTGCAAACCAGTGCATCTGAGCCGGTGCGTACATTGCCTCCGAATATGAGCCACCTCACCCAGAATCTTGGAAAAACGCGAACATCGTCCTAATCCATATTACAGGTGACATGAAGGACTTGAAAAACTGCAGGCCGATCAGCTTACTGTCAGGCATCCACAAGGTACTTACCAAGATAATCGCTAACAGATTTTCTGCTACCTTAGATTTAGGTCAACCTGAAGAGCAAGCAAGGTTTCGTACTGGCTATTCAGCAGCGAATGGTATTTCTACCATCAATAAGGTGAGAGAGAAGGGCGTGGAATATACTGAACCTGTATATATAGCCTTCATTGACCATGAGAATTCCTTTGACTCGGTTTAAACCTCAGCAGTTATTCAGGCATTACGAAACCAGGCTGTACACGAGGATTATATAAAAATGCTAGGGGATATTTATAATGGGTCCACAGCTACCATCATCCTCCATAAGGAGAACATCAAATACCGATGAGGAAGGGCGTCTGGCAAGAAGACACAATCTCTCCGATGTTATTCACAGCTTGTTTACAAGAAGTGTTCAGAACATTGGATTGGGGACATGTGGGTGGATGGGTTAATGGAGAGAACATCAGTATCCTCAGATATGCTGGTGACGTTGCCTTGTTACGTAACTCGTTGGAATAATTGCAAATCATGGCTACCGCACTGGCACTGGGCAAACAGAGTAGAACCGTGGGCCTGAAAGTTAATGTCCAGAAAACTAAAGCAATGATCAAACACTTCGGGACAACACAGCGGTTTGATATAGGTGGTGAGGTCATGGAAGTGGTAGGCGACTATATCTACTTCATTCGTTTTCAGATAAATGGCTGCCTACCATTGTCCCTGAAGAAGAAAGTGTATGACAGCTGCATCTTGCCGGTACTTACCTAAAGGCCAAAATTTGGAGGCTCACTAAGAGGGCTCAAATTAAAATGAGGACGACACAGCGGGCAATGAACGGAAAATGATAGATGCAACGGAAAGGGACAAGAAGAGAGTGGAGTGGGTCAGGGAAAAAACGCATGTTATGGACATATTTGGAGACATTAGGGATAATAAATTGACGTGGGCAGGGCATGCAATGCAAAGGCACGATAGCCGCCTATCATTAAGGGTAACAGGGTGGACCCCTAGATAAGGCAAGTGTTGCCAGGGGCGGCAGAAAGGTTAATGGGCCGATAAGATCGAGAAGTTTGCGGGGATAAATGGCCACTGTTGGCACAGGACCGGGGTTTTAGGAGCATAATGGGAGAGGCTTTTCCCTGCAGTGAGCGTTTATAGGCTCTTGATGATGATGATGATGGTGGTGGTGATGATTCCGGGAACAGGTCAGCGAGACGCTCCCTTCAATTCTCCAACCGGCGCCGGCGCCCGCGCACGTGACTTACGCCGTACCAGCACCGTTTGCTTCACCTTGCATGTTGCCCTCTGCCCCGGCCTTACTAGCATCTGTGGAACTACAAGTGGACACGCCCATTGCGCCACCGACGGCTTCACCTCTCTCGCCTCTCCTGCAAAGATACCGTCAAGTTATGCTGCAGTGGTCCAACAGCTGCAACCCGGCGCTTTCCAGCCTCACTACCGTACGACAGATCTGCGGAAATGCCGTAAAACTGACTGCCACCTCAGGCACCGAATGCCTGGAGCCCACCCGAGAATCACCAGATCTGTTATGCCGGTTGTATTCAAGGGTACGTGGCACGATTGGGCCACTGGCGGCCATCGTTTCCTACCGATGTCCCACCTCGTCTCATTTACCTCAGAAGTACTTCGCTCACGTTGACAAGGGCATGACACGAAACGCTTATCAGGCTGACCAGCCGCCCTTTTCACGTCGCAGCTCCTCTTGCCCCTTAATTTCGTTACCCTTCCCCAGTAGCCCTCAACGGAATCTAACCACCAAGGGACAACAACGGCTGCAGTTCCCGAGGAAAGAATTGCAACTACGTCTAACCGCCTAAGTTCTCATTTTTCCACAGGGAATGTTATTGAACTGGCTGTGGAAAGTGTCGCCGCCGCATGAGCAGTTAGCGATACTGGTGCGCTATGTTCGTGTTAAGTGAACGCCTTCTTGATTCGTTATCAAAAGTGGCAACGCAGCTCTCCGATGTTGCTCTCCGAACCACAAACGTTGAATTATACTTTAAGCAATTCGCACGCCCGTGTAGCTATCTAAGATGTCACATACGTCATCGAGTTCATCGGCATTGCATCATGTTCTCACCACGTCATGTTCAGATAGGACCGGTTATCACGTGATCACAGGGTCATTGATTGTGTCTGTGCTGAGGTCGAACTATTTCCATCATGCGAACCACCATCGAGTGAACTGTTCATCAGGTTAATGGTGACAGACGACAGGACAATCTCACCTATTCCTCCCTGCTTGTAGCTGTTTCGTGTGACGTCAACCCTGACGCATTTGTTGTAATGACGCTACGGAGAGTCTTTTCGTATCAGACGCACCTGCCTTCACCCGGCGCTGTCCTGGACATCTGATCTGGGTCCATTCTGATGTTTGTCAGCAAACTATCATCTTGCCTTTCAACGTTCTATCGTAGAGAAAGTCTCGAATACGTGGAAGCCCTTGATGTCCTCTGGTTATGGCCATCCCAGACGAATTATCCCGTTTTCGGTGAGTATCCTCAGTACTCATCCCAAGGCAAACACCCCATGTCTCTAAACAATCTATCGATGGAGCTCTCACCTCAGCACAACGCGACGAACTCCTTTCTCGATCGCTTCCGTCAATCCTTCTACTGTCATCAGACTGCCTTTGGGAGCACGTCGACTATTGTCCAAGCAATGGATATTGGATCCCAAGCCCCACTGTGGCAGCGACGTTATCGTGTGCCCCGAACGCAACGCTGCGTGATTGACGAACACATCGCTGACATTCTAACCCTTGCGTTATTCGACCCTCTTCAGGCCTCCTTGGCCTCGCCCATTCTGCTTGCCACGAAGAAAGATGCGTTCATCCGGTTCTGCGGTCGAGTATAGCTGTCTGAAAAAATAATCCGGAATGCCGTCTACCCATACCCGGTATTGCTGTTTCTTTTGATTGTTTGCAAGGTGCTGAGTTCATCTCTTCTCTCAGTCTATGTTCTGGTTACAGGCGTGTTCCGATGGTCAAACCTGATCGCTAAAAAACTACATATGGGACACATGATGGACTCTAAGAATTTACCTTAATGCATTTGAGACTTTGCAATGCGCCATCAACATTTCAACGCATGATGAACTGTGTTCTACGAGTCCTCAAATGGAAACCAAGCCTCCGGTACTTGGATGACATTTTCGTGCTTTCACCCAGATTTACCGCTCATCTACTGCGCCTACAACATGCCTCCACGTGCTTCATGTCTAATGGCTTACAGCTAAACTTAAAAAACTGCCGCTTGAGAGCTCGCGCGCTCAAAAGGCTTTGTCATATCTTAGCAACAGATGACATCGTTCGCGACTAGGGGATGCGTCGTCTAGTCGCAGAATTTCCGATACCCACCATGATGAAAAACCTCTGAAGTTTCGGTGGCTGATATTCCTATTTTCACTACTTTGTTTAGAAACTTTCCAACATCAATAAACCTTTGACGAAACTCCTCATTGGACCCAGTAAAAAGTTGGCGACAGTTCGACTACCTGCGAAGCAGCTTTTAAGTGCGAATGCACTTCTTAAGCGAGCCTGAAGCGTCCGCCGCCGTCCGCATAGCAACAGCTGCGGCTGCGCGCGCTCCTCGTCTTCCTTGGCGACGGGGGGAGATGGGGCGCGCGCTGCCTGGCCGCTGACATGGGCACATACCCACGTGGGGGATTGGCCAGGAATCTCCTCGTCTTCTTGGCAACGGGGGGGGGAGATGGGCGCGCGCTGCCTGGCCGCTGACATGGCACATACCCACGTGAGGAATTGGCCAGGAATCGGGCGTGAGAAGGCTAATGCACCCGCTTAAAGGAAGTACTGACACGAATTTCAAGCTAAGATCCGCTCTAGCAATCAAGTACAACAGAAACACAAATGGTTGTGCTGTGAATAAATGCATCTTTCTTTCTTGTAGTTGTGTGTGTGTGTGATCTCTCTTTCGCGAACATTACCGAACCGCGCAATTCAACTCGTGCATTCGCACTTTCACATTCTTCCCCTCGGGGAAATGCGGGGAATTTTTGTGTGTTAGTGGCGATTTTTTACATCACTTCGAGTACTGCGCCATCTCTATGTCCTCCTACCAACTGAGGCACCGAGTGATGCCACTGATGTTAATATCGCGTTGCCATCGCTCTACGCAAAGGCGTCCAGGAGTACTTATGGGAGGACGTTAGGGTTAAACAGACGGGTGTGTGACTCGCGGAGGACGATCACAAGAAAATTGACGCCGTGGTCTTCAACACTGAATATATTGAACTCAATATATTCAACACTGAATATATTGGCGGCGGAACGCGCACACAAGCGAAATAAAACAAAAATATAAGTAGGTCAGACCCACTATAGTTCCGGAGAGAAGAAAAATACAGTGCCACGCTAACGGCTCTAACCCCACAGTAATGTCGTTCAGTCGCCACGGCGTCGACGTCCTCGCCGCAAGGTTTTGGAAGACGGCGGACCGGTCGCGGTTCCGCTGAGTCACGCGCCGCTGGCTCCGCTCGCTAGGCCTTGCCTCAGAACTGCGGCTCCCAGGGACGGCACGGCGATTCTGCAGCTTCCTAAACAGTGACGTCGGTCTTCCGTGTCGGTCTTCCGGTCTTCCTGCTGGAGCGACCACTAACCTCGAGCTTCGAAAGCCACGAAAGCCTCGACCCGCCTACCCGTCGTTTTTGTCCAGCTGCCCTGCGGTACCTCCGCCGCTCGCTCCGCTTCCCACGCCGGCCCTCCATGATGTTGATCCTCCCCTCGCTGGCACACACCCTCTAAGGGAAATTCGCCCGGTCTCCATATTCTTCTTTCTCTCGAGGCACCTCCTCTGCGCCGTAGTCCGGGTTTTACCCCGCTCGTGGAATGCCAGTCACCACATTCACCACACTCGCCAGTCACCACACTCGAGAGGTTTGTTTGGGGGAAACTAAACTAGGCACACAAAAATGTTCGCTCATGGTGACACAGGGCACCGAAGGAACGTGCTGGATTGAAGGTCCTTCGCAGACAGTCCCCCCCCCAAAAAAACGAAGTGTTCCAAAAAATATTAATTGAAAAAAAAACTGTGTCTACTCTGTGGAGATACGACTAAGGTAATCCGATCCAACGTTTTCGCTACCCTTCACGTACTCAACTGTGAAATCATACTTCATCATTGTGAGGCTCCAGCAAAGGACGCGGCTGTTAATGTGCCTCGCGGAAGTGTATGTTACGCTAAGGGCTGGTGGTCACTCTGTAAGAACTGCTTTTCCGTATAAGTAGATGAGGAATTTCTTATTCTCCAGACTAATGCTAATGCCTCTCTCTCAACAGTGGAGTAGGAAGCTTCCTATGGCAAGAGTAGACGACTCGCGTTGGCGAATAGGTGAAGGACATTGTCATGTCGTTGCGTGACGACTGCGCCGACGCTTGTGAATGAAGCGTCCGTTCGAAGTACGAAAAGTCTTGTGAAGTCCGGCTGCTTTCAGTATGGGTTCTTATGTAGACAACAGCTTCTTCAGCGGTCAAACGCTGTCTGTTCCGTGTCACCCCAATTAGGCCCTGTTGGGACACCTCTTTCGCGTCATCTCGGTCAATGGATGGCATACTCAGGCGTAGTTTGGCACGAACTGGCGATAATAGCCCGTAAGGCCGAGGAAGGACCACACTTGTCGCTTCGTGGTCGGTCTTGTGGCATCTTGAACCTTTAGGGGGGTTTCCGTTTGCGGGCGCAAAAGTCCATTCCCGACGATGTGCCCAAGAAATTTGACAGAGGAGAACGCGATTTTACTTTTCTTGGGCTGGATCGTCCATCCAGCTTCCTGCACACTCGTGAAAAACGCTGCAAGTGCTTCCAGGTGCTCCTCCCAGGTCTCTGTGGCGATGAGGACATCATCGAAGTAATGGTAAACATTTGGAAGACCACCAACCACCTTGCGCATAAGGCGTGTGAAAACTGCGATAGTGGTTTTGATGCCAAACGGCATAAATCTAAACTGATATAATCCTGATGCGGACGCGAATGCGGTAAAAGGCTTCGATTCATGATGCATTGGTACTTGCCAGTACCCTTTAGTGAAGTCGAATTTCAAAAAGAAACGGCTATGCCCTTACTTGGCAAACATCATGTCCACTCTGGGTATGGGCTCGCTGTCGGCGACAAGGACAAGGTTCAGTTGTCTGAAGTCTATGCAGAGTCTTATGGTCCCATCCTTGTTGTCTACTGGCAGGATGGGAAATTGGTAGGGTGACTCTGAAGGCTCGATAATATCCATCCGCAGAATCTCTTGCACCTCGTTTTCAAATGAACTCTGTGATGGCAAGGGGATCGGGTACTGCCGGACTTGAATATGTTGGTCTGTTTTTAGTTTGCAAACACAGTGGACCAGGTCGTGTTTTCCAGGAAGGTCGAGAGAGGCTCTTCTTGTAAGATGATAGAAGAGAACAGCCTTGTTCGTGTTGCTCCGAAAGTCAGATGCGTCGAAACTTCCACATCCTAGTAAGACCCTTTTTGTCGTAGCAAGACACATGGTAAATCCCCCGCCCTTCCGTTTCGTCAGACTCAAGAGCAACGAGGCACGCTGTGTAGCTGGTGTGGACGTTTCCCGCCAAATAAGTGAGCCTCATTAAGTGCAGCCCTTTCCGAGCAGGAATTCCCTAACAACCAAATCTGCCCGGAATTTTTTTTTTATGGGATCGAGCAGTTCATAATATGCAGATTTATTTGATCCTGATTGGTCAGAGTTAAGGTCGAGCTAGGAGACGTTTCATCGTTAAACCCCAAGTGTGGACAACCGACAACTTCTTGGACGGGAAAGTTCTTCTTTTCTGGGACGGAGAAGAACTTCTTGGGACGGGAAGGAAAATCGGGCGTCAAGATGACTGTAATGAGCCGGCGAGTAGTCCGTAACTTGTGGTTCGAGGCATTGTGAGCCCCTGCAAGAAAAAAATATCAAGTTCAGGTATTCTACGACGATGCTCCATACGTGAAATGCTGGTCGATGATGGCGCGATTTCTGTTTTTGGCTATTCTTTTTGCGGGGGCTGGAGGGGCGTCGCAAAGCTTCACTGATAAATTATTGATTGATTGAGGGTTTTATAGCGCCGAAGCTACACCTGGCCTTAAACGACCTGAGATTTTTAACGCTTGCCGAAATCTCGACAAACGGGAGGTTTTCGCCTCCACCAGAAATCCAACCACGATAGCTTGAATTGAACACGCGTCCTCTGAATAAGAAGCATAGCTTCACAAGCAAGGAACCAGAACGGGGGGTTGAAATACGGAAGTAGGCAACGTTGAAGTGGAGCAGCTATTGAACCACGCCGGTTGTGGTCTTAGCTCACTAGTTATTCTCTCTATGGGGAGTCAGCGTGCGACAGAAAAAATATATTTGTGCAAAACAAAGCGCCAGACATCCCACTAGAGCAGATCGTATGGATGGTATTCGGTGCACAGCTGTAAGAACAATTCAAAACGGGTTCCTTAGCTGTCCGTGTTTTTAAATAAAGGGAGTGCCATGAAAATGAATTGAAAGGTTGCTTAAGCCGAAAGTTTTAGTACTGCGACAGCGCTGTATTCAGCATTATTGTAAAAAAGTCAGGGGTCGTTGTATATCCGGTAAAGTACAAGCAAATGGGAAGTGCTGACAGCGGAAAGAGAAAAGCTGGTACAAAATTTTGCACGAATAGTCCATTCGTCAAAATATTTTCTGAAAAAAAATTTATTGCGTTTTTGAAAAAAAAAATGGATAATTTCGTTCCGCGTGTGGGTGGAACCTGTGTGTTCACGGCGCTACACAAGTGCGGTTCTTTGGTGCCATGGAATGTCCACTGGCCTGTCTATCTAGACGTATGCCTAGTGAGAACGAGGCAGAACATAATTTAATATTTCTGACCATATTCCTCTAGCGTAGATCATGACATGCTACTTCAGGTAAAAAAAAACGCGTAAGAAGGGGAGACAGTGAGAGGGAGAAGACCAAGCAATTGAATGAAGTTACAATAAAAATTTCGTTTTGTGTCCTCAATTGTGAAATACCCGCGAAAAATTGTTGGATTTCGAGCTCACCAAAATTGTGCAAACTGTAGGCTACCATCAGTTTTCAAAAGCGCCTAAATAGCAGTCATGCCAAACACTTACAATAGCTGTCAGCGTTGACACCCCGCTGAGTTTGAACATTGAAGAATGAAAAAACTGACCTGGAACACACGAGTGTCAGTATGCAGTACTTTTAAAGGATGTAGACGAAGCCAATGTCCTAAATAAGTACAAGCATTTGAACTGTGGTAATGCATTTGGCCTGGTGCACGTCATGAAGCCTGTTGCCGCTCCACCCAAGAAAAGTGCTGAAGGGACCTTGTGAGCAGAACACGTACACCCCAGCACGAAGGACGCTGGTTCCAGAGCTGTGTTACTAGAACGTGCCCAAGCAACTTTGAAGACAACCCAAGCAACTTTGAAGGCAAAGGGCCCATCCGTGTGTTTCTTGCAGCAACTTGGTTTGCTCCAGTGTTTGTTTACGGCGTTAGACGTACGTAAATATTCACCCTGCGCGAAAAAAGTGACCGTCACACCACATTTTCCAGCTGGCGTACGAGGGCGGCATAATGGTTGCAATGTATAAAATACACAAGATAGCCGAACCATGTTTTGGGACTTGTTGCGCAGGCCGCAAGCGTCATGTCCTGCACATCATTTACTAGGTTCATGAAATGAAGGACCAGTTGTGCTTCGAACAATCTCCGGCCATCAGTGAATGCATATCTCGCTCTACATAGCATAACATAGCATGAAGTCTCGTCTGCGCAAAATTTTATAATAGTTCTGCGCACCCGTCGCGGTGAAGCGCTTTCTAGCAGTGCGCAGGCAAATATACACTATAAAAAGTCACCCTCATTTAGTTACAATTCTGTAGAATGAGCGAAAAGTGGCAAGTAATATCGATCTTTTATTTTCTGTTTTTTATCCTTTTGGCTAATATTTTAAAAAGGCAGGACAGAGCGCATTGTTCGTGGTTAGTGCTTTTAATTCTTCCCTTATTGCGTACGGCTGCCGATGTAGCAATATGAAAATCACTGGGTTTCTTACGTGTGGAGAGACTTTTGGCATTCGAAAGTATTTGGCCTAAGACAAATAGGGAATCAGCCTTGAGGCTGATTTGAGAATGCAGACGGCCCGGCAGGCTCCGAAAATCTTTGACGTAGCTCCCAACGAAGGCGTAATTATCGTCGTTTGACAGTGTGGTGGCTTTTCTGCGAGATGTCATTGTTGTGTGCCACGGTCGGAACGGCCAGCTTTCAGCAGCCGCTTTTTTCTCTCCCACCGCTCGGAGTCGCGTGCACCCACGGCCGCGTGCTTGCTCGCCCGTGTGCCGGATTTTGACCCGAAGGTGGTGGCACCTTATTGAATATTCCGCAGATGGTTTAGTGACAGCTGTCTACGTGGCTTTAGGCCCTCCCTAACGTTTGTACAAAAATTAGAGGGTCGTGCCCAAAAGAAAGTAATAACGAAGTGTTATAAGGCTCAACTCGGTCGCAAAACAGCCTTCTCGTTTGAGGTCTCAGCTAGTCAGTTCCCGGCAAGACAAGGAGTCTAGACCGCTAACGCTAGATTGGGATTTGTGAGCCCTTTAAGTGAAAGGTAGTCTTTAGGATCGCGTCGGAAGTTTAGGGTACAGCTGTCTATCGGGCAACTAGACGGCTCCTGCGGCGGCAACTGAGTCCCGGCCATCGTTTCTCGAACGGTTTCTGTACGCTGCGAGCATGGGAGAGTTAGACAGAGTTGAGAAGCTCGAGTGACTTGTACACACTTAGAGCTAAGTGTGTACAAGTGTTTACATATAAGTGTGTATAAGTGTATAAGTGTGTATAAGTGTGTTAAAGCTAAGTGTGTACATATACTATATAATGTAAATAGTATATAAACTCTTTGTTTCCCGTTATCAACTAAAAACGCTTCGACTTCATCAATTTCGTCACCATCTCCGAGAACTTCAACACCAGCGCCCTGCGTGCCTCCTGCCAAATCAACCGCAGGCGGAGCGATTGGGTTTCTGATTGGCACTGGACTTCGGGGAAACGAACATCATCAATCTTTACTCCATCCAATCAGAACTCTTCACCAAAATTTTTAAGTGTATTCGTGGTAGTATTTTTCGAAGCAAGAAGATACATGCAATGCGGCAGTCGAGTCTCACGGGCGGAAGAAGCTCATTAGCACAGCTAAATGTACAGAAAAAGCTGACTTCCATCTGTCCTAGGCGCTGAGTAGTGACTAAATCACCGGCCCGCGACTTCATGTCATAGGTTTCACACGCATATCGGCCCCGGACGACTACTGTCATCGATAACTGCTGTCATCGTAATTAGCGAATACTGTTTATTAGTTGCATGATTAGTAAAACGACAATAAAGACAACATACACAGGTGCTAAGAATCTATTTTTTCGGCTGTGTTATGAACCGATGATGAAATACAAGCAAAGTTGCGTTAAAGTACCTCAGGAGAATAGGATGCCCCATTGCATTCAAAGCATGCGAGCAGATTTATCTGTTACTGCCGAGACGGGGGTGCGTGACTTAGGTGTGCATGTCACTGCATCGATCCTTGGCGTCCCTTGACACCCTAAAGATGCGTGTGCGAAGCAACGTCGGAATGTGGGCAGGACTGAAACACGCTAAGGGGACATTGGGAACTGAAATTAAAACGGCTTGAAAGTGAACAAAACCGATTTGGAAAGTGCGGAGAACAGGACGGTAAATAACCCACTTTTCGGTGCTGAGAAGGACTTAGAGAAACATGAAAATCAGGTTTGTATTATATGCTATAATATCGTTCATGCCTACAGCTACAACTTCCTGCGACTATTGATTCAACAGCGCGTGTGATATTAGAGGGGTTGATTGTCCTATGATTGGTTTCGAAATGACGGCAGTGTGTCGATCGTTGTATTCGAGAAACAAAAACAGTTGCCGTTGATCGTGAAAAAAGCAGTTGCGTGTCGTTGGCATCCCACACAGCAACATTAAGAGCAAAAAGAATACAGACATCTTATTTGAACCCGTAATAGCTGAATTTGAAGTTGCGGTAATCTACTTAGTCGGTATGTGAGCAGGCGGAAGTTTGTGAAGAAAATCTTAGGCACATACCGTTTCAAACTAGGAAAGTGTGTTGATCTTACACCCCGTCGTGGGTCAAATGCTGCACCACGACCCTTCGTTTTATGTACAAAAAATGCAGTGAATGCATGGAAAAGCACCTGTTTTAGTAACACAACGGAGAAGTATACAGTAGACTTAGTGTGCACAATATGCCGTACCATGAAAACTCAATAGTAAAAATTCGATATTTCAAACGTATTGCTGATTTTAATGGTATGATTTGGTTCCGCCAAGTCACCAAAAAATTCGTTCTATTAAATTATCGTAATTAAAACCCTAGTAGGTTGCGTCAAAGGTATTTTGAACTACCTCCACCGCACCTGTGCGTTGGGTGTCTCTAACATGGCCAGAAAAAAGACCATGTGTCCACAGACCAGGCTGCGTTGAATAGAGAGGGAAAGCAGGATACGACCTTCTGTAGCCCACATGGTACATGTGGTAAAAGGCAGGATCTTTGCGTACTCGTTTGATGTGAACATGCGTACAATGGTGTTTACGGAGCGCTGGCAACTGAGGGCTGCATTTCCCTAGTCAAAAGCGCCGAAACTGTCGCTGCCACTGATGACCAGGAGGGAAAGGACAATCCATACGGTGGTGCCTTTTCACAATACCGCTTAATTATCTACATTTTTCGAAAAAAAGAAACTAACACGAGGCTTTTCTCTATTACCATTTGTTAAAAAATGGCAGGTGATCGCGATACTCCTAATGCGGTATTTTGGCAGACTAGCAGGGCGCTGAGGCAGTACTCACTCGTGGGTTTAAGCGATGGCAGCGAAGATGAGCCTTTACGTTGGCGCTGTGAAGGGTGGCTCAGAATGGGACCACGAACTGTGTCTCAAGCGAACACACATCATGCACACGCTCTCGCCCCCGTCACGATTTCGCCAAGCTGCGGAACATCGAGCACCTCGGGCACGCCCAACATACAGCCGCTCCCTTGCCCCGCCACACACTTTCAGAGAGCGCTGGCTAGCGCTGCCACGGCCAACCGCCCTTCCCTCCCAATTTCGCGACACCATCCTTCATTGCTTTTTTTATTCGTTCCCTTTTTCTTTCACTCGTCGGTGTCGCATCATGAACTCGGGTACGCAGAAACGCGACTCTGCCCAGAGACGGCCGCCGAATGGTTGCTGCCAAGAAATTGCTGATTATCGCCTCCAGTGAATAAAAGCCACATTTATACGCGAAAGTGTTGACATGCCTTAGTGCATCAGAACCGCTGGGTGCTGTTTTTATAATCACTTTAGTTTTTTGGATCTTTTATTCTTGCGAACGAAAGTCGCCTCCCCCAGGCGATTTGAAGTAAAGAACTTTTACGGTGCAGTTACCGAATACAATACAAATAAGAAACTGATTAGAACTACATCAGGATAAACTGAAAAGAAAAAGGAAAACAAGAAAAGAATCAACAAAAATACACAAAAAACTAAATTTTGTCAACACAGTAAACAGTAATATGGAAAACAACAGCTTGGAGTTTCGCACCAAAGTGGTTAACTAAATAACACCTCGAAATGAAATCAGTAAAGATTTTTTACCCCAAAAGATAAAAGCAAGAGTAATACACTGGCTTCGTGTTGCGAAAAATGCTCAAAAAAGACTGTTTAATTGTGCTGAAAGCCCGAAGTAGAAATATCTGTTTAGCTTAGTTTTATCGCAGCACCGCAAGCGGGCAATTGCCATGGAACCGGTTGCAGTCAAACGTTAAACGAATAGTAATAAACGACGAGCAAAACACATTGTACTTAAGCCTGATTTATGAATGGAAACACAAGAAGTACGTAATGTTTTGGTTCACATTCAAATATAGATAAAACTGACTAATTTATTTGCAACCTGCAGGCTTGTTCTAGTTTGAGGCAGATGAAAAACGGATTGATTTCACCATCATCTGATGAAGGTAAAAGTCTCAAATACTACATTTCTCACAGGACTTTGTGTTAAGTAAATAATGAGCTATACCTGACGTAAAGTTAACGTAAACAAAAAATTGCTTGAAAAGTTGAGTAATGTGCAGTTTGAAAAACACTATAAAAATTTGTGAATCTGTAATGGTTTCGTTACCAAGAAGCAGGCTACCGTCGCAATAGCATTTGCTTTCTCTGTAATGTGGATGGCTTGATTCTCCACCTGCTAAAACATATTATATAAGATATATACGCATATAACGGTGCAACGATTTCAAAAGTCAAATAGCCTTATATGAAAAAACAAAGACAGACAAACTATCGGCGTTACAAAGCGGAGAAGTCCCAAGACGTACTTTATTATGCAACTTTGTCAGAAAGAAGATATGTACCAGGATGAACACCTAGAAAATAAAAGAGACATGACAAAGGACATCAATAAAGTCAGTATCTACCTTTAGTGCCAGCAAAAACGGGAAGCCACTCTGGTGCGATCCAAATAGCGCTGGTTTAGTTTTGAGAGTTTTATAGTACGCACATTTTCTTTACACTAATCCTAGGATTTAAAAATATTTTATTATAAAACGAGGCTGGAAAAAGATTTGTGCGCACGTGACAATGTTCTTTTATAGGAGTAAAAAATACCGTGAGCCTAATGAAGGTGATGTATCATTCAAGATTATTTATTATATCGCGACATTCAAAGCAAAACTCAAACACTACACGTGTGCAGTCCGCCAAGGTTTGCTTGCAGCATTTTACGGCAGAACGCTGCCGTGTTCTTTTTATCACTTCTTTGCGTGACTGCCCTTGGAATAACACGCCTTCACTACTCAACCAGGCAAGGCTCTGGATTGATGTAAGATAAAATTGAAAAATACGTTAACGTTAAGAGAAACCCGGAGTCTTAAATGTTGGACTGGAGAAAAGGCTTCATTTATAAGAACGTCAGTAAAATGTACGCGGCAATATTGAAACTTGTAAAAGCTGAATATTGCGCGAAAGTGTCCTTCCACCTAGTGCGAAAAGTTACTAAAGGAGCGCTGAAAAACTATTGGCGGTGATTTTACGTCAACACTCCCGTTGCGCCTGTCCCTGACACGTGTAACCCTTCAAAGGCTGCTTTGGATAGAGCAGCGACAAAGTATAATGCCGAGCACATGCTAAGAATTCGTCAACCCAACATGCTTTACAACTCGCAGTGAAGCACAGAAGAATGAAGGCAGCGTGTATATAGCAGCTGCATAGTTTTAATTAGTCCTGTACGCTGCTAAATACAACACTTTTTGGCAACCAGTTCACATATTTATCGCCAACTGATCTTCAGGAACGCGCTAACCGATATTTCAGGACTAGATAAATCTCCAGTACTTTCGTAAATGGGATTAGAAGAACCGGAAGCTCAGTTGTACGCCGCTCTAGAGTATCTGTGTGTGCCCAGTGAATGCCTTACCTAAATCAATACTGAGCCTATACATGCGTAAAAGAGACGCCCTAAATTTTGATATCACTATCGCCAAATTTTCTGTCACCTATGCAGGAGTAGCTGCTGTGGAATACAACATCTCACGGTGTTTGTATGGGTCTCGTATTGCCCGAGTATCAGATCCGTTTAGCTTCCTGCAACTCTTTCCAAACCCCGCTGTATCAAACTGCACTGGACCAGTGAGCCAGCTTCCTGGAAGGAGGTCCTGCTCAGGAAGCCTAAAGTTGGGGTTGCGTTATCCCTACCAGTTACCCACGCTCGGCCTACCCGCTATCAGGAGCCTTCTGGGGATATTCGCCCCTCATGCCTGCTTGTTGCGTCACAAGGTAACATTGCATACCGGTAATAGGCTCAATCACGTCCTAAAAACGCCAAACCTCCACACCCTCCAAACACTGGGTAAAACCGTGGACACCTCAAATCTTGAGCTTAGTATATGAAGGCCCCAGCAATGGTCTTTTCTTAAATTTTTTGTCCGAAATGGAGACAATATTGTACCCTTGAGAACTATGGTTAATGCCGTACAATAATCTTTTGCAAGAAAAAAAGAGTAAAGAGTTTGTTACCTTACATGAACCATTAAACCTCCACCTGAAAGCACGTGAAGCCGAAATATATACTTGGGGCACTAAAGTCTCCTTCCATCTTCTCAAGAAAAAGCCAGGTAATATCTAACTCCTTTAGTGCTACAGTTGATTTTCGCATCTCTGGTGGTTTTCTATTTGCCTTCAGGGGTTGGCTCAGGTATCAGGCTGCCAAATTCAGGTGTCGTGCTGAGCTCAGTATTTTACTACTTCTCCGCTTCCAATAAATGACTTTCTGAAGTTTTGAGTAGGGCGCATTATCCCGTCAGTTTTCTATTCATAGCTAATTCGTCCCTCGAAGTAAGCAAAAGAGCAGCATTTGCTCTACTGCTGTTAAGCTGTTTCTATTACAGTTACAGAGCACCAGGCTGTATTATGGGTAGCCAGGTTTCTATCACGTCGAATATACAAAGTGGTTTTATTTACCATTTATGGCACAAGTCATATTCTTGGTCGACAAAAGCAGCTAATAGTCTTGAAGTCTACAGAGCCCTTATAAATCTTATGGGAATAAGTAACATTGTTTATTTGCTTATATTCATCACCGGTATAACGTTGCAGCACTGTGTTGCTTAGGTGTGAGCGTTTTCATGATTGAAACATTTATGGGAAAATGTTTTATCATGTATCACAAATTACTGTTTCAAATACTGGAAGTAGAGGCATCTCAGCAATTGCTTCCCTTACTCAAAAAAGGCTGCTGTCCTTAGGCATTCCTTTGGTACCACCAATGCCAATTCCTGAAATACTGTTAATTATTATGCTGTCTATGCAACAACTCAAGACTTGATCAAGCCCTGCTCTTAGCTTCAAAAATAAATATTCGAAGTAATAAGGTGAACGTTTAAGTGAGAGCATGATTGTGCACAATTAACGAAGGATCAAATCATAACAGCAAGAAGCTGAACTCAGTGGAAGTAGTGTGCCCACAAAAAAACGCATTCCAGTGAAGAAGTTCTGTTAGTTTCAGGCGCAAAATTTATAAAAAGTAGGCACAAGAGGAGAAGCCATAAGTCAACAAATACCTCATCCATTATTGATGTCAGCCGAAACGTGTCTTCGCAAACCAATCTATCGAAATCTCGTAACCAGTCCTTTCCAGGTAATATCCGCGATAAACTGCAGCCATTCACCTCTTATAAGCATATCTTACATAGTTTATTAAATTGGTTTCGTTTGGCAGTTGTGAAGAAAAGTAAAAAATCACGACTCTTTACAATTCCTAACGTAGGAGCGGCACTACGTGCGCAAATCAGAAGGTTGTAAATATTTTACGCCACACGTGTCAAATTCTTCAACCTTGTCGAGCACAACACACGCTTAGTGGTTTTCTACCGTACACATGGACATTCAGACGCAAGCAGAGTTAAGTTTACTTAAAAAAACCGCACCTATTCTACCAACTCATAAAAGGTAGCAGCGAGAAACAGAGACGACATAGCTATATACGTTTCTATAGTTTCAAATGAAACCTGGATGCTGTAAGGACCACCGAAACGTCTTGTCATAAACGCCAATGTCAGCCATCTCCGTGGCTACTGTCAATATTTTAAGGCCAATCGAAAACGGTTGATGGTTTGCTGCTGCCAGTAAAAACATTAGGACATGTTTCACAAAGATTAATAATTATTAGAGCCTGTCGTACCTCCGTTTTGAAACATGATAATTTTTATAGCCATAAAATGGCGACTTGATGAGTCGTTTGCAACGCGGACAACACACATTTATAAATACACGTTAAAAATAATTCAAACACGTAACAAGTGTGACCAATATAAAAATCAATTTTGCAGGTTTTATGTCGCAAAGCCAGTAAATGGCAAGGAGCAACAAACAAAACGAGAATATCGAACAGTGCTGAAGCATACCCACTAACCTCACTTATTCAAAGCTGAACATACAATTGAATGTATGACGAATGAACAGAGACAGGACCAATTTGCGTGATTTCAAACCAGCCAGAAGAATTTGATTTGCGTAAAAAACTGAATGAAAGTGCCCCTTTCTAGAAACAATTTATTGTCCGCAAAAAGTATGATGGGCGGAGTAGAATATGTCGTCTTTATATTTCTTCAAAAGTCATTACAAAGTGTTGCGTCCGGTGCTTTGCTTGCAATAAGAGGATGGGACGATGTGAACTACGTGTTTGCCTTCTACTTACCCGGCGATTATTCAGGCGTTCTGAGGATCCCACCTGCAAGTGTTGGTGCGCCGAATTTGTGCGTCCTATTTATATTATGGCTATGGCAACATTGGGGGACCTGTTTTTGAGTCAGTAGTGTATCGTCCCAAATTTGGTTCATTAGGCTAAGGTAGTTGCTGGTTTCTGTTCCATGTTTTTATAGCGTGAGGTACACTGGCCGAGTTTGAGCAGTTTCGCGTGGCTTTTACACGCCGCATTGGTTTCCTTTATAGGACGTGACCATATTTGTCCATAAACAAAAGTGGTGCAGAGAATATGTTTTTGTTTGTTTCCTGCCACGGCGAAAGAAATGCGGTAACCCGAGATGGAGGGTGTAGGGAGCACCATCAGAACGACTATTCAGCTGTCCCTGACTCTGTACTCTATGTGCCATAACACGAGGAGAATCTGTCGAAAACGGTTGCATCGGTGTCAGTCACCTGCGCCTTTCCGAAGTATATGCGACGGTCCTTTGTTTGGAAATGTTCAGCTAAAGGGTGCGCTGTTAAGTATCAGTAAACCATCTTTGTGCCGTCAAAGGAATTCCGGAAAAATTTGCCTTTCCTCGCTGTAAATGGCATGGCACTACCAAAGGAATTGGATAAATAGCCGGTCACCGCACTATTGACATGGTCAGCGGGCTACCAGCCCAGCGAACCATTTGAGTCGCAACAACTTTACAAAACCCGCGGAGAGTTGCCGACAACAAGAGTTTACAGGTAATGTCGCAACGGCGTTTCCCCACACCACGCTCAAGCCGCGGATGTGTATGTGGTCCAGGGCCGGGTGAGACTGTTGATGAGATGTGGCTCCTCGTGCCTATGAAGCCGAGCGCACACGCTGTCGGGTTGCGTTGAAGTCAAGCATCGGCGGCACATCGCTATAAGGTTCCCCGCCTCTCGTATACGCCGCGAGGCATGCGGGCACCGGGGCTGTAGGTGTGCTCCTCAGAAACGGGAAGTCTAGGTACGCCCACCCCACTCGCCGGCCCGGAGGTCCCCGAAGACAGGAATGAGCAGTATGCGCGGCCCGGTCGCCGGCACGGAGGACCCCAGAACACAGGAGTGAGCAGGCTCGTTTTAATCGTTCCTCCTTCGCGCGCCTCCGTCGTAATCCTGTTTCTCGACGTCGGCGACGCGCTTCATCCATACTTTCCCGCGCCTGCTAAAATGAAGCGTTGGCCATTTCGTCGTCCCGACGCTCCACGGTACAAACCACCACTAACATTTCACACTTTCCCCCAATCACCGCCTTTTTGGAAAGATTTGTACACAACTATTCCATGTTCTGTAGAAGTGCGGTTTGAAGGGGTATTTTAAAAGTGTCACAAGGGTAAGTTTACAAGACTGTTGCACCGCGAATGTTGCACCGCGAAAAGACGCAAAAAACAAGTGAAAGTCAACCGTCGCGACGTAAAAGGTGTATTCACTTCGTCAAATTACGCCATGCTCATATAGTCGGACCCAACGTTTTCAGTGCCTTTCAACATTTTTAGTACGGTGAAAGCATACTCCTGTGTGTCAAGCTCCATCGCAAAACCCTGGTGTCAACGTGTTGCGCGGACTGCAGGTACTTTTGAGGTTTATGGTAGCGTGCAATAACAAACGTTTTGCCACAAAGGTAATTGTGAAATTTTTGGACAGCCCAGACCAGCCTTAAGCACTAACTTTCGATGGTGGAATATTGCGTTTCTTGAGGGAGAAGGTGGCGGCTTGCGTAGGCAAGAGGGTGCAACGTGTTATCTTCTCTGGTTTGTAGAAGTACGGCCCATTGGATTGCATTAGAGGCGTCTGTGTGCAACGCGAAGCCTTTGGTGTGATCTGGAGCTTGGAGAACGGGAGCTAAGGCTAGTTTGTTTTTCAGGTCACGGAAAGCCTTCTCATGTGCTGTTCCCTATGTGACGGTGTTGTTCGCGCATTTCCGTGTAAAGTCCGTTGAGGGTTTAGCTATATCGCGGTAGTTAGTAAGGAAGTTCCGGTGGTACGCAGTTAGCCCAAGAAACGATCGCACATCCCTCTTTATGACTCATGTCTTGGCGTCTTTGATTTTGTTCATTATTTTTAGTAGGGGCTGTACTTTCGATTTGCCGATTTGATGACCGAGGAACAAAACGCAGTGCTCTGTGACTTCACACTTGGATGATTTGATCGTGTGTTTGGCCTCTTTGGCTGGTTGGAAAACTTTTATGGGGCGTTCAAGTGCTTGTGCCACGTGTCAGCAGGTATATTTACATCAGCGAAGAAGCGGTATGCATGGTTCACGTTCCCCAGTACAGCTTTAATGAGATGTGCGAACACGGCTGGCGCGGTTTTTAAACCGACGGGCAAATACGTAACCTAGTATACACCGTACTAGCTGGACAATGCCGTCATTTCGCAGCTTTCAGCGGCCATGGAGACTTGCCAGTACCCCTTTCTAAAATGAAAACTTGAGAGTAACTTCTTTCCCACCAGGACCAGAAGAACGTCAATCCGTGCAACGGCCCCGCGGTCGATGATAAGGAGCCTGGTGATCTCCCTGAATTCAATCCAAAGCCTTATAGTTGCCTTTGGTATGCGTTATGACGACAACCGGTTGCTTGGTAGGAGATTTCGATTTGCCGATGATGTAAAGTCCTCAGCTTTTCCTGTACATGTTTCTCGACAGGGTCGGACTAAAGGCCAGGTTAATGGGGTATGGAGGTATGTTATTAGCCTTGTTGCTCATTGATCTAAATGTGCACACCACAAGGACACTCTTCCCAGGAAGATCAGAAAAAAAATTTGGGAAGCCTGGAGCAGGGCGCAAACGTGTTTAGCAGGCATTGGGTCAAGGTCACAAGAAAGTGAGATGTCAGAAAGGAACAGCGATGGGTTTGGTGAGGGGAGCGGAACGTTGGTCTTGTTGTCCCGTTCGTAAGAACAGGACCAACATTTTTTGGCGCAGAGAAAAGCTGCTACGGACACTCAAGTAGAAGATAGCATTTCTCGTTCTTGATATATTTTGATGATGTTGACATCAACGCCTTTCCCTACTCACCTGCGGCAAACAATGTAGTCAACGTCGCTTATGGCTTCAACCACTGTCACTTGGCCTTACCTATGCATAAGCAGCTTGTTCAGTTCTCTAGTTAGGAGAATTAGGACATTATCGCCAACCCGAGGTATTCGCGGACGGAATTTACCGTCATAGTATTTTTTCTGTTTCGGGCGGACGTTTATCAGTTGTTCGTGAGCAAGTTGACAAGTTTCTTCCTGGCGTGCCGGAAGAGCGACGAGGTAACAATACGTCGTCCGAACTCTCATCGTCAATCTTTTCTTTCGTCCATACCTCCCTGAGTAACGACAAGGGGCTCCAACATCCCGCCCTTATATCACCTGGAAAGTGGAAAACCCGATGCTGGCTTGTGCGACCTCGGGGTTGGGGGGATAAGAGGCATTAGACAGCAGTTCCAGGTTTGGACTTTTCGTGGCACATCGTAAAAAATAACTCAAGTAGGGTCTAGGCAACATGAGCTGCGTCGATAAATCGAAGAGAATAACATCCGGTTACCAGGTGGCAAGGTCAATAGGTGTCAGCACCTATCGGTTCCTCTTTTATGGTGTTGGGGTGAATGGCCCAATTAGGTGAACGTCAAATCGCAGAAATGGTGTCCAAATCAGTGGCATGTTGCCCAAAGGGGCAATGTCAACCCATTCCTTTGGCGTGGTCCGCTGGTAGGTGTCCCAGGACCTGACCAACCTCCGTACGTCACCGTGTATATATGGACAGTAGAACTCCTGAAGAATAGTTTCAGGTTGACGCGCTGAATTCCCTGGTGGCCGGCCATGACGGTGTCATGGGCAATTCGCAGTATGGATTCGCGAAGTGGTTTCAGGAGAACTACTTATTTATTTATTTATTTTATTTATTTTTATTCCTCAAGGGTCCCTGGACAGGACATTACATGAGGGGTGGGGGGAGAAATGTTTGAGTATTACAAAGGAGACGAGTAAAAAACAGTGAAAACAGCAAACAAACGTCTGTGTAAAAGAATACACAAAAATGTGTGAATACTTTTCGTAACACAGGCAGAATTCATTACACGGTTTGGGGGATATAATCGCAGTGGCAAACATCATTAGCAACTACAAGCGAACAACAGGCATGCAAATACACTAGGAATGCTGTGTGACACAGCAGAATCCTTTACACGGTTTGGGGAGACATAAGCTCAATGGCACAAAGTATTAGTAAATACAAGTGAACCGCAAAAGGCCAACCACAGAAATCAGTACTGCAATTCAACTTACAGTATATGAAATGGTTTGGGGCGAAAAAAAAAGAGCACAAGACAATAGACGCAATAGGTCATTCAGGCTCGGAAACGGTTGTTAGTAACTTTTTTAATGTTTCTGTATCTTTGGTATTAACAACGTTGTCCGGTAGAGCATTCCAGTCTTTAACAGTTCGAATGAAGAGTGACTGTGTGAATGTGTTGGTTTTAGGGCGAGGGTACAGAACCTGCTTCGAGTTGCTACTACGATCAGAAGAATGGGGGCGTGGTGTGATGTATATGCTCGGTGTGGATGCGTAATAGAATTTGTGGAACAGGGAAAGTCTTGACATTTTTCGACGGTGGCTGAGGAACGTTCGACGGAACGTTCGACCTGTCGCCATTTCGTAGAGTCGGCACGGGATACCGTCTTCCTCCAGGAACCTATAGCAGTGTCCTTTCCCGGGAAAGAACGGTCTGCCGATTTCGCAGTAGCAGGACTTAGTGTCCAATCTCTCTTGTTCCTGCGACGGTTCTGCTCGCGATACCCGCGAGGCGCTAATCGATAGAACTTTCAAAGGTGTGACCTTGTTTTGGTTTTCCCTGGCGACTGCAGATATCAGCGCGTGAGTGTTGAGCGGTATGATTTGGTAACAGGGGTTCACTCGTCCCTTCTTGGTGCTTGATGAGGGTACCCAGCATGGGTGAGGATCGTGTGGTTCTCTTACACCAGGTAAATTATCAATGACTAAATCGTATAGCGGCTTTTTATGCAGGATGCAGTGACTTATTCTCGTTGTGCGTTCTTGGACCCGCCCGGAGGTCCGAAAACGCAGAAACCAGAGGTACGCCAGGCACGCTTGCCGGCCTGGAGGTCTCAGAACACAGCAAGGGGAGGTACGCCAGGCCCGCTCGCTGGCCCGGAGGTCCTAAAACATAGGAACGAGCAGCTTCGTTTTAGCTGTTCCTACTTCACGCGCCTCTGTCTTCTACCTCTTTCTTGTTGTCCGTCGCGCCCGTCTTCCATACTTTCTCGTGGCTGCTCCGATTAGGCGTTGGCCATTGTGTCGTCCCAATGGTCCACGTTGCACACCACCCCTAAAATCCCACACTTCACCTCAATCGCCCGATTTTCTTTCCTTCCGCATTGACGTACACGACGGCAGACGCTCAAAGGACGTCGGGAGGTGCATCTACTTGTGCGCAACTATGCCTTCCCCCACTTACTGCCGAATGTCATACCCCAAATGAACGCCACACCTTGAAGACGCGCGCTGCCACCGGACTGTACCACCATCATCACCAGCCCATCTACGCCCACTGCTGGGCAAAGGCCTCTTCTAATAACCTCCAATTTGCCCTGTCCTGTTCTAAGTGTCACAAAGGTATCCCTGAAAACCTCTTGATCTTACCTGACCATGTAACTTTCTGCCGCCCCCAGCTACGCTTGTCATCTTTATGGATCGACTCTGTTGCCCGTAATGACCAACGGTTATCTTTCCTTGGCATTGCAAGCCCTGCCCAGATCCATTTCTTCTTATTTCTGCTAACGTGTTCCCAACACGCGTGTGTTACCTCATCCACACCGCTGTTTCCTTGTCCGTGAATGTTACGCTTGTCATTTTCCGTCCCATTGTTGGCTGAGTCATCATCAAATTAAGTTGAACCCTCTTAGTAGGCCTCAAATTTTCTGAACCGTACGTGACTACCGGTAAGATGACTGTCATACACTTCCTTCTTCAGGGACAATGGTAGGCTACCATTCATTATCTGAGAATGCCTGTCGGATGCACTCCACCCCAGTCTAATCATTCTTATTATCTTTGCCTCATGGTTGGGATCTGGGGTCACAACTTGGCCTACGTAGATATATTCGCTTACCACTTCTACTGCCTCGCCACCTATCTCAAACCGCTGTGGTGCCTCGATGGTTTTGATCATCACTTTAGTTGTCTGCATTAAAATTATCAGGCCCACGGTTCTACTCTGTTTGTCCAATGGGGTAAGCATGCTTTTTAATTCTTCCCCCGAGTTACGTATCAAGGCAACGTCGTACGCAATCTGAGGTTACTGAGGTATTCTCCATTAACCCTTACTCCCACCTGTCCCCAGTAAAATGTTCAGAATACTTCTTGTAGACATGCTGTGAATAACATTGAGAGATTGTGTCTCATTGTCTGGCACCCTTCCTTATAGGTATTTTACTGCGGCCCATATGGAGGATGATGGTAGCTGTACACAAATTGTAAATATCCTCTGGTATTCTTACCTAATGCTCGTACCATATTGCTCGGGGTGTTCCATAATGGCCCAAATAGCAAAGACGTCACAAGGCACCAGATCCTCAAATTCCCCTCGCGTCCTGGTAGAAAATACGATTTTAGCAGCATGCCCGACTCTAAAAGAAAGCGGAAATTTAGGCAGGCGTGGCGTGAAAAGCACACGTGGTGAGCTAGGCTTTGTGGTAGGACGCATTTTGCGGCGTTTGTGCGATATTTTCTCGCACGTAAGTAGGCAAAAGAACGCACGCGGTCGTTTCCAAGCCTTGCACGGAGTTGAAATGTCATGGAACACCGCAAGCGACTGGCGCCTAACGTTGAGACAGTGAACGTTTGTGTAAGGCAAGGTCTGTCTCTTAGTTTCTACAATGACAGCGAATGACTCGACTGAAGCTCTGAATTACACCCAGGGTACCTTTAGAGCCCTGCTGCCCCTGAGAAGAATTGTAGTGACACCTTCGATTCGAAAACGGCAGGATAAACGTTCTGGCTGCCGTAATCTCCTATATACCGGTCTCTGCAATGTAACAACCGTGTTGATGCTGCTGCAAAGACCGTTTCTTTCCTTTCCGTCAGAGCTAGTGCCTTTGCATTGTGGCGGCATCATGCTTCACGAAGAAATTTTTTCTTGTTCTCGTTTGCAGGGCCTAAGGGCAGCCTCATCCGCTTTGTTGTTTGCCATCATGACACTGTCGCCTGGAATCCACTGGAAGGTAACGCGATGTCCAGCGACGTATGCGAGACGGGAAAGTATATTACGTTGCGCTGAACACGTTCGTGATAGCTGAAAGAGCTAGCACGTTGTGAACTTTGAATTTCTGCCCTTGAATAAGGGAAGACGGTCCAACATGTTGGTGGCTGGATTAGAATGTATCTATGGGCTTCTCTAATGATGGTGAACCTAAATGATGGTGAAATGATGGGTAAATAAACACCTGCTCTTGCGTGTATATTATATCATGACCAAATCACGATTGGTATACGACGTTGCTGTTTTTAGGTCAGCTACTAAAACATCCCAGAAAATGTTTGACCATGTGATGCAACAGCGACTGTGCCTGCCATGCGGCGCTGTTGGCACTTGCGCCTTCAAAAGCCACTAAGCCGCACGTAATAGATTGAACCTTGCACACGACCGAACATAAGTGAACCTTTGTATAAACTTAAAATCGCACGAATAATGGCACATCCTTCCAAAAGCAACCTTTTTTTATACACCCTAAAGGAAGCTCTTCCATGTGCAAAATGTTCCCAACACTGAGCTTACCCAGCGAAACCTTGGCGTCACGCAAAACAACAGAAATCACCGGTTCATTGCGGCAAAATTAAGGTAAAATAACATTCGCAGAGAAATAGGCTTGGTTTGCAAATGATTATGGTCGTCACAGCATACGATACTGAAAAATGCACAACACCATTTGTGAAAAAAAATATATTGCATTTTCCTCCACACTCACGAAAATGTCTGCATTCTTGTACCAATCCACACAGGGTGCGTGCGAACTCATGTGCTGGTTAGTCCGAGCTAGACGGTAATTTTTCCCCTTATAACCCGCTTGATGCACCCATGCTCATCATCCGCTGCCGCCGGGCTGTTGGGTCATATTGCCTCCACCGGCTACGTGAGAGCGGTTTTGTACGAGACGTCATAGTTGTGCGTATATTACGGGCTTAATGCTTAGTACACACGTTTTCGTTAACCACTGAATGTTTATCCCAAAAACACGCACAGCGCCCATAACACGTAGTGGGCTGATGTGTATATGTGAGCTAGTCGCGCGCTCACTGTACTGTAACCCGCACGCAGGGTGCACTGTACATTGTACCCACGTGTATACACTCCCCTTACCAAAGCGGGACGAATCCCATGTTGTTGAAGAAGAACTAAGGGACTGCCACAGAGACATCCTGTTCCTGTAGAGTCCTGCATTTAACTACGGTGCTTCGCAATTTGATGCGCCACATACACAGGTTGCCGGTAACCTGCAAGCAAACTGCGTCTCTGAAACCTCTATTGACGTGCTTTGTCTCGGTGTGGGAAGCAATATCTTCCAACCCAGACTGAGGGTAACATTATGACTCACCATCTATCATGAGAGTGTGCGATAAATTCCACATATAACAGTCAAACCACATCAAAAAATGACATGTTCAATCTTTTCAGGTTCTGCAGTTACTGTACTCAGTTTCAAACAACTACCCAAGGAGTCTGCATGCGAAAGAGCTTTTGCGACATACTGTACGTTTTCCCCACAATAAAAGGAAGTTTACCGCACCACTCTGATGTAGGCAGTTCAAAAGGGTGTGTCGAACTTGCTCATGTGCAAAATCATCCGGTACATATCAGGCTCGTGGTTCTCACCTGTCAAATTGTTGGAGAAAAAGACGGTTCCATGCATTTTTGTGTTGGGGACACGAAACTTAACTGAAATATTTGGAAAAATGCACATCCGTTACCACGCCTTGAGCATGATATCGAGCGCATCAATAAGCCAATTCTCGTTTTGGCTATATCTGCAGCCCAACTACTGGGTAATCCCACTTATAAAACAGCATTTACTGCAACAAGAGGTACTATGTCTTGATGGTGATATCGTTCACAGTTTAAACTGTCCCTGCCATTATTCAATGAATCAAGTGCCACAGATTAAAACATAGTGAATGAACGTACACTGAACGCAGATAAATATTAAGTAAAAAATTCAAAATTTGCGAGCTTTCAAATAAGGCGCGAAATACTACAAATAAGTGCAGCACGGCCTCTAAAACTGCTAATATATATAAAAAACATACTAGATGGACGAACTTTCAAGTCAAGTGCAGGAAGGACACAAGTGGCCGTATCAACACGCGTGAACTATGTTAGCACATCGGCACAATAGTCACCGTTTTTGGTAGGAGATCATTGTTATCTTTTATTATAATAAATATTTCATCCATATAGGGTTCTTGGCGATGTTGTGGGGAAGAGCGTTTGCTAGAAACTTTACGCTAGTTCTAATATGTTGATGGCATCGATATTTTATCGTCCACGTTTCACTACCACCTGACCCGTCATGAGAAAATGTTAGTGTGCCTTGCCTGCACTGTACTCCAGCCTAATGCAAAGAAATACTGCCTTGCAAAAAAAAAAAAACACAAAGTTACCGGGCAATGTCATGAGAAAATAGGCACTACAGCTCCATCCTGGCTAGATTGCCCGTTATTATTTTTTTGGTCACTACTGTGAAGAGGTATAAGAGTCTTTGGCCTTGGCTCACTTACAATTCTCCTTTTGGACGGGATGTTCCAGCGATTTATTCTTTGTCGGCGCAAGCTTTTTTGTCTGTAACGCCGTAGCACTGGACGAGTGAGTTTACCAGCCTTTTAAGCCGTTACTAAGCTCTCATGTCTCTGCCAGTTTTGCTTCACCTCGACATTGCTGCCACACAATAGCTTGAGTGGGCACCAGCGTTAATGCTACAGGTGCTGCCCTTCTTTTGCAGGCCGCAAAGTATCAACAAAGAGAAGTTGTGTACTCTTGTTATTCTACAACAAATACTCAGTAGAACTACGCCATAAAGGAAAAAGGGTACCTGGCAGTGGTTTGTGATGCTCAGGTATTGCTCCCATACATTCACGGCCGTAATTTTGCTTTCGCTATTGCCAAAGACTTTCGGTCCTGGGTTTCTTTTTTCAAGAACTTGTATGGACGTCAGAGCACCGGGCTTCGCCGCTTCCATTAGCACAATATGAGCGTTACACATAAGTCTGACCGGAAACATTTTGACCCCGACTAGATCTCTCTAGCCTCATGGTCCTCGAATTCATTTAGTCTGAACTGCAGCTATCGTACCCCGTAGTATTTGTGGCACCATCACTTCTGCTGGTGTAGATATACTTTCCAAGCTCTTTACTTTGCAGAGAGGAGACACTGTAATGTTATCCAGAAGAACTTGATGAGTGCCGAGTTGGTGCATCTTCAACGTAAAGTAAAAATCTGTTAAATTTGAGAGTGCCACAAAAAGGCGAGCTTCCCGCTGTACTTATATGTAACTGCGTTGTCACAAATGTTAAATGCAAGTGTTCGCCTGCCCTGTCCTTCTTCCATTTTTGTGGCCCCCCAAATTCAGCAGTTTTATTACTTTACGTTGTGATGTTATCATTGACCGTATTAACAGGCAGCTACCTACTCCAAACAGCCATGCTTGTCGTGAACTGGATAAATTCTACTGGTTCCCAGCCACGCTGCGCTGTCACCATCAAGGGTCTTGCCAAAAGGGAATTCTTGCCGTGCCGCGTTCGCTTAACCATTGTATTATAAAAGCTTGGGCGAAGAAGTAACAGCACAAGATCTTGGCTGCGCGAAAACACACGACAGAATCCGCAGCCGCTTCATTTGGCTTAGACACTTTACAAATGTTCGAAAATGCGTCTCCTTTGCCAGCATTGCAAAGATTAGAGGACTCCTACTACCGGTTTGGTTCTGCCGTACTTTTTTATTAGTGGTTTTAAGTTGTCGGAAAGGACTATTTTGAGGGTTTTTATAGGACTCGATTTGCCTACCGCCAAATGGTGACAGTAGTAAGTCACTCCACAAGAGACATTGAGACTCAGCTGGACTGTTCTGTTCTTCGGCGAGCCGTGTTTTCTAGCCCTTTGTTATATTCCTGTTGATCAAACGCCACAATACATTCGCTAAACACCCGACTATATCCCTGCTTCGTTTAACGGTTACTTGTAACGTTCTTGAGTAGTTTTTTACAGGTTTACTCTAACGAACCATCCCATGGACCCGATGTTGCTTTCGACGACGGAGGACATGTATATTTCCAGTTTCACTCATATAATGAGCTATTTATATGAAAAAATCCCGATTGCAGACTATCATCGTAATTATGTAGAGGAAAGTCAATATAAACAACATTGACGTACACTTACGTATATGCCGCTGATCCCCAGATGCAGCTGTAACCTGCTATGCACGGCTGACAGGACACATAAATAGAATTAGATGGGGCAATGGATTTAGCAAACAGAGCTAAATCTTTTTTGGGCGACATTGAACACTTCCCCGGAAAAATGCTTCATTTCCAGTGAAGATCACGTTTCTTGTAGAATTGTGTGCTGACGTAAACAAAGCAAAAAAAGTAACTACAGTTCCCTCTAGGCCGCTTGTTTGACAGGCTACTACACCTATTTTGGCACTGGAAGAAAAAAACAATTGAAACACGCGCACAATTTTCTGTCCAGTGGGATGACGAAAGTGCGATGATGAATTGCCGGTGGAAAGAGGAAGTGAAAGAAAAGGAATATTTTGGGTCGCAAATAAACGATCACATCAATGCGAAATATATAAGACTGAGAGAACAAGCTACGTTGAAAAAATGCGCGTTCCTCGTATGTGGATGACGAGAGTTGCCGACTAATAGAACATTTATTCTATGACGAAGATGCAGACAAACGGTAACCTAAGAATTTGCAGAGAAAATAAATGAACAATCTATAAAATACAAATTTGTGGAGCGTAACTTTGACCGTACAATTCAGAATAACTAGTTCACCTTTTTCATTATCATTCTGGTGAAAGGGATTGGGCAGGTAGCGGTTGGTTTAAAATCTGAGTGCCCTGGAGTAAACACGTGATATTTTTTTACATGTATATTCTCACACCTCTGAGCAAAAAAACGTACCTTTTCTCGGTGGCTGCAAGAGAACGCGATGTTACACCATTGCTTATTCTAGAATGGAGAGACATGATATTGTGTCTCAGCGATAATAATTGTGGGACATTGTAGGTCGCACGTTTTTCATCGTAATATTTTCGGCCTTTTTTACGCCTCAACAAGAAAGCTTTGTTTGGTGTAATTTAATAGCATTGGCAAAGGGTTTTGATGTACTGTAAAAGAAAGCTTTTTGTGGCACTTCTAATCAGTCTGCTTTCAAAATGAGTGTGTTAGCAGGAACGGAGGAGTAAAATCAAGCTGAGCAGCAAGCGTCTTGGGCAATAAATAAAGCAACAGAGGGCGGTCCGAGGGAATCAAAAAAAGACACATATCGACCTTGAATGTATGATTTCTGTGGGTTTGGTTTGCTCTTTTACAACTAAGCTGTGGTGACCTGTTTTATGTACAAACATTTTTGCCTGAGGAGCTCCGTCAACCGCATTCTCTTTAGGTAGGTTTATAAAACGAACAGCAATGTACCCAATTTGCCTCAGTTTCTGGTTTGCTGGTCTTGGTATAAATATATTTATAACCATTTACACAGTACACTAGCAACAAAGTAGAAACGGGGACTATCTTTTCAACAAAAGCATGTTTGCCTTCCCGTAAAATTGGACAGTTACACCACTATCCAAAACAAGGCGATGAAATTTGACAAAACAACGCACACACAGTGCCAAAGCATAGCAGTAGTGACAATGAAGAACCAGCATACCTCGACAAAGTTAGAGCCGCTCACTCAAACAAACTCCCAAATTTATTTTCGAATCACCACTACTCAAACTCTGGCTCATTGCTGAGTAGCCGATCTGCGCTCACTCAAGCTCATACTAACATTGAGTGCAAAACTCAGAATTCACTAGAAATCAAAACTCAAAGTGTACTTAATCTCAACAGGTATCCATACCACAAAATATAATCTTACTCAAAATATACTCTGAACTCAAAGTGTAGAGAGAACAAATAATGTACTAAATCTCAAACTGTAAGTGTACTCAAAGCTAAAATTGTACTCAAAATCAAAATGCACTTAAAACTCAAAATGTACTCAGAACTCAAAATGGACTCAAACTCAAAAGAGACTGAAAACTCATAATGAATTCTGAACTGAAATGTACTCACAACACCCTCGTGCTAGGACTTTACTCGGGCTAAGATGCCCTTCGAATTCATTGGGACTGAGAGATTTAAAATACATGCGTAGTAAAAATATTATGGGTGCATATTCGTGTGCTCAAACTCTTGTATTCTGTACGACATGATAGCGTAAATCCTGGGACGTCAGAAAAATGTTTTATGGCAGAGCCAATAAACCTTTACCTGCCGGCCAAGATGATTAGCGCTGCTTGCAAGCAATTGTAGGTATGTATTGAGTGCCAAACTCTTGTCGTAGGCTCCGTGTTCGAGTTTATGACAGAGGGGGTACTGACCTAATGTTGTGCTGTGGCCTTGAGGAAAAACAAACAAGATTGGTTGAGGGGACGTTCGCTCACTGCTCAGTTCATTTACCACGAAGCAGTTTAGGGTTAGGATCCCGTGAGTTGTTGGTCTCTGTCAAAGCGAACTGTTCGCGCGAATATCAGATGCACGAGGGCTTCATGGATATGCCTTTGCTCTTTTAATGCGTAGAATTCTTATCTGAGTACCCCCCCTTCCCACCAGCCATGATCATGTAACACCCTGCATTTCCACAAAAATGCAAACATCACGGAAGTTCAACCTGCAAAAAATATAAAAGCGTGAATGTAGCTAATTGATCAAACAAAGTTTAAAAAAAACGAAACAAAAGGAACAAAAGAAAAAATATCGAAAGAGCGAGCCGTGTAATGAGGGAGTCAGGAATAGTCACAGAATGGTTTGAAATTCAAAGTGATGTACCGACTGGGCATGTGAGGTATCAAATTAAAGGTCTCGAGGACGAATATTACGTAAGACAGACAAAAAATGCTTCGTTTCATATTCATGACTTAGAAATGGTGAGTCATAATAAGGGTTGGAATTCATAATGATTACCCGTGGGCGTGTGGGGTCTCACAATAGCTATTTCGAATATGGAAATAACGTTGGACAAATTAGAAATAAATCCTTGTCGTAATAAAGGCAAATTCACGGTGTGTAATACAATGGTATAAATTTACTGGGATGCCCCTAGTGTGTGCGGAGCATCACATTGACGATCTCGGTGAGGGGATTCCAGTAGGTTCAAAATTGCTTTCTGGGTATATTCTTGACAGAGTCATGGTAAGTCATAGATATAGTTACTATTCAAAGTGATGTGCGCTAAGACGGTTGGGGTGTCAATTTGAAGGTCTCAATGATGGAAATCACGAGAGACAAACAAAAATTTCTCCAGGTCATAATCATGACAGTCATGGTGAGTCATCGATTAAGTAAAAATCAAAGTGGTGCCGGGGTATCAATTCGAAAGTCTTCTTGAGGGGAACAACATGAAACAATTGAAAGCTGCTTCCTCGTTATTCTCATAGGATAGTCAGTGTAAGCCATATATTAGGTTGAAATTCAAAGATATGCCGCCCGGGCGTGGGGGGTAATAAGTTAGAGGTTTCGACAAATAAAATCGTGTGGGGCAGATAGAAAGGGCACCCCGATGATCGGTACTAGATAGGAGTAGATAAAGTGCGCAATTCATCGCAGATGCTAGAAAGGTAGCACAGAAGTAATTGTGTTGTCAAAGGGAAGGGTTTGAGGGAGAAAATTTAAACTACTCAATGACCGTATAGTAAGGTCATTGTGTGGAGTCACTTCATAAGAAAAAATTCGGATTTTTTGTTGTAAGCTCATGGGGACTGTGCAATTATTGATTTCCGTGTCGGGATTAGCGTGTAGCTAAAGCAAACACAAGCTAATTAGTAATGAAGAGTTCAACTTCGAAGGATGGCAATGTTGTAAGCGCGAACCTACGAGGCGTGGAAATTCATTTATCTCACTTCCACGATGGGAGACTTCTATCATCAAACGTTTGAGAAACACTTTCCCTTTTCTGAACTGATCATCATCATCTTTGGTTCCTGGACCGGTGTTCGGAGATGGCTGTGACGGGGAACAAACGCTCTACTTCACGAAGTAACCAAGGCCCTTACAGTGTTCAAAAACCCTCGTGTGGTGCTTAAGGGGGATCAATCGCGCTTACGGCAATTGACAAGTCAATCTTTAAACCGTGGCTTGGTCGACACCCTGCTGCCCGCAATGTCTGAACAAAAGCCCAAGAACCCACCAAAACAACGCTGGTAAACAGCCACAGAGGCGAGATGGAGATTGGGATCGGGCAAACAATTTTTAAATGTCGGGAAGGGCCAATATCCGCTGCCACCCACGGCTCACTGTACCGCGCTTCTATAACTTGTATAGACCAGAAATTTGCCGAGTCGGCTAGTTTTTTATGATCGAGAAATCCCCTGGCGGGCATTTATTGGTGACGGGGGGAGGGGGGGGGCAGGCAGACGACGTCGCAGTCCCACGCTGTTGCTCCTTTCCGCGAGAAGATATCAGACTTTTAGACGGCATTGAAAATCGTTGAGTGCCATTGATTCGGTACGTCAGCCACTACAAGTTTCCGAGTGCTTTAGGGAGAACCTTCAAACCGTCCGAGAGCTGTCAGATTTGCTCAATTCTGTACCCAACCCGCTAAGGCAGTGGTTCACCCCACCCGTGTTTTGCACAAACTGGGTTTGCCTGTGAGGCTACGTTTCGCATCGCCAGCAGGACGCCTAACTTTTCATCCCAAATCGATGTTTATTTTTTTACTGTGGGCAGGCTCCTGTCCCTGTGCTTACTTGGCAATGTTCACAAGCGACTCCTCCGGGCGTGTATACGCTGTTGTTCGCTGCACCAGCAATCGGCGTTAGGGCAACGTGCCCACGCAAGAAACGTGTGAAGTTCACCACTGCAAAAGAAGTGTATGGATGTGCGGAATCTATTCGCTGCACGAATTTTTCGCGCCCCTTGAGTGCCGCCGCGAAATGGTCGTCGTGCTGAATAAGAAAAACTTCAAACCAAGTAAATTTGCCACAAAACGCACGGTCGTACGCTCCTTTCAGAAGCGCTGTTTATTCACCCTCATGCGCAATTCATATTCAGGTTTCTTCTTTCTTGAAGTATGGTGCGTTCATCTTATCGATGGGAAGCCAAAACAATCGTCCGTACACCTAAGCTGCAGCTCGAATATGCGATAAAGGTGAGGCCAAAGCGAAATAAAGCGTTTGGGGCGGAGAAGCCCGGTGCGAATGCAGGATGCCGCTTCGCGCTTGCGCTCGCCCGCCGCAGCCAACAGCCTAAAGTTCTTCCATCTCTTCCATCGGTTTGTAGTATCACGTGAAACTGCGTTATCAGCCGTATAAGCCGCTGAGTCGCCAACGCACGCCGCACGCGTAGTTGAATGCGTTAAAGATATAAGGCGCGTCACTAAACTGATATTACGTGGTCTTGGTCATAACGTGCGCTGCGGCCGCAAGTCCTCGGATCGAAACCTGGGCCGGATGTTTTTAAATATGAGAGAGGGAGCGCCGGCGCGTGAGGTTGATCGCTATAAAGGCATTTTGCACCAAAAAAACCTGTGGTGGCGAACGCCCGGTCGCGTGAGGAAATAGCTGTTCGCGCTTCCCACCCGCCGCTGAAAAGCTAAAGTTCTTTAGAGCCCGCAAATGGCCGTGAAGTCTTGGTATATCGATAAGGTTTCCCCTGCCTGGCAGCAGAAAATATTGTTATGTGGCCCCAAATATTTTACATTTATGAGCATATACGTCTACGTGCTGCACAGTTTCAAGGGTAATTCAGGGCCTTGTTTGAAAACCAACTGAGTAGGAGGTATGGGAGCGCGTAATAAATGTAAACACATTTTCGCACCGACAGAAGAAAGCCATGCATGGAAACTCGAACTATCCCGCGCGTGAATCAGCATTCGCTTTTTGCGCCAACCCACTCACTTCTGAGCGTACGAAGTATGCATATCATCCCAAACGTTCCTAAGCTATTTGACAGGAAAGCAGGGTTGTTGATGGATCTTGAGTGCTCTACTTCATTAAACCAACCATGCTTTCAATTTGGCTTGCCAACAACTAACTAGCGCGATTATATGGATTGGGCACTGAATAAGTCTTTTTTACTTAACTGCTCATTATTCAGGGCCATTATTTGCGATAGTTGCGTCCGATCTACCCTCCTTTACCGAGGCAAATATTGATACCCTACACGACCAATCGACATTAATTTTAATTTTAAACCAATCTGTGACTCGCCATGTCTTTATCACGATGATAAGGAGGACGCATTTCTTTATTCCACGCGATTTCCTTCATCGAGTCCTTTGACTTGCAACCCAACAAGCCCTAGTGGCGTCATTGAATTTTCACTCGACAATATGAGTCACCTAAACTATCTCATAACTATAACCACAAAGCGTATTTATTTTTGTTCCTCGTCATTCCCCCCCCACAAAACACTTAGTTTTATACCCCACACATGCTCGGAGAATCATTTAGAATTTTAATCAAATATGCTTAATGATGACTTTCATGGCTGTAAGAAGGACGCATTATTTATATGCCCCACGTTATTCCCCAATATAAAACGTTCAATTTATTTTGCCACGTGCTTTAGCGGCCTCAGCTTGAATTTCAACCCAATCTATGACTCACCATCACTATCTCATAATTATAACCGCGAAGCCTTTTTATTTGTCCAACGAGATTCCCCTCATCAAGATAGTAAATTTGATGCCCCAACACCCGAGCGGTGTGAGGTAACTTCGAATTTTAAATCAATATAAGACTCGTCATGACTATCTCATGAGTATAACCAGCAAGCATTTTTGTATTTGCCCCAAGTTATTCCCTTCTAAAGATCACTGATTCTATACTCAACACGTCCTAGTGGCATCAATATTATTGTTACCCCAAACAATGACTAAACATGACTATCTCATAATATAGCCATACCGGATTTTTGTCCCATGTGATTTATCCTCATCACAACCTTCAATTTGATGCCCCGCACACCTTAGTGGTAACATTTGATTTTTAACCGAATTTATGACCTATTATGATTACGTCCTGATAATAATCAGGAACCATTTTTGCCGTTGTCCCAAGTGATCCCCCCCATCGACACCTTTATTTCATACGCCACATGCTCCACCGTTTTGAATTTGAATTTTACCCTGCATATGAGTAGCCTTAAGTTGGCAATATTGTCACGAAGCTAAAGATGACACAGTCGTCTTGAAGGAAAACAACGTTAATTGTAGCGAACTTCTGCTCCACTAACAACTCAAAAAGTAACATGGGGCGGAGCAGCAGTCAAAAAATTGGCGCGCGTCGGCGAGCAAAATAATAGTTTGCAAAATAGCTTGCAAAATAAATTTTGCAAGCTATTATCTTTCAGCGCGACTGTTTCTCGAGCAGTCAATTTACATCCAAAACATTGTAGATCAAAGAAGAATATTCCAGCCCAGTTGACGGTAGGGCGAAACACTTTCTTATCCGAATGAGATAACCCCTGCGGCATAAAAATAATGACTGGAAGATGCGCTTCGCTTCAGACACACATAACACAACCAGGCGCTGGCGGGCAGTAAAAACTAACCAAAAATAAACAAACCCAATGCATGGTTCGCGACTTTACCCAACCTGTATAACTGCATCCATCCGATGCTAAAATAAAATGACACTCCCAACAAATCTTGTGCAGTAAGGTTTGAGGCGAACGAAGTGGACGACTTCGGGCCGCGGGCGTCGCCGTGATCTGCTGGTATCACCATCGGAGACATCTTGGTAGGTAAGTTGTTCAAACGTCGTAAAATTCGGTAGGGTCTGAACTACTGTAACAGCAGGTTCTGGTCGGATTTGATGTGTGTCCAATATGAGTCCAAAGTCCAATGTGAGTCCAAGGTCGGATGTAAGTCCATTCTCACACACGATCCCCAGGGTAGTATTCGGCGTCTCCGCGTCGAAAATTTTAGCGTCCAGCATCCACCAGCGGCTGGTCCGTTGTGGGGACTCCAGAGAGCTGGCGGGCTTCCTCCGCACGTTGAAGGTATCCTTCGACGTCGGCGTTGAGGTCGTCGTCTTGTACGTGCGGAAGCATGGCATCAAGAATCGCAGAGGGCCGTCTTCTGTAGACACGCTCGAACGATGTCATCTGCGTAGTTTCCCGAGTCGCTGTATTGTACGCAAACGTGACATGCGGAAAGACTCCGTTCTAAGTCTGATTTTCAACGTCGACGTACATTGACAGCATATCCGCGATCGTTTGGTTCAGACGTTCCGTTAGTCCGTTCGTTTAGGGTTGGTACGCCATCTTTCTTCGGTGATCCGTGTTGCTTTAGCGTAAGATTTCTTGCATGAGCTCCACAGAGAAGGCGGCTTTGCGGTGCGTGATTAGGACTTCGGGGGCTCAATGCTGAAGCCCAACTTGGTTCATGAAGAACTTTGTGCAGACCCTCTCCGAAGAGTAGGGCGGCGGTTTCTGCGTAGTGCGTCATGTAGTCTGTCAGTACGACAATCAACTTGTTCTCGGATCAGGAAGGAGGAAACTGGCGCAGAAGGTCCATTCGAATCTGTTGGAAGGGCCTCGATGGGACGTCAATTGGCCGGAGAATTCCGGCGGGTCTCGCAGGTGGCGTTTTTCGTCGCGTGCAGTCACGGCAGCTCGGACGTAGTGTGTGACGTGAAATGTAAGTCGGGGCAGTAGTACTGTGCCTTGATTTTTTCAATTGTGCGAGCTTTTCCGAGATGTCTGGAAGACGGGTCGCCATAACACGCTTCCAGAATTTCGTCAAGAGTGTCTGCGGGGATGACAAGAAGATAATTCATTCTCGTTCCGGAGCTGAAATTCTTCGCGAGGACGCAGCTTTTCAGGCTGAATGGTGGTAGGTTGCCTTTTAAGGTACTAGGCACGACGAGGTTGCATACTTCGAGGTAGTCGATTATAACGCGTAAGTAGGCTCGGATATGCGAGTCAACTGTGCCACTGTCACAGCTAGCACAGTATCCATGACATTTTAAACGTTCCTGGCGGCCGCCGCTATGCACAACCCAACAGGCATCACCTTGAACACGTATAGGCCGTCCGTGGTTAAAAAGGCAGTCTTCTCTCGGTCTGTCTTGTCCACTTCAATTTGCCAGCAGCCGGTCAATTTGCCAGCAGCCGGTCTTCTTTTCGATGGCTGTATAATGTCTTCGCTGAGCATGTCGTCGACTTTACTCCGGATGGCTTCCCGCTCGTGTGAAGAGACGCGGTATCGTGACAGTCGGGTAGGTAGGGCACCATCTTCGATTATAATAGGTTCTTTGCTAGGAAGGTCTAACGTAATTTTGAAGTTGAAGAAAAACACTGTCTGTAGCGACGCCTCAAATCCCGTAATCTGTCCCCATTTTCTTGAGGCAGCGCCAGGTTACTGTCGAAATGTTGCGACAGCTTGGAAGCACCTGCATGTGCGCGTTCAAAGCTGGCGACCACGATCACTTGACTTGCTTCTTGCGTTGCTTCGAGGAACGCAATTGCAGCGCCCTTGTGTAGGTACTGGTATTCCTTGGTGAAGGTGGGGACCAAAACTTGTTATTTGCATATCCCAAACGCGTAGTTGCTCCTGCGAAGGAGACACAGCGGTTGAGAAGACACATTTGGTCACTCGCTATGCTAATGTTGACGTCAGGAGCACCATCCTCACAGTACACGGTGATGATCAAGCTTGCGCGGTGTGGGAGGGTGACATAATCATCGGCAATCGTTACATCGGCCCGGTGTTCGGGTTTCGGTTCCGGTGCCATAGTGTGATTGAAGGAAAAGTTATAGACTTGGCTTGTTGATCAATTATTGCCCCGTTGTTCGTGAAAAAGTCAATTCTAACAATTACTTCTCGGAAATAGTGCAGCAAATTGACAGAAGCGGCAGCGTACGTGGTGCCGTGTATGATGACGCGTGATGTGCACGTTCCACTTAGCGTTACAAGAAGCCCTCCTGTTGTGCGTATGTGCGGACCGTTCCATTTAGTTGTAACTTTCTTCAGCTTAGAAGCGAATGATCCGCACATCACTGAGTAGTCGGCCACCATGTCTATGGGGGCTACTGCATTAAGCCGGCGATGGACACCTGGGCATCGGATGCCGCCTTTCTCGAGTTCCGGGTGCATCGGGGTGTCTTATCTCGGCTTGTCCAGGTTGATGTTTGGGCCCTATGCGTCGTCATTGTAGTATTCTGTGTGGCGGGATCAGTCATGTCAGGTACACGTCACTCCCTGTTGCTGTCGTCGTGTTCGCGAGTCACGTGCGGGATAGAACGGGTCATGGGGCTCAGAGTATGTCGTATATTGTGTTCAGCGAATCATTCTGTCGTTGGAAGATTTTCGTTTTTCCGCCATAGTACAACTTCACCCCCAGAATTTACTGCCTTTATTTCGCCCCACGTGGGCTGGGGGACCTTCCATGTGCAAAGTCTGCATTGTTATGGCCGTTCGGCGACCACTATAGATAGGGCGACGGCAAACGGTTGAAACTGGCTGGTCTACGGCTGGTGTTTGAGAAGTATTCTTCGATCTCAGGGGGGGGGCGCTGGCAGGTCGGAGTCGTGTTGCGTCAACGGAGAACGCTCGCCGACCGAGCCTTTTGAAGGGGCAGCGATGGTAGATGTGGACAGCCTCTCCTTAGTGGTAGCACAGAGGACGATTATCGCGAGTTTGCCATACGTCCGTCTTCCTCGGCGTGTGGTTTCCGACTACAAGGGGGTCGGGCGGGCGACAGTGGGCGGCGGTATGGCGGGCCCTCTTGATGACGTGTTGGAGCAGGGTGGTGTCGAAGAACAGCCGCGGAGTACTTTGAACGGTGTAGAAGTTCTCAGCGCGTGTTGCACTTCCTCCCTAATTACGTCGGTAAGAGAATCGATTTTGGGCTGCGGCGGCCTGGGGAGAAGTTTCCGCGACTGCGCTCTCACTACTGCGCAGATGGTCTCGCGTGTGCTATCAGCCCCAATCTACATGTGGAAGACGTAGTTGGCATTGGCACCCACAACAAAGTTGCGGTCAAACTGCTTATCACTCATTCAGATAATGTTTTCAATTGGGCTGGTTTCGGTCACAAATTTGGCGATGATTTTGGGCGGATTGAGGAGAAGTCCAGCAAACAATTCTCCCTTCACACTGCGCAATAAGGTGCCCAACTTCTTTTCCTCTGTCATTTCGGGGTCCGCGCGGAGAAATATTTGCGTTATCTCCTCAACAAAAATGCGAACCTATCGTTCGGGTGTTGCTTTTGCGTTTCCTACACCGGTGTCGCTCACTCCTTCCGCTCGACGCTGGCGAATATTTTCAGGAACTCGCTCTTAAAGAGGATACAGTTAGTCAGCGAGTTTTCGTTGTTCTATAACCAAGTTGTAGCTGCATGCGCCAAATAAAAGAACACAAGCCGAAAGGTTTATGCGTCATTCCACCTGTTAAAGATCAGGACGCAGTACACTATCTATAGCCAGCCCTTAGGGTCTTCACTAGAAGATCCGCGGAACGATGGTATTTCCCGGGGCTGTTGCAAGACGATGGGGGGAGGGGCTTCATGTACCATCTTCTCGGATGCGGCGGTCATCCTCTTGGTTTTTTCTAGAGAAAGTCAAAACTCGGCTGATAAACCATGAAGTGGGCGGCTTTCGCGGCTTGGGCTGGCTTGTCGGTTCCAGCAGGAGCAGGGATCATAAAGGGTGGTTAGCCAGCATTCCGCCAAATGTCACGAAGCTAAAGATAACAGAGGCTTATGTAAGAAAAACACGTTTCTTGGAGCAAACTTGCACTCCCCCAACTACTCCGAAAGTACACAGGCGGCAAAGCAGCACTGGCGTGCGTAGGCAAGCGTCGGAAAGTCGAGTGAATGCCGCGGCGTTTGATCGGCAGGCTTTTATCTTTCGGCGCGACTGTTTCTCTAAGAGTGGATTCACACCCATAACATTGTAAATAAAACACAATAATATTCTAGGCCAGTTGACGTTAGGGCGAAAGGCTCTCCTTGTCAGAATGAGATAACCCGTGCGACATAAAAGTAATGAAACAGAACATGAGCTTCCCTTGTTACACAGATAACACAGCCTGGTGGTGCCTGGCAGTAAAAACAAACCATAAATAACCAAACCAAATGCGTGGTCCGCGGCAATATAACCATAACGCATTTTTCTCCTATGTGATTCCCCTCATCTAAACATTGAATAAGATTTCTCACACGCCCGCGCAGAAAAATATTTTAATTTTCCCCTATATATGACCTATTGTGACTGCCTGATGACTATACATATGAAGCATTTTTTTAAATTTCGCTGGCGTTATTTCGTTAATCGGTACCTTAACCTTGATACCTAAAACTCCTTAGCGACATCAGTTTGAATTTTCAAACAATCCATCTCTCAATGCGGTCGTTATTTTATCGACATTGCCGCCTCCCAGTAAGTTACTTGCAAACTCATTCGAAACAGTGGAGGAGACAGCCGCCACCGCGTCTCGCCCCCTAGCGCTGACCTCTTTCTTTTTGAACCTAGCAGTTACATATAACAGAAGCAGGCGAACAACCAGCAAGCAACCGCCACCGTGTGCTTTGCCAGCGCCCTCTCCCACCTTCTTAGAGGATTCATCAAGAAGAAATGATGAGATACCCCTTTTTTATGACCTTACCAGTCGATTATCATTCAGACGCCGAGACGCAAAATGAGACACCCCCCCCCCCCCCGCAACCCACCACGTCCCCACAAACCGATCATGCGCATCGCGAATGCTGCCGTACCCGCCGGTAACCTGAATTGCGAGCCCAGAGCGACCCATTAATCTTAACAGCCAACCATAGCTGCCTCCAAAGCTACTCATATGTACTCATAACTCCAAATTGACTCGAAATTCAAACGTACACAGAAATCAAAATGAATTCACATGTACTCAGAACTGAAAATGAACTAAAACTCGAAATGTACTGAAAACTCAAAATGTACTCAAACCCAAAATGGCCTCAAACCCAAAATGGCCTCAAAACAAAAAATATACTCAAAACTGACAATGTCCTGAAACTCAAAATGTACTCCAACCCAAAATGTGCTCAGTACTCAAAATGTACTCAGAACTCAAAGTGTACCTAAAGTCCAGCAGCACCATTAATACTCAACATAGAAGGATATGGCTCTTACAACAAATTGCTACGCGCGACAGGCTGGATGTTTTGTTCAATCGAAAACACGAAAAGGACACGTATGAAAGGCGCACTAGCAGCAGAGGAAATAACGCTGGACGGGACGTACTGAATTTGAGAAACTAAAAACTGTTTTAAATTGTTCCTAACCAGCACAGGCATTAGTCAAAACGGAGGTTTTCAGCTGCATGGAAAGGAAGTGTGCCTGGACGACGCAGACATCATACGACACAAAAGGTGACTACAGTTCAGCGCTTTACAAAATCTCCTTGTCATAGTACTCCCAAAGAATGCATGAGTTACCGAGCTTCTAATCCGGCACGTTCATAACCTGGTGCGGCACGGTCGTATTCATAAAACTCTCACAAGACTTCGTACCGAGTGCTAGGCCGTACAAGGACTGCAGGCGGTGAGGCGGATCGTAAGCAAATGCACATCACACAAAAGGCACAACGCAAGACACGTAGAACAGCCAATACCTGCAGCGCAAGCGGATCGGGTAAACGAAGCGAAGCCTTTCGAAGTTATTGGAGTAGACTCCACCGGAAAACTGTATGCAACGTACAAACACCAAGAAGTACAACAATATGTTCTTGTTTTCACCTGTGAAGTAACAAGAGGAGTTCACTTAGAATTGACAGATGATATGACCACAAACAGTTTTCTACAAGCGTATCGACGATTTGTAGCTCGAAGACGACTTCCAGATGTCCTATACTCGGACAATGCCAATACCTTCAAGCGGGCCGAAAGGGACTTCAACAAATCGCTTGATGCATTAGAGAACCACCCAGTGAACAGTTACAGCACTATGCACACGATCACGTCTAAGGCTATTGCGGAGTGCGCACCAAGGTGGGGCAGTTTCTATGAACTCCTCATACGAAGCATCATGCTTACGCAAGGTAAGCGCAAAGAGAATGGCATCTCTTGGGGAGCCACCGACTGTGGTAACAGAGGTGGAAGGAGCTCTAAACAATCGGCCACTGACATACGTATACGGCGAGCCCAACGAGCAGCTTTCATTAACACCAGCGGAAATAATTGGCCGGCAGCTGCAGCTTTATCACTCACAGGGCAAGAAACATAGAGGCGACATTGAAAAAGCATGAAGAAGTCGTTGTCGCATTACGCAAGAGTGGTGGGCGAGATGGTGCCGTGACCAGGATACAACTCCCTCCAACCCAGAGAAGACAAGCTACCATCGCGCTGCAGTGAAGAAAACGGCAGAGAAGCAGCGAAGGAACCTTGAGGAGACGAGAAGATCACAGCAAGCCGAACACCCACGGAGCCAACGTATCCCCAAACGTAAGCGGAATTTCCACTCCGGAAAAACAATGAGCACGGAAGTCGTTGCGGAGAAGAGGAAGGCGTAGCAACCGCAAGTCACGCAGATAATTAATGCGGCGGAGGCTCAAATGCAGCAACGAGCCGACAGAGAGCATCTGATTTCCACGCAAGCGCAGATAAAACTTTTAGCATCAAGACTACCGAAGTCTAACAAGCAAATGGAAGAATACTTAACCGATGAGGTAAAGGACAGTGAATTCAAGAGAGTGATACAATATGTCTTCGAAATTGCAGCCGTCTCTTTAAAGATGGAGAACTATTTAAAGGAGGCTATGGGAAGAATTCTGTCAGCTCAAGCGCAAGCACAGAGAATCGGATCGGCGAGTCACGCAACGCACCGTGCGTAAGACTCCACGGAGCTTGTGAAGGTACCGAAATTAGAAATATTTAGGTTCAGTCAAAATTCTCTTTAACGGAATAGAATACGAAGCAGCGGTTCACTTGAGGCCTAATATGAGCAATGAACCGAAGTTCAACTACCTCATGTCGACACTAACTGGCAAAGCAGCTTCAGCAATTGAAGGACTTTAGTTCTCAGCCGAAAGCATATATGAACAAGCGATCAAGATACGAAAAGAGACATTTGGGTGGATTGAGCAATTGGTGGACTTTCACAAGAAACAACTGTTACAACTCCATAAGGTAACGTCATGGTATCACACGAAAGGCCTGCGAAATATTTTTATAAGGTGCAGAAACACACACTCGCACTGAAGGCTCTCGGAGTGAACACAGAGTGCTACAACCCAATGTTGATGCCAGGACTGATGAAGGCTATGCCAGCAGAGCTTTTGATCTAATTTAAGACGAAGGAGGCATCCGAAAACAGGTCAACGGCTAACAGCGAAGAAACGACGTCATCAATGGGAAAGAAAAGTGCTCATGAGCTGCAAAAAATGGTAGAAGTCATGCGAAAACACGTGTGCTTACGCGAAGAAGCTGAGTGGGAGCTGGAGACAGCAGGTACGGGACGAGAACAAAAACGATACCGCCCGACCGCTAGTTTCTACAGTTCTGCACACAAGGCCTGCTTGTTCTCCAAGAAAGCTAAACACCCGACTGAAGACTGCACGTGAAGCATACCTATGAAAACAAAAAGAAGCGGCTAACCAAGAACGAGTCATGCTTCAGATGTACTCGGCCGAATCATACGGCGCGGATTTGCAGAGCAAATGTGTTTTGCAAGCGATGCAAAGGCCGCCATTCAACGTAAATACGTAAGAAAAAAGACAGGAATCCGCCACAGTACAGCAAACAGCAACGTCCCTGATGCAATCAGTGGGGAACACGAATAGAAAGTACATGTTGCTGCCGACCGCTATAGCATGCGTACAAGGAGAAGTGTCAGAAGACCTCTGTCGAGTATTGCTTGATAGTCGTAGTAAATAACCTTCATCACAACTTCTCTAGCGGAAAAGATCGTAGCAAGAACTCTACGGCAAGAAAAGCTAAGAATTGGATCCTTTAGGGTGAAAAAATTGCAATCTTTTGATGTAGTTAAGGTGATGGTAAAGAGAAGAGAAAAAGAGTCCGCTATAGCTGTCGAACCCCTCCAAGTAAGGAGCATATCGCTCAGCCATCTCTCAGTACCCGACAAAAACCTCAGAGACAAGATGCGGGAACTCAAGCTAAAATTGGTGGACGACAAGTTTGAAACAAAGGGCGTTGGTACAATCGGACTTTTCATCGTGTCTGTCGTTACTAAAGATGGACTTTGGAACTCACTCGGTTACTGGCGTACACAAGCTCAGTCTGGCTCCAACTGACTCGAGCTCAAACTCACCATGCCAAAGTAGCCGCGCACTCACTCAAACTCAAACTCACGCGTGAGTTTGAGCTAAAACGAGTCTGAGTGAGTGAACTCATGAGTGAGTCCGGCGACCTTTGAGCACCGTAAAGAATCAACCGCATAAAGTACAAAATGAATGTACCGCGTACAAAAAGATACCAAATTCAGTCGTTTTTTACAGCTCCAACAGTTTTAGGAGTCCCCCATAGAAAAAGAGGCTAGCAACCAGTTTTCAGTGCTTGGGGGCTCTCGTACATGCCACTGTTCAAGGATCTAGGGTAAAGAACTGATTCACTGCTTTTACATTTGGCAGTTGCCCGGGACAAAAGCCATCACTGTGTAGGGTAAAGAGAGCGACGTCATACAGACATTTACTAAAAAAACAAAAGTGCATGTTTCCCCTTCCTTGACACTAAAAAAGTACAGTTGGCCCACCAATAATTCTTATTGATAGTCGCAAGAGGAAAAATAAACAAACAATTCACAGCATAAAAAGGCACTCTATAATATTATCTAAAGTAAAATAAACTTACACTTTTAAAGGCACATTGGCTGGTACATACTGCGCGCAAAAGGAATCGCAAACGCAAACAAGGCAACATACGTAGGTGCAGTCACTTTTAAAATCAAGAGCAAATGGGATGACGCATTGATAAACTGTAAAAAACGGTTCTCTAGTTATATTTACCAAACATTCGCGTGTTGCTTTGCGAGTAAACACATTGCAGTTCCGTTTGTAATTGTGGTATCTGTTAAAGGAAAGTACGTTGTATTTAAGAGACTTCTGTATGTAGCTTGTTCGCGGGGGGGGGGATCAAGTCGCGTATGACTGTACGTTGGGATAATCGCTTCTTTCAATTTTTGAGCCCAGGGTTATTATAAAGAGGTCTTTATGCTTTGTATTTGAGAAGAAGAGGAAAAGGAAAAGGAAGAATCAGAATTATGTTTCACCATTATTATGTCATGGAGAGGTAATAATATCTCTGTTGAGTATGTCTATGAATATTGTGTGTTTAAAAGTGTGAATAATGTTTGTGGTCGTGTTGCCCCAGTGAAGCATACAGCAGTAATTCATAAAGACAACAAACTAAGCTAACTGTGTGATTTCACAAAGGAAGGAAATTTGCACATGGTGGTATTGCTGGTACCCCTGACAATATTGATTTGGTTTGCCCTGCGAGATGACGCGTCTATGCCATATAGGCAGAAAGGTTTACTACGGATACATTATGTTGGTTAGAACGATACTAGGCAAACCCTCCAATAGTAATTGCCTTAGAATTTGATCTTGTTTTTTCCTTGCCCTAAAAAAGATTGCCGTTTATGAAATAGAAATAATTTTAGGCTGTTCGATTTTGACCAAATATAAATTTTGTGTAGTTCTGCTTAAGCCTTCCTGCATATTTCATCTGAGTTCTTCCTGAAAGTAATAACTAATACTGCTTTGAAAATGAACCTTGCAAACCTACCATATTTTGATAATCCGACTCACAGAAATATGGAAAAAGAGGAGCCTCAATTCGCCGTCTTGTGGAACACACATGTAAATCCAATATTTAAGATAAAACACACCAATCAATGGCGCTCATTGTGTCCTACCGTGAAGATAGAATAAAAAAAGCCTGTTGTCAGCCCTGGGTTTTCCAAAATGAGATCACTTATTAACAATATATTGTGACCTACGTACTCAAACGTTTTGAAAACCGGTAAATTTTGCGAATGTTTATTTTATTCTACATTTGTAAAAACCTTTTACACAGATATGTGTCTGACTGCCATTAGTATGTATTCATAGGTGTTGAGTTGGGTTGTTTGAATAGCATCCCCCCTATGTATAGCCCTTTCGGGCCTTTAGGGTATTCTAAATATATAAATAAATAAATAAGAGTGTATGAGTTATTTCTTTGTTATAAGTGCAGTTTTCATAGATTTGCCTTGTTCAAAATTGTGTTGTTTTTCACCAGCCAATAAAGCTTTAGTACGAAAAGTGGTGTGTGGAAAAGCATTTTTATAGTCTCTTAAAAACATGGGAGGAGCCACAACAGAATATACATTAGCGCGATTTTTCCTAGGTGTTTTATTAGGATAACATTTGCAACCTCCATCGAAGATGTGAAACTAACGTACCAAGCACTACGTTTAAAATATAAATAAGGTAAAAGACGTTATGTCAATTACACATTATACAATCTTCGCTTCCATGCACCGCCGTCAATTGCCCGGTTATTTTTAACCACATGGTAGTGCATCCAACTTCGGCTTCCTTTATTGCTTTTTGTTAGAACGATAATTATTCGGTGACTGGACAAATCCCCGGGTGGTTCGACCATGCTTAAAAAATGATCGTAAAAACATTCATTTATCTTAAACAGGAGTTTTTTTCTACTCTCATTACATGTGGGAGACCCAACGGCTCGTTAATCAATTTCTATGCTGGTCAGGTTTCTCAATCGAGATATCCAAAATTACGTGTTTGAAGTTTATCTATTTGTAGATCTTTATTTATTGCGATGCCGTAACGATATGCAATGCGATACGATGCGATGATGCGATGCGATACTGCGATGTCGTAACGATATCTTAGCAGGGTGGGTTCAATCTTTGTAACGAGTGCATAACATCACACAGAATTGTACAGAAACATAGTCGATTGCAGGTAATAGATAAAAAGACACAACAAGGACAATGAAAGCAAGTCCGACTCGAATAAAGGTAATGGACCTAGTGAAACGACATAATTTGCCAAGTCATTCCAATCTGCAATGGCACCTGTGGAAAAAAATATTTAAAAAAAGTCTTTCCCGGAACAAGTTTTGTAATAATAATGAGGGCCATTTTGTGGTAGCATAACCTACGAAATAGGGTAAAATGTGTGACGTATCTTCACGGTAGTGCTGTTTGACTAGCTGAAAAAGAAATTTTAGGCAACGTATGATATTTCATTAGGAAACTCATGAGAACGCACTTCGGTTTAGGAGTTCAGTAATAGAGAAGCGGCCATATGAGGTGTGGATAAAATACCTGCTTTCTTTTGTATTCTTTCCAACTTTTTCTGTATTATTCCTAGTAAAAGAGTCTCAAATGACGACTGCGTACTCCATTATAGGACGAAATATTGAATTGTAGTCACGAAGGCATATATATGGTGTGGCGGACTTTAACAAACGACTTAAGAAAAAAGTTTATGAAGGCAATTAGCGGTTCCAACGTCAATAGGCTTCGTCGAAGTGAGGTCATTTGAAATCCATACTCCGAGATATTTGTGCTTGTGTACTTCTGAAAGCGAAACGTTGTTTGCTGTGAAACAAAACAAAAGCCGTTGCTTTATGTGTTGATTCTTAAATACCGTTTTATCAAAGTTTTTTTTATATTTGCCACTTATCGCACAAATCATTTTCTTTCGCAAAATTTTGTTTAGCCTGACTAATCATCAACAGAACTAAATTGCTCATATAATACACAATCATCAGCATATAATGGAAATAAACTTCGCGCTAAAAGGACGGGATGAAAGAAGAGGACACACCACACACCACAGGACACAGCACACGCCACACCACTGCGCTGCATGGTGTGTCCTCTTCTTTCGTCCCGTCCTTGTAGCGCGAAGTTTATTTCCATTATGTCAGACCAACTAGCCCGTCAGGATCTATATTAGATTTTAGGGTGTCGGTACCAGACTTAGGTCGTCGTTATTACACTTCCCCTGGATGCTTTTAACTAGAGCCTTTCAAGACTTCAAAAGTCAAAAGCAGTGAGTAAACTCGTGGGGCAGAAATCGAGAGCCACTGCAGGAAGTTCCAGATGTGCATTGTACGAAGATTTGTTACACAATATAGGCCCCCAGAAGGGCCACTTAACAGAAAGACACCACTAATTTTAAGGTGAACGCCTTAAATCTAATTGTCAAGCACCGGCGTTACGAGGTACACATGATATGTGGTCTAACGCCAATACTGCAAGAGTGGTGAAATGTGAGCCCCAAACGCGCGTTACATAGAAAGGCTGGGGCTTGGCTCAACTATCCAAGGATATGACAGGCAAAAGGGGGGGGCTAGCCTGTTTAAGTGTTGAGTTCAAAGAGTTAACGTTAGATTGAGGTGCAACTGTTAGACGTACACCCAACGTTAGGCCACGTATCACGACTGTGGTTTTTGTTGTGGAGATGTCTCCGGTGGTTTGCGAGCCAAACAGCTCGCACTTATACTCCCACGGTAGCTTTGCGCGCTTCGCCTTTCGTTAAGCACGATATCTGCCTGCCAGTAACACGCCATATGCGATGACGGCTCGAGCACTGCCGCTCCTCGAAAGCCCCGAAGACTTGCCTATCACTTTGAGAATGACATATAAACAAGACGCTCGTCAGCATGAATTTAGTATGGAAGTCTTCGAAGCTTTTGTCATTACCATGGAGGGCGAGAACTACGTCAGTGCGCCTACTTTGGCACGTTCAACAAGAGAAATTTAGTTTTTGGTGATACAAGGGGTGTCCCTTGATTATGCGTAATCGGCGACTGTTGTGCACACGTGACGGTAAAGATCATGTTCCGTAATGTGACCAAGCGTTGTTTGTGCTTTCATGTAAAAGGAATAAGAGCGAGTGCAAAAATTGCGTATTTTAGTTCCGCGGAATTATGTACTTGTTTGTTTGTCTGTTTGTTTGGAATCATGTACATATATGCGTTTGTTTCTGTTCCCTTTTGCATAAACCAAGGTGAAGTCTACTGTGTATTTTTCTGCTTTTTCTTTATTGGTTCCGGGTTAAAGTTCACTAGAAGTATGACTTAATTATTCAGTACCAACTCGCCCAACTCTCAGCTTTAATTGCGGCAACAAAGTGTATCACAATGTTCAGCAAAATCAATGAAGGTGTAATGAACCTTTTCTCTTGTGAGAATTGGAAACATTTAAAATTCAATATTTTTTTGGGGTGGTATCCCGTAAAGTCACATCAATCAGTTGTGCAGATTTTCTTGCAGATGTTCTCAAGCACTTATGCCGACGTTCTGCAGTCTCACTTACCGATACTATGTCGTCTGCAAACATCAAATGAATCTTGTATTCCCCGGTTATGCTTACTACTGTGGTTTCTCAGTCAATCTTTCTAAATGTTTCCTCCAGACACGGTGTAAACAGTTTTGGAAAATAGTGCCTCTGTGTCTTACTTCGTTTTGAAAACGAAATAACCGCGGTGTCCGTGAAGGGTTGTCCAGCCCATACTACCCTTATGTATATCGTATATTAGTGGTACACAGAATTCTCCCATTCCCTGCTCCTATAGTGGTTTCAGTAGAGCTTTGTTTTTTTACTGAGTAAAACGCTCTCTCAAAGTCTATAAATGATATGTACAGGGATTCAGGGTATTCTGAGGATTTTATAACCTCTTGATTGACAACACGAATGCGATTTATGGTTGCCTAGGCCTTCCTAAACCGAGCATGCTTTCTGTGCAGTAGCGAAATTAGGCTGTCGCCAATGAGGATAACTTCGTAAAAAGCCTATAAAAATTCCGGGCCATCTCTCCTAACTTGAATCTGGGGAGGGGCGAAGCGTGCGGTTTTTATGTGTATTCTTAGTGTCTCGGCCTTTTTGCCTACGGAGAAGAAATCTTTGGGGTAGAGGTATACAACGTTCCCATGAAAGTCTCGTGACTATGAAGCAGGAAGCGTGCGAGCGCGAGGCGTAAATTAGTGTCCCCGTGATTTTATGACGTGTTGCGTTCTAGCGCGAGGCGTAAACGAGTGTCGCAGTGTTTTCGTAGTGTGACTCTTGAGACTACTGTAACGACGATGAAGACATCAGTCGCCGACAGTCCAAGTCCCTAAGGGGCATATCCCTTAAAACTGTGGGCAGGCTATTTGGCCCGTAATTATTTGGGTTCTGGGTATATACCTTTTTGTCATTCCGGCATATGTTTCTGTCTTTTCATGCTCTGGACACTTTTTGAGTCCTTGAGTATTGCAAAATTAGTGGAGCATCGTTTTTCGGTACAATCTGTCTTCCCACCTTTTTAAGCTCCGCGGTTATGCCGTCGTCAGCGGCAGCTTAGTATTTGTTCATTAAATTGAGATCTTTCCTTTCTTCCTCTTTAGTAACTAGTGGCACATTTCAAGGTACAGTTGTAGGCCGTGGAGTCTCGCCTTATCTAACGTGACTGGCATACAGTGTCGTGCAGAATCGTTCAGCTACCTTTATTATCGTGTCAATGCTGCGCTTATTGCTACCCTGCTCGTGTTTATGTGTGTACATTTTGTCTTTGCCAATGGCAAGCTTTCTCTTAATTTCTTTCTTAAACGTCCTCTATTTGCAGTGTTTCATCGATTAGTGCCTCGTTATATGCACGATTGTCGTTTGTTTTTTTTCAGGTCACTATTTAACAACTTTTTAAGTCGATTTGATCAACCTGATTTGACACATGGACTATCGTAGGTTTCGTAATTGGTTCTTTCGCTTTCTTAGTCAGTTTTTACTTTTCTCTACAAAATTATTCTTCTCCAACAGCTCCTCCAATTCAGTGATTGCCGTTCATAGGTTGTATTTTATTTGCCAACATTAAGCTCGTTCTCCTCATTTACTAGCGCAAATTTCTTTAGTGTCATTTTAAACTCCTTTGTAGTGGCTCTGACTGAACTAATTGTGGGTTTATGTTTTATCGAGTTTGCTTGCTTCTCACTGATATTCAGGCTGACTTGCCCATAACCATCTTTGGTTCCAAGCTTCCTTAGGAACTGTGCCTTGTGCAAAATACTTTGGCTACCACTTGGGATGAAGTAAACATTGTTTTTTTGTTGTTTAATCAGGGCTTTTCAGTGTCCAATTGTATTCATGCGTTTTTAAAAGAGCGTGTTTGTCAACCCCAGATCATTTCTCTCCTCAAATCGTGCCAGTGTATCTTTTCGATTGTCTATTCGATTGTCTTTTCCGATGTGGCCCACTAAGCTTTCTCCGATTTTACACATAACGAATTTTGAAATAAATATCGGAACCGTGTAGTTCTGCAATTCATTGATGATTTCACGTCTTCGTAAAAATTGTGTACGGCTTCGTCAGTGTAGCTATGTATTGATGCATATGTTTATACCATCTTTAACCATTAACGCTTATTTGGTTGATCAAAGCAGCTCCAACTCTTTCGTTATTTTCGCAGAATCTTTCCACGTTGCTTGTTAATTCTTTATTTATTAGGAATCCCACTCCGTGTTCTTGCTTTCTATAGAGTAATTTATAGAAAAAATATGCCCGCTAGTCGGCTCCATGAACCCCTTTCTGCTCTTCTAACTTTTCTTAACCCAATGATATCTCATCTTATGTCTGTTAGCTCGTATAGTTGTACAACTAATATTCCTCGCTTGACCGGGTTCTTGTGTTTAAGGTAGCCAGGCTCAAGGTGAAGAGGCGGCCTGTCCGGACCCACAGATTGTTAGCAGCGTCTTCTGTTGCGCTGGCCTTACTGCCGCTGTGATCGGGTGCTTTACAGTTGCTGGGGACTGACGGCATAGATTTGCTTTGCCCAATTTTATGAGGGGTCGGCAAACTACTACACCAGCTTCGTCATATCTTTTTTTCACGAGGGAGCATGGTTTGTGTATGAAAAAGCCTTCCCCGCATGGTTGAACCTATACGGTATAGCCTCTCAAGTATCCAGGGTGATGGCTACTTCCGGAGCAGGCAAGACTCCTTACCTGCGTTACTTGGGCTAAGAAAGCCCGACGAAAGGAAATCTACCCCTCGAAGAAATTGGGTCCCCTTACTGCAGCATCCGTAGCCTGGGGAAAAATACGCGGTGCCAGTCTGTCTACCTCTCGAGGAGCGGCGTTTATCCCAATACGTTTCTGTGCGTCAGAATCGAACCCGTATCGGCGTATGCAGCTTTCGGTGCTGCAGCACCGTTGGAGTAAGAGCAGCGCTTTTGAATGAACAATCCACAAGTGCAAAATAAATAAATGCACAAAAAATACACACCTGCGGTAGTGTGATAATGTGTTCGACGTTTTGCGATCCTCATGGCGGACGACGCTTCTCTAAACCCGACATATGAATAATGTACACTTTGGATCACTGTCTCGACATATGATCACTTTGGCGCTGTTGCAACGGCACCGACTGGAATAAAAACTGTTCTTTCTAAAGAACTATCCCCAAAAAAATCACACTCTCTCTTTACGCATGACTTTATAACACTGACATAAAACAATAGTTGTGGGTACTGTAGCGAAATGAAACGAGCAGACAAAACGTCCGTCTATCAAAGATGGCTACGACCGACTTCAGCGTGAGCCGTGCTCGTAGGGAGCGGCGCAGTTCAACATACTCCCGCGGCCCCATGTTAATAATGGGCTTTCTTCAAAAAAGCACAGTCGCTGCACTGGGCCACGTATTTAACGTCCCAATAACAGGTCCAGGGAACACGTGCGGGCAACTGCGTCGCGGCCGGAAAAAAAGCTCATGAATGCGCCCAGGTGGACAGAAGTTCGGGGGCTAATTATCGTGTACAAGCACTACGTACCCAACTTGGAGCCTGGAGGGAAGCTGCGCTGTTGCGTGGTGAGCCAATCAGTGCAACAGAAGGTACTCTCGTTTCCATCAAAACCAAAGACGCTCTGTTTCTATTTGATGGTATCGAGCTGGTCTCTCAGCTGCTCACTGCCCACGGACAGCGGTTCTCGAAGGCCGAGCTGCTGAAGCAGGCTTCTCTTGCTTTTGCCTAGCCAGTAAAGCGCTGGGAAGATCGTGTGAGGCTCCGAAATCCCAGCCAGGGTTTTCAAATTAAAAGGTCGTGACGTTGTCCGCACTCAGAAAGAGGCGGTTGTTTGAGCGTTTCAACTGCACTTCTAGCACACTGAAAGCAGGCTCAGAATAGTCTGAAAATGAAGAAGGGTGGTATACGTCACGTCATGGCTCTTCATTTATAAGGGGTACTTGATCAGCGAGAATTTCTTCGGAATTATCAATTTCGAACGGGTGGACGGCGAGGTCGTTAAACGTTCTGTTGGCCCTAGTGCCCTCATTTAGGATGGCTTCCAGGCGGCACATGAACGAGAGATTTCCGTCTGCGGTGGTGTGCACGGAGAGGGATTCAGTGAGGGGTCGAAGAGCTTGGGTCTTCGAGTTGGGCACCTTGCGGAGTCCAGCCCAGAACTGTCCCCACGACCGTGACAGAGGGAGAAATCCGTTAAACTTGTCCTGTTGCCACCTTCCAGTAGGCGGCCGACCTAATCAGAGGGCTCACTTGATGCTCCTGAAACACGGCCGAAAGCCCGGTACCAGCAGAAACGTGACACTAAGCGGCCACTGCATGAACGATTTCTTGGCTGACGGCCGGCTTTGTAATGGTGCAGATTTTGGGAACCTCGAGGGCCTCAATTGTGATAATCTTGTAGTCATGCTGGCTTTTAAGCGTCAAAGCGACTCTGTTGCACATAACAGGTGCTCTCGGACAATTGTCTCCGAACATAGCAAGCGTTAGATGTTCGAAAGCGTTTACCGGACAACCAAGTCCTCGGGACACGTCTTGCCGAGTGAACGTTCGCTGGCTACCGGTGTCTCACAAGAAGCTAGAAAGCAGCTAGCAGATCTTGCTGAGGCCCCATGCACGGCCTCTCTGAAGGACCACTGACATGGGTCCTGCGCCGTTGGTCGACGCGGATGACACCACGCTTGCTATATTAATTGCTGCCCTTTTTCTGCGACGTTTCTACGACTCCGGACTGGTGGGCTCAAATCTTTCCACAGGGAGCTGGATGTCGCCCAGAGACGTAAGGTGCCTTCGGCAACAGTGGCTGCAGACAAGAATGTTGGCTGTTCTATAGTGTCTTGCAAAATGGTTGTGCTTTCCGCACTTCAAACAACCTGCTTGCCTGCAGTCGCCTTCGCTTCTCCCCTGGGGATACCACCGATCTGCAGTGTGCGAGAAGGTGCTCCTGAGTGGTACAAAGTTGACACCTGGGCCACCTGGCAAACACAGATTGGGCGTTGAGAGGCGTCGCAGTTGAAGGATCGACACGCGGTGCCGCCGACTTACACCTTTCCGGCAAGCGGAACTTTATTGGCACAGAACAATCCGAGGGCACTCCTCTCGAATTTTCGCCTAGACACGGAGAAATTCCAGGCTGAATTTCATTTCCTCGGACCTGGCGGAAGAGGACGCGGAGATCTCGCATATGTTTTGTTGCGCCTCCTTTATCCTTTGCTGGTACAGGAGCCCCAGGTCGTGCGACAAGGTCCGTAGCAAGACGCGGTAGAGCACCACATAGTGCTTGTCCGGGCAGATCTCCAGGGCCTCAAACGCGTATATGCGTAACTTGACTGTGTCGTGGAGGACCCGCAAATTGTCGGTGTCAGCCGAATTCTGCTCCACCGGCAGAGCGAGCAATTTTTCCAGGTGGTCGTCCACGAGAAGAACTTTCCACCCAAATCGGTTGGCGAATATTTTGATGGTGAAGTAGTAGTGGTCGGCGGCTTGCTTAAAGTCATCTATCGCGTCCTTGGTGGGGCCAGTCAAGTACGAGAGCAGGTACTTGAACTTCTGTATGCTTGGCAAGGTTGCGCTCGAGTGGCTGCTGTAATCGCACTGGTCCCACAACCCTTGCCAGTCGCGTGGTAGCCCGCGGATTTCGGTATCCGGAGCTTCGGGAGTGCGGCGATGCGGATTTCTTGCGTTGCCAAAGGGATGCCCCATCGATGATGTGAGGCGGCGCTTTCGCAAGGCTAACCAGACTCGGCTGTAGCTGCGCTTGCTGAAGGTGCCGGCCTCTTAACGAAGCGCACGCGCGTGCGTTGGGAGCAGATGCTCTGGTCGTAGTCAATTGTGTTCAAAACGTCGGCGTCGAATTCCTCTTTTGTGAGATTCGCCTGAAACTTGCTATCCAACTATTGCAACGCACGCTGTTTGTCAAGAATGATGTCCAGATCCCTTTTGAAGTAGAGAGTCGGCGCCGCCGCGTTCAATAGCAGCGTGCCGGGTGCCGCCATCTTCGTCGTGACTATGGTGCGGAGAACTCCCCGGCGGCGACGAAGCGCTTGCATGGCACGAGTTGGTGGGACCACATGGCTATGTGTTTCAGCACCAGATATTTCTGTAGCGAACGGAATCGAGGAGACCAGACATTTGGCGCTTAAAAATGGCTATGACCAACTGCCACGTGACCCGCGCTCGTGGAGCGACCGGAAGGCTCTTTGCATTTCTTTTCCTAAATACGTACATATCAAGTGGCGCTGTGCAGGGCCACTTTTTATAATTTTTATGCGGAGCTAAGTTATTACAACATCAGTAGATTTCACACCTATTAACTTCTTAACCTACTCAAAGATCGCGTAAGAGCTCAGTGGGTATTCCACAGCATGCCTGTGGGAAGACGTCAATTTTTCTTTCTCTTTGCTCTACAACTCAAGTCGGTAAGCTATACAAGGATAAGAATACTTTCTCAACTTCCAGGTAAAATCAGGCGCGATGCACCACCCAGTGTCGCCTTGCACAACCCAGGCGTATATGACGCAAGGTGGACTTTGGACAATGAGCTTGCAAATTAAGACGGCAGTAGCATATACTAGTAGGGGGGGGGCACACAAAAATATTCATCTTGTTTTTCGGCCAACAAGTTACGCTATTTAATTCCATCATTTTATACGAAAACGCAATAACATTCCGCTGAGCTTTTTGCGTCGGATGGGCATGTGAACTTTACCTCAGAAAAGTAAACATGGTCAAAATTGGATAAGGCCACGAGGAACACCGCAAAACATACGTCAGCATCGCAGAACTTGTGAATCCCAGCTGTCATAAGGTGGAAGCTATTTATTGACACAAAACCTGTCACGTGCGGCCTCTGAGACAGAATCACTTAAACATAGGTTGACGTTAGTGAACCTCAGCGTGTGCAATTACGGTATCATGATAGAAAAACAGAATAAAGGTTGCCTTTTCGACATGGTCATTGCTCTTGGTTTGCGTGCGCAAACGTTTGCTTCAAATGTCTGTTTGATGTGTGCTCAGTAGAAATGCTACAATATATTTCTTGATTGGCAGGTCTGTGGATGTGGTCAGGTTTGGAGTGCATCAACCGCTCAGGAGACTCCTGGCATGGTTTCTGGTAACAAGAAATTTTTAATCACATCAAGCAGGAACAAGGTCCTTCAATATATCATAAATGTATTGTTTGCCATTTTTATTTACTAACATCGGGACAACAATCGCGTTGGCGTAGCCTGAACAGAAGCAAGAGTGACTTCAAATGTACAGTGAGCTGTTAGCGCTCCGCGTGCAAACATCCCTACACGTTGACGCGTATGTTCAAAAGATGATGATTATGATAATGAAGAATGTTGCGAGTATATCTTTTATAATTGCGAACAGTTATGGTTGCGTATCACCAGCACTGATGATAGTTTGGAGATGAAGCCAGAAGAACAGCTCAGACAACTGGGACATTGTAGAAAGTGAGCCACAAGCGCTGTGAACATCTGATAATAATTTTATTCCAATTGACCACATACTGACGCGCACAGCGGTAATCTTATACAGTACGAGAAGTGAAATGTGACGCGAAAAACTTAAATCGTGAACTACCTAAAAAACGTCCGTATCTCAAACAAGCCATTATTTCTCTTTAGACGCTAACGTAGGCTATACCCGTTTTATGATTGCCACCGAAGCCGAAATCCTATATATATATATATATATATATATATATATATCAAAGTTGCAGTCCTTATTGCCAGTGCTGTTTGGCGGTGTGTTTTATAGGGCCGAATCAGGTATGATGCTTTTTTTTTTTTTTTTTTTTTGCAGGGATAAATAATTGCAAATTCAAGTCGAGAAAAAATGCGCCGTTTTTTCCGGAAGCGGGAATCGAACCCACAACCTCCGCATAACGCGTGCGGTGCTCTACCATTGAGCTAGTTCCGCGGCGACTCCCTTCTCGACTATACGGCGGTATTTTTTTATTTACGACTGCTCAGAGCCCGGTCAACTAGCGCCGCCCCTACAAAATGCAATACGAGGGTTCTGGCTTCAGCAGTCTGAAATGCCTTTGGCTATCCCCGACTTCCGACCACGTCTTACGTGCGGCCGCTGGGAAAAGACGTTCTACGTCTTCCCGCGGTAGTCGAGGGGCGGCGCTAGTTGACCGGGCTCTGAGCAGTCGTAAATACAAAATACCGCCGTATAGTCGAGAAGGGAGTCGCCGCGGAACTAGCTCAATGGTAGAGCACCGCACGCGTTATGCGGAGGTTGTGGGTTCGATTCCCGCTTCCGGAAAAAAAAAAGGCGCATTTTTTCTCGACTTGAATTTGCAATTATTTATCCTGCAAAAAAAAAAAAAAAAAAAAAAAAAAAGCAATCATACCTGATTCGGCCCTATAAAACACACCGCCAAACAGCACTGGCAATAAGGACTGCAACTTTGATATGTGTCCTTACAGAATCCCTCGTCCCGTACGTCTCTGTTCTACAAAATGCAATACGAGGGTTCTGGCTTCAGCAGTCTGAAATGCCTTTGGCTATCCCCGACTTCCGACCACGTCTTACGTGCGGCCGCTGGGAAAAGACGTTCTACGTCTTCCCGCGGTAGTCGAGGGGCGGGCTAGTTGACCGGGCTCTGAGCAGTCGTAAATACAAAATACCGCCGTATAGTCGAGAAGGGAGTCGCCGCGGAACTAGCTCAATGGTAGAGCACCGCACGCGTTATGCGGAGGTTGTGGGTTCGATTCCCGCTTCCGGAAAAAACGGCGCATTTTTCTCGACTTGAATTTGCAATTATTTATCCTGCCAAAAAAAAAAAAAAAAAAAAAAAAAAAAGCATCATACCTGATTCGGCCCTATAAAACACACCGCCAAACAGCACTGGCAATAAGGACTGCAACTTTGATATGTGTCCTTACAGAATCCCTCGTCCCGTACGTCTCTGTTCTACAAAATGCAATACGAGGGTTCTGGCTTCAGCAGTCTGAAATGCCTTTGGCTATCCCCGACTTCCGACCACGTCTTACGTGCGGCCGCTGGGAAAAGACGTTCTACGTCTTCCCGCGGTAGTCGAGGGGCGGCGCTAGTTGACCGGGCTCTGAGCAGTCGTAAATACAAATCCCGCCGTATAGTCGAGAAGGGAGTCGCCGCGGAACTAGCTCAATGGTAGAGCACCGCACGCTTTATGCGGAGGTTGTGGGTTCGATTCCCGTTTCCCGGGAAAAAAAACGGCGCTTTTTTCTCGACTTGAATTTGCAATTATTTATCCCTGCAAAAAAAAAAAAAAAGCAATCATACCTGATTCGGCCCTATAAAACACACCGCCAAACAGCACTGGCAATAAGGACTGCAACTTTGATATGTGTCCTTACAGAATCCCTCGTCCCGTACGTCTCTGTTCTACAAAATGCAATACGAGGGTTCTGGCTTCAGCAGTCTGAAATGCCTTTGGCTATCCCCGACTTCCGACCACGTCTTACGTGCGGCCGCTGGGAAAAGACTTTTCTACGTTTCCCGCGGTAGTCGAGGGGCGCGCTAGTTGACCGGGCTCTGAGCAGTCGTAAAACAAAACCCGCCGTATAGTTGAGAAGGGAGTCGCCGCGGAACTAGCTCAATGGTAGAGCACCGCACGCGTTATGCGGAGGTTGTGGGTTCGATTCCCGCTTCCGGAAAAAACGGCGCATTTTTTCTCGACTTGAATTTGCAATTATTTATCCCTGCAAAAAAAAAAAAAAAGCAATCATACCTGATTCGGCCCTATAAAACACACCGCCAAACAGCACTGGCAATAAGGACTGCAACTTTGATATGTGTCCTTACAGAATCCCTCGTCCCGTACGTCTCTGTTCTACAAAATGCATTACGAGGGTTCTGGCTTCAGCAGTCTGAAATGCCTTTGGCTATCCCCGACTTCCGACCACGTCTTACGTGCGGCCGCTGGGAAAAGACGTTCTACGTTTCCCGCGGTAGTCGAGGGGACGGCGCTAGTTGACCGGCTCTGAGCAGTCGTAAATACAAAATACCGCCGTATAGTCGAGAAGGGAGTCGCCGCGGAACTAGCTCAATGGTAGAGCACCGCACGCGTTATGCGGAGGTTGTGGGTTCGATTCCCGCTTCCGGAAAAAACGGCGCATTTTTTCTCGACTTGAATTTGCAATTATTTATCCCTGCAAAAAAAAAAAAAAAAGCAATCATACCTGATTCGGCCCTATAAAACACACCGCCAAACAGCACTGGCAATAAGGACTGCAACTTTGATATGTGTCCTTTACAGAATCCCTCGTCCCGTACGTCTCTGTTCTACAAAATGCATTACGAGGGTTCTGGCTTCAGCAGTCTGGAAATGCCTTTGGCTATCCCCGACTTCCGACCACGTCTTACGTGCGGCCGCTGGGAAAGACGTTCTACGTCTTCCCGCGGTAGTCGAGGGGGCGGCGCTAGTTGACCGGGCTCTGGCAGTCGTAAATACAAAATACCGCCGTATAGTCGAGAAGGGAGTCGCCGCGGAACTAGCTCAATGGTAGAGCACCGCACGCGTTATGCGGAGGTTGTGGGTTCGATTCCCGCTTCCGGAAAAAAACGGCGCATTTTTTCTCGACTTGAATTTTGCAATTATTTATCCTGCAAAAAAAAAAAAAAAAAAAAAAACAATCATACCTGATTCGGCCTATAAAACACACGCCCAAACAGCACTGGCAATAAGGACTGCAACTTTGATATGTGTCCTTACAGAATCCCTCGTCCCGTACGTCTCTGTTCTACAAAAATGCAAATACGAGGGTTCTGGCTTCAGCAGTCTGAATGCCTTTGGCTATCCCCGACTTCCGACCACGTCTTACGTGCGGCCGCTGGGAAAAAAGACGTTCTACGTCTTCCCGCGGTAGTCGAGGGGCGGCGCTAGTTGACGGGCTCTGAGCAGTCGTAAATACAAAATACCCCCGTTATAGTCGAGGAAGGGAGTCGCCGCGGAACTAGCTCAATGGTAGAGCACGGCACGCGTTATGCGGAGGTTGTGGGTTCAATTCCTGCTTCCGGAAAAAACGGCGCTATTTTTCTCGACTTGAGTTTTAAATTATTTATTCCTGCAAAAAAAAAAATGCAATCATACCTCATTCGGCACTATAAAAACAAAACGCCAAACAGCACTGGCAATAAGGACTGCAACTTTGATATGTGTCCTTACGGAATCCCTCGTCCCGTACGTCTCTGTTCTACAAAATGCATTACGAGGGTTTCTGGCTTCAGCAGTCTGAAATGCCTTTGGCTATCCCCGACTTCCGACCACGTCTTACGTGCGGCCGCTGGGAAAAGACGTTCTACGTCTTCCCGCGGTGGTCCAGGGGCGGCGCTAGTTGACTGGGCTCTGAGCAGTCGTAAATACAAAACCCCGCCGTATAGTCGAGAAGGGAGTCGCCGCGGAACTAGCTCAATGGTAGAGCACCGCACGCGTTATGCGGAGGTTGTGGGTTCGATTCCCGCTTCGGAAAAAAACGGCGCATTTTTTCTCGACTTGAATTTCAATTATTTATTCCTGCAAAAAAAAATGCAATCATACTCATTCGGCACTAAAACACACGCCAAACAGCACTGGCAATAAGGACTGCAACTTTGATATGTGTCCTTACGGAATCCTCGTCCCGTACGTCTCTGTTCTACAAAATGCATTACGAGGGTTCTGGCTTCAGCAGTCTGAAATGCCTTTGGCTATCCCCGACTTCCGACCACGTCTTACGTGCGGCCGCTGGGAAAAGACGTTCTACGTCTTCCCGCGGTGGTCGAGGGGCGGCGGCGCTAGTTGACCGGGCTCTGAGCAGTCGTAATACAAAAACCCGCCGTATAGTCGAGAGAAGGGAGTCGCCGCGGAACTAGCTCAATGGTAGAGCACCGCACGCGTATGCGGAGGTTGTGGGTTCGATTCCCGCTTCCGGAAAAAACGGCGCATTTTTCTCGACTTGAATTTTCAATTATTATTCCTGCAAAAAAAAATAAATTCAATCATACCTCATTCGGCCTATAAAACACACCGCCAACAGCACTGGCAATAAGGACTGCAATTTGATATGTGTCCTACGGAATCCCTCGTCCCTACGTCTCTGTTCTACAAAATGCATTACGAGGGTTCTGGCTTCAGCAGTCTGAAATGCCTTTGGCTATCCCCGACTTCCGACCACGTCTTACGTGCGGCCGCGGGAAAAGACGTTCTACGTCTTCCGCGGGGGTCGAGGGGCGGCGCTAGTTGACCGGGCTCTGAGCAGTCGTAAATACAAAATACCCGCCGTATAGTCGAGAAGGGAGTCGCGCGGAACTAGCTCAATGGTAGAGCACCGCACGCGTTTGCGGAGGTTGTGGGTTCGATTCCCGCTTCCGGAAAAAAACGGCGCATTTTTCTCGACTTGAATTTTCAATTATTTATTCCTGCAAAAAAAAAAATGCAATCATACCTGATTCGGCACTATAAAACACACCGCCAAACAGCACTGGCATAAGGACTGCAACTTTGATATGTGTCCTTACGGAATCCCTCGTCCGTACGTCTCTGTTCTACAAAATGCATTACGAAGGTTCTGGCTTCAGCAGTCTGAAATGCCTTTGGCTATCCCGACTTCCGACCACGTCTTACGTGCGGCCGCTGGGAAAAAACGTTCTACGTCTTCCCGCGGAGGTCGAGGGGCAGCGCTAGTTGACCGGGCTCTGAGCAGTCGTAATACAAAACCCCGCCGTATAGTCGAGAAGGGAGTCGCCGCGGAACT
>CM023455.1:7435184-7532753 GCA_013339765.2 Haemaphysalis longicornis | reverse complement strand
CCAAACTTCAATACCTGTCGCTGCCGTCCAAAGTTGTAGCATCCCGTTCACTGCGTCGTTAAGCTTTACACTGCGCTTTTGGTGACGAATTTCTTGTATTGATTGGGTTGGATCACGGCACGGAAACAGAATCTTCTTTGTGTAAACAGGGATACGTTATATTTATATGACGTCACAGGACGCACATATAAACCAAAGACCGAAGGTTGCAAACTGCAGACATTAGAGGAGAATTATGCCAAATGGAATAACCCAGCTGGTCCGCTCAACTGCCCACAACTACAAGGTCCGCGAAATGTCCCCGCATGCCCCTCCGGATAACAGAAAACGCTCACGGTCCATCGTATAAGGACGCGGGGCGCAGACGTTGCCCTCGTAACGGTGCTTGCGCAGTCTGGGTGGACTTCACAGGTGGCGGCGACAGAGAGAAGCCCATACGAGTCCGTCGAAAAGAGCGACACGACTCACACCGGTCCCGGCCCTTTGGGAACAGCGGAGCCTGGTAGACGGTAGCGCAGGCTCGTCGATGCTGTCGACGAAGCCCAGGTCCTCCGCGACGTCACCTCAAACAGTAGCAGTGGCTGGTGATAGCCTTGCGTCGCTGTGGGGCGTAGACCAGCCGTCTTTCGCCAGAATCTGCAGTGCCGTGCCCCGTTCCATCACGCTTGTCTCGTTCCGGTTAGGCTTCCTCGCTCTCCGCCCGTGGCTCAAGCCACACCTCTTCTCCTCTAACTCAGCGGCCCTCGCTTGGCCTTGGGATGTTCGTCTTTTTAGCGTACAGTGCGGCGTTATTCTCTTCCACGGTATTTTCTATCACATTACCCCTGGCTTAAGAAATTTGTTTGATGAGGAACAATTTTAAAATCCTATGCCAGTCCCAAATGTCCAACACGCCAACAAACACCAAAACACGCAGAGCCCTCACGAACACCCCTCACGAAGAAAGAAGAAGGAGGGCACGGCAAAAGAAAATAATACGGTAAGCTCCTAATTTAGGAGAGCGCATGACAGAATCAAAAGCAAACATTTCCATAGACAGGGAAGCTAGAGTGCAAAACTCTGTGAACATGCTTGGTTAATTGTAGGTGTAGTAACAGCTGGTGATTCGCTCTGCGTTTCCAATGGGTCTATGCGATGCGATAGTAAAGGCAAAAGGTAAGCAAGTGGATTTAACAGCTGGTTTGTTTCGGCGAGAGCCCGGCCAAAGCGAAACAAAGCATTGCCACGATCACGGCCTAGAAGAAAGGCATGCGTGTTAGTATTCGAGGTGAAGGTTCTGGTTGAAGCTAAATGGCGGACCCTGGTCAGGTACTCCTAGCAATAAACACAACCAAATGTTTTCCTTCAGGCCATTGAACGCCGCCTCGTGAGACTCATCTCAAGCACCCCTTTGTTGTTTCCATTAGCTCAGGTAGGGGCTTCGCGATGTCAGCATAGTCCCGAATAAACTTCCTGTAGCACTCAGTCTATTTGAGAAAGTAGTGCAGGCCTTTTTTGGTTATAGGTGTCTTAAACTCAACAATTTTCTGAATGGTCCGTCGACGAGGTAGTTTCAAGCCACTGATGCCATGTCCCTGAGAGAAAACCTGATTGCCCACGATGTCGATCTTTTCTGGCCTGCCCAGAGCAACACGATAAGGTCAGGAAATCTTGGGGTAAGTTTTGCTGCTGCTCCAAGCCTCCCAGTGCATGTTCTCTTGTCGCATTATTTGATGAAGCGTTTGACGTCTCCGCGCCCACCAGGCCACTAAAACGTCTTTAAAATGCACTAGACCGTTTTTCGCATGTCCTGCTGAATTTCACGTAAGCCTTCTTGTGCAAACCGAAGGATTGGTTCAATTTTTGACTTGGGCAGAACGAAATGTTTGAATCTTCTACCATTTCAAATGTGGAGGTGACGATATACACGTAGCTTGTTTTGTCGAAACGGTAGCGGTCACCTTTCCCCGATGAAACTGTTTGTCCACTCTTGCAGAAACAGCTTCTTAGCGAATGATTGCTTTGCTGCTCTTGGGCAAGCTGTTCTATTTCAGTGTTGGTGGTCAGAACCACAAGCTCTTTCTAGTGTTTGATGTTCGATGGGGTCGCGTGCGCGATGGCCAACACCAAAGTGTTCTTGGTCAGGTAGCGAAGCTCCTTATTGGTATCCTTCAGTAAAATGGGTGAACGTCCATCTGCACTTTTCTAATAAAGGTCCGGGTTTCCCACCGCTCACACATCTGGAAGGTTCGCGAGCACAAGATCGTAGATCGACCGCTTTATAGAGGATACGGTGCTTCACCTACGAAGTACGGAGAGTCGACGTGGATCTTTTCCTGGGCTAGTTCTTTACTTGAGCCATCTAGAAGCATGAAGCAAGTTGTTTTACTAGTTAAACAACTGTCTTCAACCAAGTGACAGCGGTACCCCGAAAAACTGTGGTAGGTTTCTCTTGAACGCGGTCTTTGACGACAGGCATGCCGGCCATGCAAAACGCGTCCTTTTCAGTGACTGTACCACGGTTGTTGATGAAGGATACGCATTTCGTCCGAAAAAGCTCTGCTGGTTCCACACCGGATGATGCCCACATAACTTTTGCCCGACACGTCCACAGGCGCTACATTTTAGTGGATCTCTTGCAGGGCTGCACAAGTCTGATGCGCGCTGTCGCGGCCGGTCGCACAGGAAGCTTTTGGCAGGTTGCTTCTTCTGCGCGTGTTGCGCATTCTTCGGCGGTTACTCCCCGTCTTAGGGGCCTTTCCCAAATTTTGAGAGACTTTCAGCTTGAAGAAACCGGTCGGTAGATTCTGCGAAGTCATGCACAGTGTTGCACTGTGGCTTCTTTTAAAAGACCACAACCTTCTGATGGCAACAGCGAAGCAACCACTTCGCAATGACGTGAACGTAGAGATCTTCAAACGTTTTTTTTCATCCCTGTCATTTCAATTTATTGATCGCAATAACCGGATATCCTTACTTCCAGTGGCCTCCCTGTTTCCACTTCCTGAGCTCGTGGTTTGTGGAACCTATTCTGGCGCCCTTGGGAAGAAAACTTAAATCGTAGCAGCGGGGCGTTCTTGACTTTTGCTTACTCTAACGAATGTTGCAGTCATCCTGTCAAGAACTGAAATTTCCTCCCCAGGCAAGCACATACTACTGGCAAGAGCCTATATGTCTTGGGGCACCCCCTTCCCGGAAGCTATGCGCTCTTACCTATGAAGATAGGCGTGCAAATTATAGGTTAGCCAAATAAATGCTAATTGATACGTTTGCAAATGAAAGGAGCAGATACGCGGCCAATTTTTTGACAGAACGCCATCGGTCGAACTAAGAAAGCTTTCACTTTTAAAAGGCCAGTGTCACACTGCACCTTGTGCATAATAAGTAGATTGATACCGCTACTATTTTTGTGTCTGAATGTTAGCCTATTTTAACGATTTGTTCCGGCGTGACGCGAGGTGAAGCAGCTAATACGTTGATGTCCGTTTTGTTGCACAGTGTGTCGCGTTCTATCTTGTAACAGCCTTGTGTACCGTCAAACCAGCGTAATTATTGTACTGTGAATAACTCACAGGCATGTTGCGGGGAGATTTCTTACGTTTTAAATGCTTAGCTGAATGATATCAAGTGTATTTTCACCATTTAGCACCAATGCCACTGTATCAACGCAAGAGACGCCAAGGCAGCGTCACGGAACACCGTTAGGAGTTTTGCATTCAGACTAGAAACGTCGCCACCCCTCCCACGTTAACCTGCATATCGCTTGTTTATCGCACTGAAAATACCCCAGCCCCATCAGTAAATACATGGCAATATTTAATACTTCCCATTTAAAGTGACCGAACCATATCGTGATGAGAGCCCTGGCAAAACAAAGAAGTATGGTCAAAATGTTTGTTTACGTTAACGCGCGACCAATATGCACGAGGACCTGATCAAAATTTTGAAATGAGGCCACCCTACCTGAATAGTGTAGGTGCTCCAACCTTCAAACCGACGACTAAGGCTTCAGTAGTAAGGTCGTTTGTACCCGGGCGCCAATGCCAGGTGCATAGAAACACAGCCCCCAAACCACGAACATGTTTGAAGCAACTTGAGGAGAAGCCCGAACTTTCGATATGTCTGATTGTAGGGTTTTTACGCGCCGACGCGGAGCAGGGCGATGAGGCGCGCCATAGTAGATGAATCCAGGGTAATTTTGACCACCTTCGGATCTTTAACGTGCACCGAAATCTCGTACATACGAGGCTTTTCCTCATGCTTTTGCTTTTGCTCCACCAGAAAAGCTGCCACCGCAGCCCGGACTCGATCCAGAGTCTTCGTGCTCAGCAGCGCAACGCCTTAGCCACGGAGGCAACCAGGCGGGTTTCCGCACTTTCGGATCGAAGCAAAGCACGGTGTCGCACTGCTGAGACCTGGCAAAGCAGCCGCAAACAAAGGCCCTGCTAAAGTCGGAACGGTTAGAAACAAACGCCCTTTGGCAGCCGTGTCTCATGTTTTCTCGTATTTAATATTTAATGAAATCGTGTATCACAGCTGCCCGCTACCGTACCCTACTGTGGAGGTACAAAGCTCAGTAACACATCCGAAGCTCGCTTCATATGCCTATATATGGCGGTTGCACGGCACGCAGGGCAATCACCGACAATTTTGTTTTTGCTGCCCGGTTTTGATTTGCTGGAGACCCGGCGCCCGGTCAACCGACAAGGAGTTCACAGGGTGCCATAGTATTCCGGGGAGATGCTTACCAGGTCGGCGTACAAGCTACAACGCTATTGACTGCGCGCCAGGGACGGAGGGTGGGAGGGGAACACCAAACATACTAGTTGTTTTAGGTTTCGTGCGCGATCGCTTTATATTGCTAGCTCCAAGATTTTGCAACATCAGCTTCTGTGAGAAACACTGCGACTTCCGATGCGTGCCGTTCGTGCTCCTCATCCCCTGCTTCTCGACGATATCCCCGCCTCATAGCCTGGGGACATTGCACCTGCAACTAAAACCCCGGTCCGCCATAGGCGCCACGGACAGTTTTACAGAGAAAGCTATGCCTCAAAAAGCGTGCCAAAACACGAAGAGCCTACCTGACATCGACACCGGCCCGGTGGAAGACACGCGTGCGCTGCTCAGGGTTCTGCACCAACAGCTCTGCCGCAGGCTGAGCACATTTGGTTGCTCCAGATGCCGGGTATGCGTTCTCGTTTTCGTCGCCAGAGCTCCATTTCCGATGTACCGACGCAGTCATCGACACAGACTAATTAGATAACCGGAAGGCGCCAGCGATGGTGACGTCATCGTCTAAAAATCACCATTCAATTTCCATTTCATTCCGGGAAAAATGCGCTGTTTCCCGGTCCCAGTTAATTCCTCCACCCGTTCCGCATTCCATTCCCATTCCATTCCCATTCCATTCCCATTCCAATCCCATTCCATTCTCGTTTTCATCCGCATTCCATTCCTATACCTCAAAAAGGTGGAATGCATCCGGAGTGATTCCAAGTCCGGAGGGGTAATTCCGCAACACTCGTCTGGATGGATTAGAAGTGTGTTAGGGCCAGCGCTACTCCCTCCAGTCACTACTGGTGTGTTTGGCGCCCCTTCGTGCAAGTGGAACTTAAGTTTGACTAGTGCTATATTCCTTTCGTTGGCTTGTTTTTTCTTTCCGCTGCCCCTCTCTTCCTCTTTCCGCTGCCACTCTCTTCTTTCAATGCCACTCTGTCTCTGTCCTCAGCACGGTTGTTTTCAATCCACTCCCGAAGTTCGGGTCCCGAAAATTCTAGCTGGGAACCTACCGCCCCTACCTTGTCTAAAACCTTCTTCCATTAGTCAAATAACTCGGCAGCTCACAGCATTCAACCGATTTCCGGAGATGTTAATGTTACGTTCCTGGTAGGCTCACCACTTCTTGTAACTAATATTAAAATTACCGCGTGTCACGCAGAAACCAATTGTTGACCGCAAGATTTAACAGCACGCTTGACGACATGCCCTCGATGTATGTCTCTTCGAACCATTCGAACTGGGACTTAGTTCTGCCTAATATCACACAGGCGCATAATACGGCGACGCAGACTACGACGGGCTTGTCGCTATTCTTTCTACTTTATGGGGGTGAGCCTTCCGGCACCCTCGACACCATCCTGCCCAACCGTCCCACAGTCTCCATGTTCAGGCCCGTTTCCAAGGTAGGTAAGCAGTACCATTCACTCCAATTCAATTTATTTTGTTTGTGTCGCTACAAAACATACGCATAAACTGCCGAAGAGTGCCGTCAACTGGCTCCATCGTTCACAGCTTTGATCAATGGTGCCAAACATCTTATCGTGACGATTCAGCCACCTCACCTACATATGCCTCCGGATCCCAGGTGTGGCTGTGGATTCCGTCCAAGATACTCGGTCTTCCGCGGAAACTGCAGGCTAAATACAATTAACCCTAGCGAGGACTCGACAAAACATACCCCGTTAATTACGTCTTCCAACCGCAAACTTTCATGAGGAAGCTTTGTCGCCATGGGCGTTAAACAGTTCACGAGCTCGTTATGAAGCCTTATTATGACCCCTTCATTAAAGCATAGACCTGGGTCACGAAGATGGCTCCAATATTCGCAGGTTGATAATTGTTATAAATATGTAATGGGAGCAAGCACTCTCTTAAATATGTATGTGCGTACACGTCTCTAAACAAACACAATTTATATGCGTGGTTCTGAGACAGCGCACCCAGTGTAGGTATTTAATTTTTTTAATACCTCAAAGGCCTCCGCAGTGGAGGCATTACATGAGGGGTGGTACAAAAATACACTTGGTACGAGCATAGAAGGGTGACATTAACTTCATGATAACAAAAAGAAAATGCACAACGTCGGTTCGAAAAAATGTACAAAAATGTAAAATTCAGCGTACACGGAAATATATGAATACGCAATGCATTAGCGGTAGGGCTGAAACAGAAATATGATGAAAACAACGAATAAAAAAGAATAAGCTGGAAATAGCAATCATAAAGCGAAGGGATCAAACAAAGAAATGGCACCAATATATCACACAATCCCGGGTGCTGTAAGCGACGACTTGAACTGGTCCAGGTTTCTTAATTGATCCAAGTGATCTGGAGGTTGTTCCATTCCTTTGTAGTGCGAATAAAATGAATGCGCAATGTGTTAGTACGGGGGCGAGGGTAAGTTACTTGTAGTTCATTATTGCTTCGGCTAGATGCATGGGGTTTCGGCACAATGTAATTGTTGTGTGATAAAGAATGATAAAACCGGTGAAATAATGCCAGCCTCGCAAGCTTCCGGCGGTGGCTGAGGGGAGGAAGAGCTACGCGTAATTTCAGGTCTGTGACACTAGTAAATGATGAGTAGTCCGAGAAAGTGAATCTAACGGCGCGGTTTTTATCTGCTTCTATATTATCGGTAAGGTACTTCTGATGCGGATCCCTTATGGCGGCTGCATACTCTAATTTAGGACGGATTACGGTTTTATAGGCTAGCAGTTTTAAGTGAAAAGGAGCAAGTTTCATTGTACGCTGCAGATATCCAAGAGATTTAATAGCGCTGGCGATTAACTTGTTTATGTGGACGGTCCAGGAGGGATCATTCTTGATGTGAACACCTAAGTACTTAAAAGACTTTTGTGGATTGTAAAGAGGAGCCTGACAGTGTGTAATTAAAAATTAAAGGAGTCGCGCGTCGTGAAAAAGACATTAATTCGCACTTGGAAACGTTTAGTGACATGCTGTCTGTGCGACAGCATGTCACTAAGCAGATGCGTCTGGAAACAATGCGTCATGCTGTCTGAGCGACGCTGGTCTGGGAACTTCGTAGTACCGCCGCGAGCAGTCCCACGGGGCGTTGGGGCCCGTGTAGGTATGGCGGGTTGGGGTGGCAGGCCGCCGATGCGACGCTCGTCCGTGGACGGGCTGCTGACGTTCACCTGGGGCGACGTCGTTGCGGTGGATCTGAGGGGTGTGGCGGTCGGCTGCTGGCCCGATATTCTTCCCAGGACTTTACACTGGATGGAATTGGAGGCAGTGGTGGAAAGTCTCTATCATTCAAAAGATAGCCGGGGCTACAGCTGGGTTGGCGGTGCATGCGAAGTCGCGGCACCCCAGAGCATTGCAGCGCTGTTGCATGAAGGAGAGTGCACGACTGTGGCCGGCCAGCAAGGCCACACCCTCGAAGCTTGGGTGCAGGCCATCAGCAGCGAGGACTTGACAGGCTGGGAGGTCCTCAAAGCCATGATAGATCAATTGGACAAAGCCTGAGTGGCGGCCAAATTCTGTGATCTATGGACCCTACCTATTTCCCAATCAGTTGCTAGCTCTTGCGCAATACTCTTTCTATCCATCTTTCCATCCGAAGGGGGCACACTCAATACACATTCTTCGTTCGTGCATGCATGCTTCCGTCCGAATCAGTTTCGCCAACGCAATAAAAACCTTATTGTATTATTTTCCCTTCGTTTTGAAACCGCGATTGTCTATTCTTCCGCACTTGCAGGCCACGCCAGGTAGGTTGCCCCCTTTGTTGAGCAACCTTGACCGCTGCCTCCTAAATACAACCCTTCCTTTCACTCTCCCTCTTTCCTTTCTGTCTTTTTTATGGTTGTAGCATAGGCTTGTCCCGACTGAATGCATACTCTCCATTTTCGAAACATCTTCCGATCCTTCTCACAGTTTTCTACAACTCTATATAGGAAATGTGCTCAATATGCTTGTGACGGCAAAATCTTGTGACTGTATTCTGATGAAGGCAAGTCGCATAGGCGCTACATAAATAAACGTTCTTTGTTATTGTTCTTGCTATCCATCTGACTTTTACCTATATAATATATATATAGGGAACGTAGGGGCTTCAAAGATGGTCACCAGATAGAAATAATAATTTGGGGAAGGTAGCAGCCTCAGACCTCTGCCAACGTTTCGAGAAGGGGACTTGTCTTTTTCAAGAAAAACGACAAGACTCCTTGTCGAAACGTCGGCAGAGGTATGAGGCCACTACCTCCTCCAAAGTATTGTTTCTATATCTATATATTGTGAGACCAGTGGTAGCCTCGTTTGTGGAAGTTAGGAGCGCTGAATGCCAGGTCCCAGTGGAATGCAATCATCACCGGCGCCCGGTTCCGGCCACGGCTTATTCATCTCCTTATATACTCATCATCACCGCTTCTTCTGCCTTGTCGAAGTATCATCATCGGTAACCTGGTTCGGTCGCCATCTTGCCGCCTTGAAGCTCGGCCTGCGAATAAAGCGGTTTGCGGTACTGGTCTGCCTTTGCCTACCATCGACGTTACAAATTGTGGAAGGTCCGTTTCGGTCCCTACTGGAGCTCCGCTCGGGTCGCCGCCTAATGCCGGAAACTTCAGCGATGAACCTGGAATCGGTGAACGCCACGGATCCACCAACCCCCCAGTGCACCATAACCAGCCCCCAGCGTGACCCTCCTTTCTTCGCTGGCCTTCGTGACGATGATGGTGACTGAGTGGCTGGACAACTACGACAGGGTGAGCGCATTTAACCGCTGGGACGATAACCTCAAGCGGCAAAATGTTTCGTTCTCCCTGACCAAGGTTGCCCAGACGTGGTATCTAAATAACCGGCATACCATCACCGACTGGGCCGATTTCGTTGCTCAGTTCCGCCGGATTTTCGGCTCGTCTAAAGCTCGGAGCGACCGCGCGAAAAAGAAACTCGAGACCTGTGTGCAACATGCGCATGAAAAATACACCTCATACATCGAGGATGTTCTGGTGCTGTGTCGTCGCGCCGACAATAACATGCCAGAAGCTGACCGTGTACGCCACGTTCTGAAAGGAATCGGTGAGTTCGCGTTCACCACACTGGCAACGCAGAACCCCACAACCGTCTCGGACGTGATCTCCACTTGTAAGCGTCTCGACGAACTACAGTTCATCCGCCTTCGTCAAGACACGGCTCCTACCCACCATCTGGGAAATACAGACCTGCGTGCGTTGATATGCTTTATATTTCGCGAGGAGATGCACGCCAATATTTCCCAGTGCACACACTGTGTTCGCAAAGCTCCTCCTGTGCCTGGCCTACGGGATATCGTTAAGGAGGAGCTCGCGCCTATGCCCGTACTTCCGCCTTCCACCCAACCTGTTTCTGTGGCAACGACATCTTACTCGGATGTGGATGGTTGGCATCATCTACCGCTCATTCCCAATACGACACAGGCCCCGCCCGGCTATGTGGCCGCCATGCCTCGGTTGCAAACCACGCCGACTTATTTTCCGCCACACCACGACCCCAACGTTGGCCGGCCAGTATGCTATTATTGTGGCATCCGGGGCCACATCTCCCGAAGACCGAGTATCTTGGACGGAATTCACAGCCACACGTGGGATCCGGAGGCGTGTGTAGGTGAGGCAGCTGAATCGTCACGATAAAATTTTTGGCGCCATTGATCAGAGCTGTGAATGATGGAGCCAGTTGACGGCACTCTTCGGCAGTTTTTGCGTTTGTTTTGTAGCGACACAAACAAAATAAATTGAATTGGAGTGAATGGTACTGTTGGCTACCTTGGAAACTGGCCTGAAGTCGGAGACTGCGGGACGGTTGGGCAGGATGGTGTCGAGGGTGCCGGAAGGCTCACTCCCATAAAGTAGAAAGAATGACGATAAGCCCATCGTAGTCTGCGTCGCTGTATTATATGCATGTGTGATAACACGGAGAACTAAGTCCCATTTTGAATGGTTCAAAGAGACATATATTACATGGAGAGCATGTCGTCAAGCGTGGTGTTAAACCTTGTGGTCAAACCATTGGTTTCCATGTGACATGCGGTAATTTTTATATGAACGAATTTTCACTGTGTTAGCCGGGCTTCTACTACAACCAACAAAAAGACACGTCCTCTGTTGCTGAAAAGCTTTCTTGGCGCAAGATGACAGAAAATAAACCTCTGCACGAGGAATTCTGACACTCCACAGGCTGTTACCGAGGGCATTGCGGTTCTTTTCGCATACCTTCTTAGATGATCTACTGCAACGATAATCCCGCTTTGTGGTGGGAGGGGCCCGGAAACGTCGATTCGATTGCGTTAGAAAGGCTCACGGCGCATTGTGGTGTCTGCAGGGGTCTGGTAGGATGCTGCAAACGAGACGTGCGGCTCTGGCATTCGGGACACGAGCGGATGTACTTCGTAACAAACGTTTATATACCGTGCCAGTACTATTGTATGCGCAGACGCTGGTATGTTTTCAGGAATTCAGCGTGGGAACATCGCATTTCTTCATAATAGGGTGAACAGATAGCAGAATGAAAATGACGAGGAATGCCTCGTAACAATTTGCGGCCGTCTGCGAAATATTGCGCCGCTCCAGGATGGTGACAGAACATACCCTAGGGGGGGAACGACACCGCAATCTACGCTAAAATGGCGAAGCTACCAAGAACAAGCGAGGGCCACTGAGTTAGAGGAAGAGTAGGTGTTGCTTGAGGCACGGGCGCAGTGAGGGAAGCCGATCCGGACGAGACAAGGCTCATGGAACGAGGCACGGAACTGTGGAAGCCGGCATAAGACGCTTCGTCTAAACACCACAGCGAGGCAAGGCCTTTGCAAGCCCCAAACACTGCTCCGGGCGTCGTCGCCAAGGCCCTGAGCATCGCCGACAGCACGGACTGGGCTTCCACTACCTTGTTCCTGGCTCTGGCGTGCCCAACGGCGCGCGACAAGGCGCAAGGCGTATCGAGCTTTTCGACGGACCCGGACGGGCTTCTCTCAGGTATCGCAACCTGTGAAGTCAACCCCGACTGCGCAAGCACCGTTACGAGGGCAACGTCGGCGTTCCGCGTCCTCATACGACGGACCGTGCGCGTGTTCTGTTTTCGGGACGGTTTCGTGGACCTTGTAGTTGTGGGCAGTTGAGCGGACTAGCTTAGTTATCCCATGTGGCATAATTATCCTCTAATGTCTGCAGTGTGCAACCTTCAGTATTTGGTTTATATGGGCGTCTTGTGACGTCATCTAAATATAACTTATCCTCGTTTACACAAAGAGAATTTCGTTTCCGTCCCTTGGTCCGGCCAAATCATTACAAGGAGTTCGTCACGAAAGGCGCATTATAAAGCGTGCCGAGGCAGTGAACGGTGCGCTAAAACTTTGGACGGACGCGACAGGTATTCAAGTATGGTAGCGATCCATGGATCCACCCACTGCTCTGCAGCCATGTAGTGTAATTCAATGGCTTTAATGCGCAGTGTATCGGGGAAAAGCTGTCATTTTCTGACTCTTAAAGTAAGGTCGGGGAGTTCCGTTGTCACTTTTACCAACGCATCGCGGAGGCGTTCAATTAACACGAACATAGCGGCACCAGTATCGATAACCGCTAATGCGGCTACGACACCTTCCACAGCCACTTCAATAACATTGGCTGGTGGGGAACGAGAACTTCGGCTGTTAGACGTAGTTGCAATTTTCCGAGGAACGCATTCGTTGGTGTACTTCGGTGGTCAGATTGCGGTGAGGGCACCCGGGGAGGGGAAATGGTAACGTGGGGAGGAGCAGCTGCGGCGCGAAAAGGGCGGTTTCTCAGCATGATACGAATTCGGCATCATGACTCATGCCCCTGTAAACGTGAGCGAAGCACTTCCGAGGTACATGGGACGATGTAGGATGTCACTAGAAACCATGGCCGCCAGCGGCACAATCCTGCCACGTGCCCTTGAATACAACCGGCGTAACAGATCGGGTGGTTCTCCGGTGGGCTCCAGGCATTCGGTGCTTCAAGTCGCAGTTGGTGATACTGCATTTCCGCAAATCTGTCTTGCGGTAGTGAGGCTGGAAAGCGCTGGGTTTCAGCTATCGGACCACTGCAGCGTATCGTGACGGTGTCTTTCCAGGAGAGGCGAGAAAAGTGAGGCCACCGGTGGGGCAAGGGGCGTAGACACTTCTGGTTCGACAGATGCTACGGCGGCCTGTGCAAAGAGCAGCATGCCAGGCGACGCAAACGGTGCTGGTACGGCGGAAGTCACGGCGAATTGAAAGCAGCGTCTCGGTGATTTGTCCCCGGAATACGCAACTCGTATTCGGAGGCAATGTACGCGCCGGGGCCAGAAGAACTGGCGGCTACGACGGCTGTCGCATAACTTCGTGTACGAACTGCTCGATGTGGTACAAAAGGCACGCAAGTTCAGCTGGTAGGGTTAAGGATAATAGACCTTACGCAAAAGTGCCGCCATCTACAGGAAGAAAAACGAAATGAGCGCGCAACGCCATTTTGGGGGATGGCGGTCGCGGGATATCTTGGTACAGAGCATGTGAGGGGCTTTCTGGGTTTGGCGATCCTTTTATATTCAGATTAAACGCAGCAAAATGAGTGGCGAGTGATCTATAAACCTTTCTCTGTAGCCCACATTTGCGAGCGACTTCGTAAATACGCATTATGCATCAAAAAAGTAGTCAGGGAGGCACCGACAGGGAAGCTTTTGGAGGCTGTCGCATTTCTTCTGTTATTTTTTTTTGAGTGAGGGGGGTTGAGAACGAAAACATTTAATGTACATCTGTTTGATTTGCATCCTGAAAGTTTCTCAGGCGGTCATTCCTGAAACGCTTCAATACCTTCCGGGCTTCCCTGAGTTCGAAATGGTGGAGGAAGGTCGGGGGGGAGGCGGGGGGCACACCCCGATATAGCTATACGCTAGGGATCCTCTGGGACGCATAGGAAACCTGCAGAAATAACACTTCAAAAATAAATCGCATTCCAAGGATTTCTTAACAGCGGAGCTATTGTAACTGGCCGTGATGAGTAGCGCGTAACGCGTGTGGCGTGTACCGCGTAAAATATTGCCAATATATTACCAATAATTTGCCAATGAATAATTCAATTACCAATACATTGCCTAGCGCTGGTGAGCGCGTGCCTCGTGGCAACCGCTGAGCGTCCCCAGCACACGCGAACGCTTTAGCTAAAAACAAACTGCGAAAACCTTAAGGATAGAGAAAATGCCGAGCGCTCGTGAAGGCGTGCTTCGCTGCGACCGCTGAGCGTCCGCTGCTCGCGCCCTGAACAACAAAACTGGGTGCACCCTACCGCTTAGAAAATTCTACTCGAAACATTTGGCCGTGGTAAAATAGGCTACGGTCGAACAGCAGGTGACTAACGGTAAATGACCATTACACCGGTTACTACGTGCGTTGCTTACGCTACTGACGGCGCTACGTGAAGGTTGCAACTCTCACGGATCCCTTATTTCCTGTAACGTTTGGCAAACGAAAGAATGCGTAGTACTTCGATAATAGTCCGCCGAACGTCTAGAATAAAAGGAAAACACCGGCACGCAAAGCACGAACGGCAGACTTAAAATTCATCCCACACGATAAAGTACGAACTGACTGATGCACTGCACATTATCTACAAGCAGGCAGGAGTACTGGGTGGCAAATACTGGGCTAGAAAATAGCTCACTCTGGGACCTTTTTAGCCCTGCACATATTATTGGTTTTGTGACTATGCATGAGATCTAGCTATAATATCACTGCGCGAAGGGAGATCGTCACCTACAAGCCACTTCACGCGGGGCTGGAATCATTGCTTCCGTTGAGAAATAAAAAAGATGTGTACGTTATTTCCGCGGTCGTCCTCGTATCATCTTTGTACATAGCAAGTTGCACGACAGATATTTAGGCATCTTGGACAACGATAAATGCCGACGTGCGCGTTGCTAATCCCACGCTATCATGTATATTGCGGTATCTGGAGATCCAGCAACCCCCCAACATGGCGGAAGCGCATGCCATTCCCGCAAGAGGGCACCGGTTTCTGCATAACGTGTATAGTGATCGTCGAGAGAAGTCAATCTGCGATGGACGCTAGCGTGTGAAAAGGCGCTGTTTCGCAATTCGTCGTGGCTGAGGAACAAATTTGTGCTTAGGTCACAGTCAGCGGATTCTTTCCCAGCAGCATCTGGAAGACGTGCTCCTCAATTACCTTGATGAAATTGCAATGGCGCATCGCAGGGCTTACTCGCCTACTCAGCTCTATGACGTCCTCTACGTAGCTGATGGTTGTCTCGTATTCTTGCAGTACTCTTGCGCGTAGGCGTTGCTAAGCGATAAGCTTGCCTACAGCAAGTTGAGCGAACGCTCGCAGTAACCTGGACTTGAAATACAACCAATTTCGCGCGTAGGTCATATGGTCAAGGAGCCACAAATGCGCAACTTCGCTAAGATACAAATCGACATCGTCCCACTTATTCTGAACGCTCACCCTTTCGTAGGAAGAAAGGCACTTGTTTTCACCCCTGTCATCATTGCCGGTTTGTAAGACGAGCGATGATGGTGTTTAGTAAAAATTGACGTCATGGCAGCGTTGTCTGTGACCACCATGAATTCCAGACCGGGCGATTATCGTAGAAATTTGTCGTAGACGATTCAGACAATGGCTAGGCCCTCGAGCTCGTTGGAATGGTAATATCGCTCCTAGAGTTAATCCGACAGTTCCAACGACAGTTCATATCTAGGGACATGGGATGACCCCAAGACCTACCTGGCCAGCTTCGACATAAACTTCTGTGAAATAGCCTTCGTCGAAAGGGCTTTGCACTACGAAACGGGTGAGCTGGTGTTTGAAAGCAACGAAAGCATATTGTGGAGAAGCTCCCCACACAAATTTTGGGTTCTTTTTTGCTAGGTCTGTAAGGGAAGCGACAGTCGAAGCAACATGGGGAAGAAATTTACGTAAATTTGAGGCGACACCCAGAAATGACTGAACCACTTTCAGGGTGGCTCGCGTGGAGTAGCTTTATCACAGCGCGATTCATTTTGGAAGTGTCTACATCCCGCCTAAGAAATCCTGTACCCCCAGTATGGTATAGAGGTAGCCGGACTTGACATTTTTCACGGTTCAGGCGCAGCACAGCCTCCTAGAGCCGGGTGCGAACTTGGTCTAGATTTTGTATGTGCCCTTGCGGTGTTGAGCCAATAATTAAGATATCATCTAAAGTGACGACGCAGGCGTCCTCTTTCAGTGTCCCCAGGACTGAATCAATTGCCTTTTCAAAGGTACTGAATGCTGTTCCCAATCCGAGTGGCATGCGGTTGAATTCGAAAAACTGTTCTGTTTTAGTCTCTTTCGGAAACCTATATCTGCTAGTACCCAGCACGTAAGTCCAGGGATGAAAAGAACTGAGACTTTCGGATCATGTCTAGGGCGTCGTCGATGCTTGTCAAGGGGTATGAATTAGGCCTGGTGTGCTTCTTTAGCTCCTGGCAGTAGGCGGAAAATCGGGGCGTGCCGTCCCTTTTGTAAAGAAGGACAAAGTTCAGTGACTGCAAGAGTCCTCAAATGTTTGCATTGAGCATCTCAAGGACTTATTCATCAATCACTGTCCGCTCTTTTTCGGCGTAGTGGCGTATCGGTACAGAGATTGGAAGATGATCGCCCGGGGGTTGTGAGTGTGAAAGAAGGTTTGTACTATGCAGTTGCGGCATGTTCTCGTCGCCCAAGGCTTTGTGGCGCTCGAGCAACCACGCCAGATCTTCGGGAAAATTTGACTCAGCTTCATCGATGGTGGGCAATGGCTGTACAATGGTAGAAGGACGCAGATGGAATTGTACCTGCCTGACAAGTACTTCTACGTCACTTGAAAGGAGGTAGTTAGCCCACAGGGCGACGTCTGCTGGCAGGTCTGCAAAGACCGGAACAGCCGCGAATGCCCTTAGGCCAGGTCACGCTCGTATGATGAGGAGAAGAGGTCCGACCGGCAAGACAGGGCCTCGAAGGCCACGTAGCGGTGGCTGTGTCTACGGTTTCATGACGTCCTCCAAAGCATAGCGTTGGTGTATGGCAGTGCGTTCAGCCCTGGTGTCAACCAGGGGCGTAATATCGCCAGCCCCGTCGACATACACTTGGGACATAGGCAGGGGAGGAACTTGGTATCGCATCAGCGGGCGTGGAACTTGACAAGGCCTGAACAAACGGCCGAGGTACCCGCAAAAAAAGAATGCCCCAAGGCGCGCATTCCCTAACCTTGACGGGACGTTCAGCTCCGCGGTTGCTGTGGTAACGGTAGGAAGCCGGCGAGTGATACCATCTTGCAATTCTGCAGGCAGGAGTACGAATGTTGGTCGGCTCAAACCGAGTGGCGGCGGGGGCAAAATTGCAGCATGAACATGGTCGGCCAGGCCGTGTAAAATATATTACTGTCACGTGTTGTATAAAAAACGGCACACGCAACTGTCGACGACGAGGCAGAAGACACGGAATCTTCGTCTTCGGATCGCGCGCGCTGGTCCCGATCCCTCGGCTCTCGAGCTTTAGGTTAGACCCTTGGCTGTCGCATGTTTGGTTTATTGTGCCTCATTAAGAACCTCTACCAAAGCTCTGACACCTAACGCCCAGTGTAAAAGAGCAGCTGTTCTTCTGGCCTCGTCCGAAATCCTCCTCGTAGTCCTCGTAGAATCCTCCTCGTAGTCCTCCTCGTAGAATTTCATCAAAGAGGCAACAGCCATCGAGCGAGCCCTGCAGGAGCCGTGCCGACAGTACGACCGTGGGGCCGGCAGATCCTCCAGCACCACTAGTACTGTGGTGACTGCTGCGTCCACTGATTGATCACTGTGGCAGCTCGTCCGATCGGTCGTTCGGGAAGAGTGGCAGCCTGCACGGACTCGTTCCGCCCGGGCCGGCGTCTGCATAAGTCGTCGACATCGTGCGCCAAGAAATCAGGCAGGCCTTAACGTTTGCAGCCCTGGAACAACAGCCACAGCCGCTCCAAGTAGGCTATGCGTCGGCAGTGCGTCGCCAACCGCCTCCTGCGAGCGCCCCAGCGCCCAACTGAATGCCTCAAGCTGACGTCTGTCCGCAGGCAGCGGACACCGATACACGCCCCTGGCCGTCGGGAAATTCATTCCGAGGACTAGTGCGGAAGACTGACCGTGGCGTACCAATGACAACCGACCCCTATGCTTACCACTGTGGCGAAGCAGGCCATGTTGTACCGCCATTGCCGATAACGCGAGGTTGGCCTTCCGGGATTTTCTCCGGCTGCTTCCAGGCCTCGCTTCGGGCAAACACCGGCTGCAATCGAATACTTTCTCGCTGCTAGCCGAAATGCCTCACCCTCGCCGTACCGCCGATATCGATCACCGTCCCCAGGACACGACGCTCCACTTAGCCGCCGCGACGATACAGATATGCTGCGCGGAATATCCCAAGCCATAGGCGGGGAAACTAGAAGCAGCAACTCCGGGAGGCAGGGTTGCTGATAGCACAACCCCGCAAGACCTTCGACATCATGCGAAGCCGCTGAAGGAAAACACGACGACCAGAGTGACTAGCGCCGATGGTGGAAGCGCCGATCTCGTCGTATCTTTGGATGGACATGAAGTTGTTTCCCTTGTGGATACCGGAGCGGATTACTCGATCATTAGCCTTACCGTCGCTGATCGGTCGAAAAAAGTTAAGATGTCATAGCCTAAGATTCAAATTCGCACGGCTGGGGGCCAGTTATTGACGCCGGTGGGTAAGTGCACTGGCAGGATCAGCATAGGAGACGCTACTTTCGTCGGCACTTTCATGGTCCTAGCAGAGTGCTGCCGGGAGGTCATTTAGAGGATTGGACTTTTAAGTGCGAATGCACTTTATAAGCGACCCTGAATTCCGTTGACCGCCGTTCGTCCACATAGCAACAGCTGCGGGTTCGCGCGCACCTCGTCTTCCTTGGCAACAGGGGGAGATGGCACATACCCACGTGGGAGATTGGCCAGGAATCTCCTCGTCTTCATTGGCAACGGGGGGAGATGGGCGCGCGCTGCCTGGCCGCTGACATGGCACATACCCACGTGGGGGATTGGCCAGGAATCGGGCGTGAGAAGGGCTAATGCACCCGCTTAAAGAGTACTGACACGAATTTCAAAGCTCAGATCCGCTCTAGCAATCAATACAACGACAACACAAATAGGTGCTGTGCATGGCACATACCCACGTGGGGATTGGCCAGGAATCGGGCGTGAGAAGAGCTAATGCACCCGCTTAAAGGAGTACTGACACGACATTTCAAAGCTGAGATTCGCTCTTGCAATCAAGTACAACGACAACACAAATAGGTGTCTGTGAATAAATGCATCTTTCTTTCTTTGTAGTTGTGTGTGTGTGTGTGGTGATCTCTCTTTCGCGAACATTACCGAACCGCGCAAATTCAACTCGTGCATTCGCACTTTCACATTCTTCCCCTCGGGGAAATGCGGGGAATTTTTAAGAGAGTATAACGCTGTCATCGATTTGGGCGACAGCCTAATCACCTTATCGCCGAGCCCCTGCCTGCCGGAAAGCCAAGAATGTCGCTCATCGTTGCGGGTTTTTGACGACGACGTCAACATACCGCCGCGTTCCTGCATGCTCGTTTCCGTTAACTGCGACGTGCGAAGCACTGTAGACGGCATCGCAGAACGTGTCGATGCGCTTTTATTCAGTCGCGGCGTTGCAGTTGCCCGAGGTGTCGTGTACTTAGTCGACGGCAAAGCGGGAATATTGCTGGCAAATTTCAGTAATGAGCACCAACACGTCGCCAAACATACTGCTGTCGCCTTTTTCGAGGACATTCCTGGCGGCGACGAAGACTGCTTCGCCTTACGAGGCGGCACGCCTGGCGAGAGCAGTCCAGTTCGCGCGATGGATGTAAACCCCAGCTTGCCGTTCACGCATCGCCAAGAACTCCGCGAACTGCTCATGAAGTTTAGCGATTGCTTCTCTTCGACATCTGCGGTCCGACAGACGCCACTCACAAAGCATTGTATCATCACTGATGACGCAGTAAGACTTCTTCGCCAAAGCCCTTATTGTGTGTCTACCAAGGAACGTGAAGCAGTTCGTAGCCAAGTGTAACCAATGTTGCAAGACGATGTCATTCACCCACCTCGAAGTCCGTGGGCGCCGCCCGTCGTTTTGGTTAAAAAGAAGGATGGCACTTCACAGTTTTGCGTAAATTTCAGGAAGCTAAACCAAGTGACCAAAAAAGACGTCTATCCGTTGCCCCGAATCGATGACTCTCTAGACCGGCTTTGCCACGCCCGTTACTTTTCCTCCATAGATTTAAAGAGCGGGTATTGGCAGATCGAGGTAGATGAGCGCGACCGTGAGAATACCGCCTTCATAACACCGCATGGTCTTTTCGAGTTTAACGTCCTGCCCTTTGGTTTCTGTTCGGCGCCGGCAATATTCCAGAGAATAATGGACATTCTATTAACCGTCCTCAAGTGCATTACACGCCTCGTGTACCTAGATGATGTTATCGTTTTCTCGTCAACATTTGAAGAACACGTGAAACCACTATCTTCAGTCCTTCGTGCCATGCGAGCCGCCGGTGTTACCTTGAAAGCAGAAAAGTGCCATTTTGGTTATGAAAAGCTCCGTTTCCCGGGCTGCGTTGTCAGCAACACCGGCGTCACACCCGACCCTGAAAAGATACCCGCTATCTCCAATTTCCCGACGCCTAAGGCCAAAAGGGCCCTGCGGCGATTTCTGGGCCTCTGTTGTGATTACCGGTGCCTCATAGAAAAATTCGCAAACATCGCGGCTCCAATAACCTGCCTTACCCGTAACGACGTCGCCTTCGTATGGAACAATGAGGAGCACGATTCTTTCGAGGACCTGCGCCGGCATTTGCAAGAGCCACCTGTACTCGCCCATTTTGATGAAGACGCTTCGACCACCATTCATACTGATGCCAGCAACGTAGGTCTAGGCGCCCTTTTTACCCAATGGCAAGACGGTGCTGAAAGAGTTGTTGCTTATGCAAGCACGACATTGTCCCGTGCGGAGACCAACAATTCGGCCACTGAGGATTAATGTCTGGCTGTTGTAAGGGCGGTCTTGAAATTCCGCCCGAACCTTTACGGCCGTCCGTTCAAGGTAGTGAGCGACCAGCTCTCACTTTGTTGGTTGGCCAATTTAAAAAACCCCACTGGTCGCCTAGCCCGCTGGATCCTGCCACTTCAGGAGTTTGACCCGACGGTAGTCTATAAGTCAGGAAAACATTATTCTGATGCAGACGGCCTGTCCCGAGCCCCGGTCTAGCGCCGCGTCCCTGAAGATGAAGACGACATGGCTTTTCCGGGAGTAATCGACGCCCCGAAGTTGTGTAAACAACAGAAGCAAGACACCGAGCTGCAACCACTTGTGGACTTTTTGGAAGGCTGCTCTACAGGGAAGCCCAAGCTCTTCGCACACGGCCTAAAGTTCTTTTGTTTACGGAACAACATCCTTTACAAATGCAACTTTGGTCCAAATGGCAGAGCCTACCTTTTTGTTGTCTCTGCGTGTCTTCGCCGCGACATACTACAGTCCTGTCATGACGAGCTGACTGCGGGTGACCTTCGTTATGCGCGTACAACTTCCCGAATCAAGCAGAGCTACTACTGGCCGAAGCTTCCTGCGACAGTAAAACACTACATTCGCACCTGCTGCGAATGTCAGCGACGGAAAACACCACCTGGACGCCCATCTGGTTTACTGCAACCTGTAAAAATAAGGAAACACCTTTCCAACAGATCGGCATTACTTTTTGAACCCCTTCTCAGCCTCCTCTTCGGGAAATAGATGGATAATCGTCGCGACCGGTTACCTTACCAAATACGCCGAAACAAAAGCTCTTCGGCGTTGCACTGCGCTCAACGTGGCTCAATTATCACGGACAAGGGAACCGCATTCAACTCGGCGTTGGTACGTGCCATCATGGATCTCACCAGTACTTCAACCGAAAATCTACGGCCTACCTCCCACAGACGAACGGCCTGACCGAACGCTTGAACAAAACCATTGCAGACATGCTAACCATGCACGTTGACTTGGAACACAAAGATTGGGACGCAATTCTTGCATACGTGACGTTAGCCTACAACACGGTCCGGCAAGAAACTACGCGCATGACGCTATTCGCTCTCCTGTACTGACGCGAGGCAACAACGATGCTGGATTCTATGCTCCCACACTACCACGGAAATGCCGACGAGACTGTGCGTGCGACCGCACAGCGCGCCGAAGAGGCGCGGCAGCTCGCTCGGTATCGCATCAGAGTACAGCAGGTGCAGGATTCGTCTTTTACAACGCTCGTCACAGGCACGCTTCCTTGGAGCCTGGCGACTATGTATGGGTGTGGACACCCATCCGACATCGAGGGCTTAGCGAAAAACTTACTTCTGAAACGCTATTTTCGACCCTACAGAGTTCTGAAACAACTGAGTGACGTCACGTACGCAGTTATTCTGGAAGACGGAGTTCCATCCCGGCGTCGCAAACGCCGGTCGGAAGCGGTCCACATCGGCCGCATAAAGATTAACTTCGCAAGAACGTGACACGCCCATACTGGATCGCTGTTTCACCACACTTTCACCCGAGCCTCGAGACGATGCTTCCCCTGGGGGGGGGGGCCGATGAGGAAAATGTCACGTGTTGTATAAGAAAGGGGACACGCAACGGTCGACGACGAGGCAGAAGACCCAGACTCTTCGTCTTCGGATCGTTCGTGCTGGGACTGATCCCTCGGCTCTCGAGCATTATGTTAGGCCCCTGGCTGTCGTTGTTTGGTATTTTCTGCATCATTAAGAACCCCTACCACCCGGAGCAAGCATTCGCTGTACGCTACACTACCTTCAGTGAATGACCGCTTGAGCGAATGACCGGTTCACGTTGTCAGGCCACTCATGTAGAGCGGAAGAAGGAGTCTATTTTCTGCAGGCAGCCCACCGGGTCGTAGCAAAACCATGGAACTGTAGGCCAGCGCCATCCACTGATGTAGCTACACCGCTCCAAAGCAAATTGGAGACGGAAATGGTAAGGTCGCCAAGCCATTGGAAAATATCAGCGGAGCGCATTGGGTCCGGCAGCGTGCCAGTGCTCATTTCTTGCCTGCGCACGCTGCCCTCGGACAAAGACGTGGGAATCTCTGGAATGATCTGGCCGCTTTGGAGCGCCGTCCCACAGGCCGGAACACCGTCCCTGAGGCCAGAACGCCGTGAGGAAGTTTAGTTCCACAGGCGGGGCACCGGGACTTTGGAAGGTTCATTTATTCATTCATTCATCCATTCATCACCAGCCTATCTAGCCCACTGCATGGCAAACGCATCTCGCAAAATTCTCAAATGACCCTTTTCGTGTACAAACAGCGACCAATTTATCCTCGCAAAGATCTTGATATCATCTGCACATCTAACTTTCTCCGTCCCCGCCAAGCTTGCCTTCTCCACACTGTTACCCTTAATGACCAACGGTTATCTTGCCTTTGCATTAAACGCCCTGCCCACGCCCATTCATTGTTCATAATTACTACTAATATGTCAATAACACGCCTTTGTTTCTTACCACTCCCCTATCTTCTTGTTTCTTAACGTTACACCTATTATCTTCCATTCCATTGCGCGCTGCGTGGTCCTGAATTTAATTTGATCCCTCTTAGTGAGCCTCCAAGTTTCGGCACTGTAGGTAGCTACCGGCAAGATGCAGCAGTCATACACTTTCTTCTTCAGGGACAATGGTAGGCTGCTATTTATTACCTGAAAATGAATGGATGAATGCCGAATGCAGTCAACCCTATTCAGATCCTTCGAATTATCTCTGCCTCATGGTTTGGATCCGGTGTCACCACTTTGCCTCAATAGATATAGTCGTTTATCACTTCCACGACCTCACCACCTATATCAAATCGCTGTTTTGTCCCGAGGTGTTTGTAATTGCTTTAGGTTTCTGCATATTAATTTACAGGTTCGCGGTTCTTTTTTGTTTGCCCAGTGCGGTAAGCATGCTTTGTCATTCTTCCTCCGAGTTACTTAACCGGGCAATGTTATCAGCATATCTGAGTTTCCTGATGTATTCTCCATTACCCCTTACGCCAGCCTGTTCCCAATCCAATATTCGAATACTTCTTGTAAACTTGCAGCGAATAACATCGGAGAGATCGTGTGTCCTTGCCAGACGCCCTTCCTAATAGGTATTTTATTGCTCTCCCTATGGAGGATGATGGTAGCTGTGGACCCACTGTAAATATCCCCTAGTATTCTGATATTATCGTGTACAGCCTGGTTTTGTAATGCCTGAATGACTACGGCGGTTTCGACCGAGTCAAAGGATTTCTCATGGTCTACGAAGGCTGTATATACAGGTTCAGTATACTCCGCGCACTTCTATCTCACCTGATTGATCGTCGGAATATGGTCCATTGTTGAACATCCATTACGAAACCCTGCTTGCTCTTTAGGTTGACTGAAATTTAGGCTGGTAGAAATTCTGTTAGCGATTACCTTTGCAAGTACTTTTTAGACGACTGACTGTAAGCTTATCTGCCTGTAATTTTCAAGTCCTTCATGTCATCTTTCTTATGGATTAGTATAATGTTCGCGTTCTTCCAAGATTCCGGTGCACTCGCGGTAATGAGGCATTGCCTGTAGAGGTTTGCCAGCTTTACTAGCACAATGTGCCCGCCATACTTTAAGAGGTCTGCGGTGATCTGACCTTCAGCAGGTGTTTGCCACCTTTCATTTCTTTCAAAGGCTTCCTTACCTCTTCTGTCGTTACTGGTCGCATGTCTATCCCCTATGAACTACTTTCTATTGCGGCATTATCCTGGATGTCCCGGCTACTGTACAGATCTCAATAGAACTGCCCGGCTACTCTGACTATTTTATTTTTATTTGTAACGACATTTGCATGGCCTGTCTTTAGGTGCATACATCTTATTTCTCCCCCCACCCAAATGGTTCTTCACGCTTTCAGGCTGCCTTCGTTCTTTACAGCATATTTGGTCCTCTCCATATTATACTTCCGTGTAATAATAATAACATTTATTATTCAAGCAGAAGTCATGTACAAAATCAGGCCTACCTAAGCCGCAACGGGCTTGTCAGGCAGAGCCTGGCAGGCGACAAGCGTTAAAGAAAAAATTATCTATGTTACAGTACACAGTACCAACCAAGAACAGATAACCATGCAGTATTCCCGAAATGTCTGGAAAGCAACTAGCGCATGCGCCTTAAAGCCTTTTTCAGTTTATATTTCGAAGCATGCGCAAAAACGTCAGATGGCAAAGTGTTAAATATAGCTGGCACATAATAACGGCGTCTTATTTTCCCGTACCTTGTGGAACAACGAGGAATTGCGTAACGTTGCTTCGGTCTCAGGGACCGAGCAGGAGTGTAACACTTTTTGAATGTATTAAACCAAAAATGTGTTAAGATAATGGTTTCATTTAGGAGCGAGGTAAAATCGGGCAACATCAAGGTTTTGAATACATTGTCATCTTTCTCCATACACAAGTCATATGCAATGGTACGCAGCAAAAAAAGCAAAATGGAATTGACTCGCTCTATCCAACGTAAAGAACAGTGACCATATATTGTAATACCGTACCTAAGCACACTATAACAAGGGAATGTACAATTACTTTTCGCAGCGAAAATGGAATAAATGTTCTTAATTTGTACAACAAAGATGATACAGCACGAATTTTTTTGCATACATAAGCTAGTGGAATTCCAAGAAAAGGTCGCTATCGAAATACAAACCTAAATACTTCACAGTGGACACATACTTTACAGGAATACAACTAGAAGAAGAGCAGGCCGATGAGTGAAAAAATAAAGATTGCGTTAAGTCAACTTTTTTCAATGGATTGTGGAACCAAATCAGCTGTGTTTTTTTGGTATTAACATCAATGGAATTGGCCGTAAACCAATTCATAGTTTCCATTGCAGAAACTTGAAGCGACTTTATGGCGTCAGAATCACGAGAAGCATAAGAAACAAGAACCGTGTCATCGGCGTACTGAAATATTGAAGAAGATACAGAATAGGCGAGGTCGTTAACATACAAGTTAAACAGCAGAGGACTCACTATAGACCCTTGTGGTATACCTGACCTAATAAAAGAAGCATTACTTGAAAATTTACCAATCCGAACAACCTAAGTTCTGTCAAGTAAGAAGTTTTCAAGAAGACGCAGAAAGTTGTTCCGAAAACCTAGTCTTTGTTGTTTGCTGAGCAGTGCCGGCACATGTGCCTGCTGCTCGAACTGGCCTTTGGTATACCTCGGTTTTCCTCGGTCTCGGGTGTTTGCACCGCAGGTGGTCGGGCCGGTGCCAGGGGCGACGGTACTGCCTCGTGACGGTAGGATGCAGGTGGGCGAGGCCGGCGAACAGCACCCGTGTAGGACATGGCTTGCGGCTCGCGGGTTGCTTCTGACGTCGTTGAGGTACCCAGTGCTTTGTGCACTTCCCTAATCACATCGGTACGGGAAGCGACTTGTGGCTGCCGCAGCGTGGAAAGAAATTTTCGCAGGTCCTCCCTCACTATTGCGCGGATAGTCTCACGTAGGCTGTCTGCCGGAATCCGCATGCTGTCAACATAGTTCGCATTGGCCGCGCCAACAAAGTTCCGGACATACTGCTTAGTACGCATTTCAAGAGCCTTCTCAATTGTGCTGGCTTCGATCACAAATTCCGGGACTGTTTTGGGTGGGATTGGTTTGCGGACAAGTCCAGCAAACAATTCCTCCTTAAGACCGCGCGTAACTTTTTTAAGAAGCGTAACTTTTTTTCTTACACCATGCAAGGGTCAGCACGCCTGAAGAGCCTCTTCATCTCTTCAAACGAACACAACACTTTCGTTAGGGTGTTGTGTTCGCGTCTGCAGCAAGACTTCGGCCAGCTCTTTCCGCACAACCGTGGTAAACGTCGTTTAAAATTGTGTTCAGAGATTGTTCCAAGATTCTAGGGATCTCTCATGCTTTTCGAACCAGATCCTTGCTGAGTCCTCAAGGTAGAACCCTTGCCTCAGTGTCTCCGCGTCGTCCCATCGATTGAACAGTCTGACTCGTTCTGGTTGCTCGCACCAGTTTTCGGGGTCCTCCCACAGTGACCCATAGAATGCTGGGGGCTCCCTGGGTTGCTGAAGAACGAGGGCAGGCAGGACTGGGAGCGATGGTGATGGTGCCTGCGTTGGTCAGTATGGCTTTCCCGGCGTCTTCTTCTTTAACCTTTATCAGGAAGCAGTCCAAACACTGGCTGGAGACATTGCTGTCGGCGGCTGACACGAGTCGGGCTTGCTTCGAGGCTTGGCAAAGGCTTAGGGTGCATGTACCCAGCACCTCCACCAGATGTCACGAAGCAAAGGACGACACAGTTGTCTTGCATTGCAAGCAAGTTTATTGGAGGGAACTTGTGCTTCCCTAAGAACTCAATATATTACAGAGGCGGCGAAGCAGCGGTCAAAAAATCCACTTGCGCAGGCGAGTGTCATCGAACCGAATGTCATAGCGTCTGCTCTGGAGGCTTTCAGCTTTCGGTGCGAGTGTTTGTAGAACCGTCCATTCACATCCAGAACATTGTAGATCACAGAAGATTATTCTGGACTAGCGAAGTTAGGGCGAAACAGTCTGATTCTCTGAATTTGATAGCCCGTGCCGCAAAAAAAATAAAGAATGCAAGACGCGCTTTGCTTGGAACGCAGATAACACCGCCGGGAGAGGCCCGACAGTAAAAACAAACAATAAATAAAGAAACCCATGTATGGTTCACGGCAATATATCGGCCAAACTGAAACGCCCATCCGGATACGGTTTAATATTCACCGCTGTAATGCAAAAAGTTGTCCTTATTTGCCACTGTCAATAAATGTGAATAGTCCTGGCCATGCATGTGAACATCTTAAAGCAACATTATTCCGCTCGGCCTTAAAAACCCACCAAGACCGCTACGTTCGGGAATCTGATCTCATTTATAAGGTTGGGTCAGCGACGCTTCGTAATAATTTAATGTTACGTAAAACTAACGTGCTTATCCCTCGATTAAAATTGGCGACCTCATTTTTTCTCACATCGGTCATTAATCCTACCCGAGATTTTCCCATCAGAATTTGCCGAAACTCTCGAAGTAACGCAGCTTCTTTAGTTTAATGCGGCTCAACACTGCCATCTGTCCATAGGAAGGAGGCTGTGTACCCCCGCCCACAGCAGAAATGCTTAAATCTTTGTGACCTGTGGACCATACCTATTTCATGTTCAGTAGATAGCTCCTGTGCAATGCTCTTTTTTCCACACTGTACCTATTGTTTCCGTCCGCGGGGGGCACACACAAAACACAATCTTCGTTCATGCCTGTATAGATCCGTCCGAACCAGTCTCCCGACCCACTGAATATCTTATTGTATACTTTTCTTTTCCTTTTGAAGCCGCGATTGCCCAGTCATCCGTGCTATCTGAACTTGCAGCCCACGCCACGTACGTTGCCCCGTCGTGGTGCAACTTAGAGAGTTCCCTTGTTAATACGACCCTTTCTCTCCCTCTCCCTCTCTGCTTTATCTTTTTTTGTTGCTGTTGTAACGTAGGCATAGCCTTGCGGCATGCATGCTCTCTGTTTCCAAAACATCTTGCGCTCCTTCTCACAGTTTTGTGCAAATGTGTATAAGAAATGTTTTTTTCATGCTTGTGACAGCAAAATCATGTAACTGTACTGTGATGAAGGCGTCTTGTTGCTGCTACGTCAGTAAACCTTCCTTGTCAATATTCTTGCTGTGTATCTGACACTTTACTTATGCAATTTCGGCACGCTTTTGGAATTTTATGTTTATGTATATATATTGTTCCGTTGCAAGAAGTGCAGCAGGCGAAGTTTGCGCAAAGACAAACGGAGATTTATTTAGGCGAACTTGTGCCTCTAGAAAGAAAGTCACCAAAAAGACGTGGTCTCACGCGAAGCGCCGATCAACCAAATCAGCGTTCCAAAGCCCGAGCCGTTTCACGAACTCTTCTACACGCGCCACGGGGAGGAGCCTTTCATCGTCGTCATCTTCGTGGCTCCGTCTCATAGCAGACGCACTCGGGACATATATATATATATATATATATATATATATATATATATATATATATTTTTATATATATATATATATATATTTATATAAAGCACAGCAGAAAGGAAAAAAAGGGGCTCGTGCAATTAAGAGAAAAGTAAGGGGTGGAAGTCAACAGTGCCTCAGTAAGCAAACGCGAGGGTGCTTTAGGTCATTGAAACAGGTAGAGACTTGAAACACTGAAAAAAAGTGAGAAAAAATGCCCGCCGGGTGGGATCTGAATCCCCGACCTTCAGATTAGGCCTCTGGTTCTCTCTTTCTGTCTTTAAAAATTCTTCATCTGTTCCAAAGCCCTCCCGCACTCTTCCCCTAGGTTTCCGAGGCATGATAAACTGCCAACCCTTATTTGTTTGTACACGCGCACACACACACACACACTATATATATATATATATATATATATATAATATATATATATATATATATATATATATATATATATATTTTATATATATATATATATATATATATATATATATATTTATATCTACATATAAGAAAAGGAAACTTCGAACAAGGTAGAAACATGATCGTTGCAAAAATTTCAGCAAAGAGACTTGGAATATTTTTATAGCGGTAGGTCCCCAGGGAAGAGGTAAGAAGGAGAGAAGGAAGTGAAATGCAAGAAGCTGATTGGTTCGGTAGTATGCAGGGGGATATATTTAGGAAGAATGAAGGTTGTATAGTTTGAACCGCGAAATCGGTAAGAGGGAAGTGAGCGGGGTTATTATTCTTGGAAATTCTTAGAGAGAAAGGATGAGGGGGTGTTTGTTGTCCCACCACGCGGCCCACGGAAAGCTTATCAGAAACACTGGAAGCAGAACAGGCGGTGAGAGGTGTCCTTATAAGAAGATATGTGGAAGCACCAAGTCAAAAGAAAAGGTAGAGAAGGGGGAAAATTATTAGATCACAAAAAAGGAAAAACGACACACACACAAAGTCCAAAGTAATATTCGCGCAACTGAAATACCATGTGTCGCCAACAGCTACATTCGTGGAACAGGCCTTTTGTGAAACACAAAAACGAAAATATAAAGGTAAAGGCACGTACTGGGCACAAGACGAAGTGGAAAAAAGATAAAAAAAATAAAAAATGGAATTCAAGAGAAAAGGTTTGAGGGACGCAAGCCCGTATTTAAATGGACGCTAAGTAATGAAAACGAAAGGAATCAGGTTGCAAGATAAGGAACAGAATGAGGGGTCATATTCTTCGGATAAGTTACAACCAAGCAAGACAGTACCTTCTGCTGTATTTCCTGTGAATATTGCCAGAATTGCAAGTTTCGCTGAGACGTAATATTCCAGCAGGTTCCATGGAGTTGAATTTGGGAATGAAATAGGTGTCTCGGTATTTTCTGTCCCTAGCAGACCTAAAGTTTGACTCAGATATAGAGAAATTAAATCATCAAAATTGTGGCTTGGTTGATTGAAATGCTGCACTACATCTATGGAGGATTTGCTGAGAGTGTCTGCCCGGTGGCCATTAGGACGTATGCTAATAGGTTTACTCGTTTCGCATATGCACTGTTTGCTACACATTCAGAATAATAACATGTACACGATATTAGATGAAGTGCACCTAAAATTTTAATTAATCTTGTACACCTATTTAGTGGCTGTGCGTTTAACAATGCAGTCTGCCTGCAGGTTCCTGCAAGTCGTGCATCTGTGACCGTACCATGTGGCTATAACTTGTTGCTTTGAATGCCCTGTTTTAAAATTCACTAAAATATTTTTTAAATTCCTATGTGTCGGTTGATGGCTTTGTAATCTAGATGCTGCTGCCTGTTGGTTGGTTTTCAAAAAAGCGTGATTTAAAGTTTGCCGTTGTCTAGATTGACGGTAGTATCCAGGAAGTACACTGGTTCAGAATGCTGGTACGAGGATTTATTATTCGGAGGCGAAATATTGAGGTAAGATATAAATTTTTCTAGAGTCGCGTGACCGTGTTGCTACATCATAAAAATGTCGTCTATGTTGCGGACGTAAACATGAGGTTTATGCGGAAAATGAGCTTAACAGCGTGGCTTCGAGTTCCTCCATGAAATAACTGGCATAGATCGGTTCGAATGGAGTACCCATGCTGGTTCCAAAAACGTGAAAGAAGAAGAATCAAATTCAAAGTATTTGAGAGTAAACCTGGAGTTAACAAAGGTTTGATTGTACTGTTCGCCGGGACGAGGGTACCGAACTATGTCAAATACGGCCTCATGTTGATGCGGTGCGTCCTGTATCGCAAACACCACGACGTATGCAGACAGTGCGGGAAGGTCGGGCACCGGGGTGACGTCCTGCCCCTTCCCCGAACAAGAATCTGTATCGGGTGCGGACAGCCAAATCCTGACGAAGACCACGCAACACTCTGCAAGCCCAAGTGTCAGCTAGGCGGCGGCAAGCACGTTACAGGTGGCCAAGAGTGCACCAATCGTTTTAAGACCCCGTACGTGGTGCGAAGGCGACAATGGGAACGACGACAACAACAAGAACAAGAACAGAAAGAATTTGGCGAGGATTTCCCACCGTTCGGCGACAGCGCAGCGTCAGCCGAGGGCCGCAATCCAGAAGACGGAGCGGCGCAAGTGGCCGCAAGGGGGCTGCTCCCCGTCGAGGCCAGCAGCGCAGGCCGAAAACCGGCGCTGGGAGACAGCTGGACGGGCGGCGTCGGCTGCGCGGAGCGGAGCCGGGCTCGTCGACGGAGCGGAGAACGGGATACAACGAGGACGTTCGAGATCGAGGGGCTGGCCCTGGAGACCAGCGCGGGAACACCCATACAAAGGTGGGCTGGGCCAATGAGTCTCCCAAAGCTCTAACCCCTGAATCCCTTCCTCCACCCCCTGACATGTTATGTTACACAAAGTGAAAGCGCACTGGTAACAGAGGTAAAGAACATCATTGAAAGACAAAATGCGCAAATCCATGAGATAATGAGCAGATTAGAGAAATTACAGGTAACACGCAGCAGAAAAAGACACAAGGATGCGAAGAAACACCAGTAGCTACCACGTGTGAGGGACCACGTAAAATGCCGAGGAAGATGTCGCCGTCTTCGGCACTCCCCAAGACAACACAGAATGCAGGAACGCAAGAGATGGAAGCAGAAGAAGCCCCACAGAATATAAACCATCAACAAACCATTATTAAGAAGGCAGATGAGCAGGCGCAAATAACACCAGGTGAGGCGGCCATTCTGGCAGCATTAGGCAGGTTGGAAGACCGTATCACCACGCTGGAGGTCAAGCACGATCGCCTTGCGGCCAGAGTAAGCGCTATGGAAGTTCGCAACCGGTACGGGTCTCTCAAGAAGGAGAGGGCTGAAAGACTGAAGAGACCATCGCAAAAAGGCGAGGTCGCATAGACGTCAGCCAAAAAGATGGCATTGAATCCCGACAGTAAGCGGCAACGGAAACGGAAAGACAACAAGGAAAGTCTCTATTGTCTATCAATGGAACTGCAGGAGTTTTAGAGCCAAAGACATGGAACTCATCTTGGACATCGGAGGACAAGACAAGTGTCGGCAACCAGTCATCATAACATTACAGGAAACAAAAGTAAAGCCACGTTTGGCAGGATATATAACATATACGGAACCAACAGACAAGAGCACAGCAATCCTCGTACGAAACACCGTGGCGGCAACGCAACACATCACGGCACAACACGGATGTGATCACACACTCGTGGAGATACACGCAAGAGACATAGGAAGCACAAGAAACATATTTATACTGAACATCTACTGCAGACCGGGTGCTAAGCATCCATACGACTTTGATGCAATAGTGGGGGACGCGAAGCAACTAGCGAAAGACAGACCGCTCCTAGTCCTAGGTGATTTCAATGCACCACACCCGATGTAGGGTTACAAGCTCGCGTCCAAGAGGGGCAAAGCTCTTATACAGGCGATGGAGAAGCATAACCTCACACTTCTCAACGAACCCGGAGTGCCAACTCGAACCGGCAACAGTGTCACCAATGACACTACGCCAGACCTAACATGGATGTCGGGAACGCTCGAGATGGAATGGAAGTGTGACGTCGTCGACCTAGGCTCCGACCACAAGATCATTAACATCGATATACACGGACCCAAATACAAAGCAGAGCTAGGAAAAGCAAGAGTCACAGATTGGGACAAGATGAGGAAAGATACCCAAGAGCGTTGCGCCACACAAGAAGAAGTGGAGGCAGAAGCCGAACATCCCATAGCGCCTTATGCGGAATGGGCCAAAAGACAACGGGAAGCACTTCGCAAATTTACACAGGAGATCATAACAAGAACAGATACACCGTTCGTTGACGCCAAGCTTTCCAACATGTGGGCAGCCAGACACTCGCTGACGCGCAGGTGGAAGCGTCAACGACGGAATTGAAAGCTGGCACGACGCATTGCGCTACTAAACAAACAGATAGCAGAATATGCCGCCAAGCTATGCAGAGAAAAATGGCACAAGATGTGTGAGGGCCTTCAAGGACAATTATCTACTGGTAAAACGTGGAAGCTACTCAGACATCTAATTGACCCAACGCAAAGTAAAACAACAACGAATCGAGACTTGACCAACGTACTAAACACGTATAAAGGCAGGGAACGTAAATTCCTGAAAGCACTTAAAAGGAAGTACTTGCAAACCGAGAAAGGAATTAACCCCCCACCCGAGGAATACGAGGGACCCGAAAACGAAGAATTAGATCGCCCATTCACTATCGCAGAGTTATGGGCGGCTATCGACGACACCAACAAGAAAAGCGCCCCCGGTACGGACAACATTACGTATAGGCTCCTAGCTAACATGTGTGGTAAAACAGCAAACGAACTCTTACAGTATATCAATACTGCCTGAAGACCTCGACGTTGCCGGACGAATGGAAAGAAGCTGAAGTTAGATTTATACCGAAACCTGGGAAACCCCCGTCGTTCGACAACCTTAGGCCGATATCGCTGACATCCTGCGTCGGCAAGGTAATGGAACGCATGGTCTTGCGACGACTCCAACAACATCTCGAGGCCACGGGACAAATGCCGGCCACCATGTACGGGTTTCGAAAACATCTCGGAACACAGGACATCATGATCCAGCTGCACGAGCTGGTGGTCAAACAAGCTACGAGAACCGGACCAAGGGCCATCCTAGCTTTAGATCTCAAGGGAGCGTTTGATAACGTAACCCACGCCAGCGTGTTACGGAACCTTAACACAACGAGATGCGGAGGCCGGACCTTCCACTATGTCAGAAACTTTCTAACGGGCAGAACGGCAACATTGGCGATAGCAGGAATCAAGTTGGACCCCATAAGACTGGGCGAGCGCGGTACACCCCAGGGATCGGTGATGTCACCTCTACTGTTCAATCTCGCTCTCCTGCCCTTGCCACGACTATTGGAACAGATTGAAGGAATCGACCATGCATTTTACGCGGACGATATCACGGTACGGACGAACAGAGCAGGGTCTGAGGGGTGGATAGAGAGAAACTTGCAGCAAGCAGCGAAGACGGTGCATGAGTACGCTATGTCGTGCGGCCTGAGCTGCACCCCCCAAAAATCCGAGCTCTTAGTAGTTCAGCCGGGTGCTAACAAGAAGACCAGGAGTCAAATCACTGTTCACATAGACGGAATCGAGATAAAGCCCACCCAACAATGCCATATACTGGGGCTCATACTGAGGACCGACGGTAAAGCGGACGCAGCCCTTGCCAAGATCAGAACCACCACGGAACAGGTACTGGGTTATGCTGAGACTGGTAGCCAACAGGAATCGCGGCATCAAAAGAAGACGGACGCAAATCCGCCTTGTTCGGCTTTCGTCATCTCGCGAATCACCTATTCAGCACCGTACCTGCAACTAACGAAGACACAGAGGGAAGGACTAGACATACTCATAAGAAAGGCACGAAGCAAGCCTTGGGACTCCCATCTACACGTCCACCAAACGGCTGCATGAAATGGGAGTCCACAACACTGTGGACGAGCTTGTGGAAGCCCACCTGTCCAACCAGAGGATGCGACTCAGCTGCACCGAACACGGCAGAAGGGTCCTCCAGAAGATCGGATGGAAGATCGAGCTGATGCCAACACCGGGCCTCATACCAGAACACTGGCGAGCAAAAATCACGTCGAAGCCCCTTCCACGTAATATGACGCCGGGAGAGGATGAGAGAAGAAGAAAGGCGCGAACAGCAGCTCTGGAGAGGAGATTCGGCGACAACCCTCACGTCTTGTACACGGACGCATCCCTACTACAGGGAAGCGACAGAGCAGCAGTGGCCGTAACGTCTCGAAACAGACTAATTACCACGGCATCTACGAGGACACGAGACCCAACCACAGCGGAAGGAGTGGCGATGGCACCAGCGCTGCTTCAACCCGGCGTCGAAGTCGTTGTCACTGACAGCAAGAAGGCCTACAGCAGCTACCGGAAGGGCACGATGTCCTCCTTGGCAGAACACATTATGAATAAGAGAGAGCCACAGAAAGGGTAGTCGAGATCGTATGGACCCCCGCTTACTCCTCATTAATCGGCAACACAATTGCCGACTACTACGCCCGAGAGATGGCACGCCGGGCACAAGAGGAGGCGAGTGGAGGAGAAGACGACCCGACTCCCGTCACTAGCTTCAAAGCGATAACAGAGATGTACAGGGAGGACAGGAACACACTGCCGGCACCCCATTGTACACTTACACGGAAAGAACAGAAAATATTAAGAAGAATTCAAGCGGAGTCACTGGCCCACCCAAAATTACTACGCACCATGTTCCCACAACAGTATGAAGACACATGACCCTTCTGTCGCCAAGAAAAAGGCACCTTGCGACACGTCATCGCAGAGTGTACGTTACTCAAAGCCCCATCCCACAAATCCCATTCCCAACCACCACCCCCCTACCCCCTTCCCCCAAAGAGCGATGGGAAATCCTACGGTCCAGCCCCACCGCAACGACCCACGCGGCCCTAGTGGCCCGGGGCCTGGAGGTGTTTGCCGTTTATGGGCCCTGTGAATAAGGGACCACCCCGTCGGAGGCCGCCTCAACGGTGACCTCAAGGGCTCGAATAAAGTTCTATCTATCTATCTGTACACTTATAGTACATGTTGGTGCGGGTTCTCCGGTAAATATTTTGAAATAGCTTGCATTCCTTCGATGAAATGAATTTTTGAATACAATGCGGCATCGTAGAGTGTAAAAAAGAGGGTTCCACTGAGTAGGCGCCCATCCTTATATATATCTTCTGTTATTCGGAGGAAGTTGGGGGTATTTTGAACGAATGAAGGAAGGGCCGGAATGTTGCATAGGTGATGATTCAGAAACAGAGATAGTGCTTCGGTTGGGGTATTCTTATTCGAAACTATGGCTTTTCCGGGAGTTTCGGCAGTAAACAATGACTCTACGGCGACTTTGTGTACTTTTGGCTGGAGATTAAAACGTCCTGCCTGCTGAACATTCTGTTTCATGAACTTTACGTCGGTGGTTGCTAATAATTTTCCAGATCAAAGGTCTGCGAGGCTCTGAATGATTGTTAGGCTGTACACCTGGCTCAGATCGTTATCTAAGGGCTCAGTGCTCACGCAGACCCCAACACGCACTACAACGAAAACAAGCACCGAAACCGGCCTCGATGTGGACCTCACCAATAGCAGCCCCTTTAAATAGCAGGCTTCAAGCAAAAAAGTGTCACCCCAGTGGTCTGATAGAGACAAACACAAATAACTACAACCGAGTAGGCCGGATGCTCCAACCCATAAATTGCGCTCTTTCCTCAAAGCTCAAAAAGTAGCCAGCAAGCAAACTAACCACATATTTCACTTCAAAACATACTCCTCGTATCTCCAAATCAAAATGACCCTAAAGGCTTCTGCCTAAATGTTAGTTGTTCCTAGGGTGTGCTTCTTCCTGAACTAGCGGCAAGGTTGCAAGGGATTCTGAATATTGCTTCACTTTCCCTGCTTAGAAATTCTTATTAATCATTGTTCCAGCTAAATCAGCCTTTTCAATGACATCATTAAAGCTCTTATGCTTACTCAGCAGGAGAAACTAGAGCGTAATATTTTTAGAAATCGCGATAAAAACGATCTTACCCATAAGCAAGCTGTTAAGTTTCAACGTGACCAGCTTCCTTCGCGAAATACAGCTTTCTCTGTAGAACATCACATTCTCAATTTTCTGGACAATGGAGTATTAGGTGATGTAATGTCCCCCGGGAATACAGGGATTGCCGTAGTAGAATCTCCAACCCCAATCAATTATCCTATTGAAGAAAAAGCTCCCCCAGTACCTACCCCGAAAACGTTATTGACATTTCCAACACACTAACCACCGACGAATAATGCATCCTAGAACAAGGTATAACGTTCTGTCCACCAAATACCCGGGTAAATATATACAAATTACATAAAGACCTCCCTGAATGTTTTCGGAGAATGAGACTAAGAGAATTTTTTTCCGAAAACCAGGACCAACCTGATCTTAACGAAGGCACACTACACCCACCTAGCGCTCGGACTCCAGATCTAGATCAATCTCCAGAATTATATCTAATTAAATACAGTATCAAGAGAAATATTGACAACAAATAAGCAATCAAACAAGTGCAAGCAACTAATTACATAGGAAGAAGTTACCCTGAATAGCCTGTCAGCCGGAACCGAGACAGTCATAGGCTTCCTATTCATAACGCCAGCCGACAAAAGTCGTAGCGTAGTTATTTTACCTATGGGAAAATACAAGGACGAAGCTTATAGGCAGCTAAACATCCCTTGCCAATACAAGCCCTCAGATAACGATCCGAGCCAGCAGTGCAGCCTAACAATCCTTCAGAGCCTCACAGATCTGGTATTTAGAGAATTAGTAATGACCACAGACTTAAATTTCCTTAAACCAAATAATAAGCAGGCAGGAATTTCTTACCTCGTCCAAAAGTCCGCAAAGTCGCCGTAAGAAAAATACCTCAACCGAAACATTTTTGTTTACGGATCATTACCCATCCAACATTCCGGCTTTTCTTCCTTCATTCGTTGAGAACAACCCCGCTCCCTTCCTCCGCATAATAGAAGAGATAAATGAGCGTGGGCGGCAACCCATTAGAAGCCTCTTTGTTTCTCTTGACGTTGCCGCATTGTATACAAACATCCCTTTCGTCGAAGGAATCGGAGCTATTTCTTAGGCTTTATCAGAGAACACGCCACAAAATGCACTAGAAGTGTACATACCTTTGTTAAATCTAGTTTTAAATCTCAAATATTTGCAATTTGACTGGTCTTACTTCTTGCAAGTTTTTAAAACTAGCATGGGCACTCCATTCGCGCCGACCTATGCCAATATTTTTATGGGGCAACATGAAGCCATCCTGTTAAACTATCTTTCGCATAAACCCTAGGTTTACGTCTGCTATATAGACGACATCTTAATGATTTGGGAACACGGTCGCGCGACTCTAGAAATGATTAGATCTTACCTCAATTTTTCGCATCCGAATATTAAATTCTCCTGCCAGCACTCTGAAAAAGAAGTTAACTTCCTGAATACTACCGTCATTCCAGTCAACAGTAAACTTAAACCACGCTTTTTAGAAAACTAACCGACAGAGGGCAGCATCTAAATATAAAAGCCACCACCCGAGACACTGCAAACAAGGGATCTTTGTAGAACAAGCCACCAGAATTAGAAAAGTATGCATAGTGACAGGGACGAACAGGAAATACCCCAAAAGCTGGCTCGATCAGGCGTGCCAACGTGCGTTTTATCTCAAAAGGGATGACATGCTCAACAAACAGTGACAAAACGAAAGTGCCAGGCCGCCTGCCCTAATAACTAGATTTTAAACCCCCCCCCCCCCCCCTTACTATTCTTTTTAGGTTGTAATGACCGCCTGACAACCACGTTCCCGGAAGCAGGAAGGGTTATCTACTGGAGAATTTGAAATTTAAAAGATTTTTATTGCATGCTGAAACAAGGTCTTCAAAGCAGCCAGTCATAGCCAGCCGCTGCCGTCCTAGATGCAAGTCTTGCAGGCATATGCAGGCCGACTGCATTGTAAAAGACACAGCCAGTAGTTATGTTCGCAAGAATATTTTAAGTTTTACGCGAACTTCGTCCAAGTTTGTATATATGTTAAAATGCTAAATGTGTCACATACATTATATTGGACAAACGGGTGAACCGATTAGCATATGTCTTAACGGTCACCGGGCAGATACTCTTAGCAAATTCTCCATAGCTGTAGCGCAGAATTACAACCAATAAGGTCACAACTTTGATTACCTGAGATTGTATATTCTTCAGTCATACTTTTAAAGTCTTCTCGGGACAGAAAATACTGAGAATCCTATATAAATCACAAATTCAACTCCATGGAGCCAGCATAAATAATGCGTCTAGAGGAAAAATGGAATCCCTGCATTATTCAATGGGAATTAAGTATTATGCACTGTCCTGCGTGTCCCTTATCCGAAGAATGTGACCCCTCCCTCTGCTCCTTATTTGGCAACCTTATTCCTTTTGTTTTCATTTCTTAGCTTACAGTTTAGTATACGCATGCATACCTCCTAACATTTTGCTGGATTTTCATTTTATTTTTACTTTTCTCTGTCTTTACTGCTCCGCTTTGTCTTGTACCCCCTACGCCCCTGTAACTTTATCTGTCTGTATTTGAGTTTCAGAAAAGACCTGTTCCAGGAATGTTGCTGTAGCGACACGTGCCATTTCATGTGGACTGTTACTGGTTTTTCTTTTGTTTGTGTGTGGTTTTTTCTTTTTCTCTTTTTTCCATGAAATAGGTAGTTTTAACCTTCTCTCCCTTTTTTGACGTAGTGCTTGCAGAGAGCTTCTGGTAAGGAGTCCTCTCAACGCCTGCTGTTCTTCCTTTCCTTTCCTTTTCTTTTAAAATTTTCCTCTTTGTCCTGTTATTTGTGTGCTGCGAAGATGAATCTGTACTAACTAGCCCTATTTTCTACGCTACTTCTGTTCATTTCCGTAGGGCGCACCGCGGTGCAACCCACACCATCTCATCCTTTCACTCAAACTTTTTTCCGGGAATATTACCCCCGGCTGACTCATGTTACAATGACACTGAAAGGCAGTCTAGTTGGTGACAATTCACAGCTGTAAGCGCACAAAAAAACGAGGACTAAACGGAGACACGAAGACCAGCCGATTATTTGCAAACAGGCAATTGCACAGAAATAGAAACGTTCAGTGCCCCGGTAGTTCACATATACACCTTAAGAGGGGGAGGGCTGAACTTCACATATGAGGTGCCAAAAGAAAATCGTTCCAATTCCTAGATGTGCCGTTCACCTTTGAAGAACACCACTTGTGTTGGCACTATTCACCACGCACGAAAAAACCACTCTTAGAGTACACGTCTGGCAACTCAAGGATAGGTAAGAATGGGATTGTAATGGGATGTCTGAAATCCGTTCTCGACAAAACCTGCAAACACAGAATGGAAGAAGCATTTGGTGCGCAGAGGCACCGTCTTGAAAAGGCAGGGTACCCAACAGAAATGTTCCTAACAGCTACGAAAGGCTACTAAAACGAGTAAAAATGGAAGGTAGGGGAAGGAAAAAAGAGCCGAAAACAAGGACAAGAGCATGTTAGTAATTCCTTAGGTGCACCGTTTGTCTCACAGGCTCAAAAAAGCCGCTGCCAAGTACAACGTGAATGTAGTTTTTTCTGACAAAAACAAAGGGGGACGCGTGTGATTGGCGGTTGCCGGACTTTACGAAGAAAGGGCTAGCAGCAAGTTTAAAAATGTACTATGCGTCACACGTACAAATTTTGGAATTCAGAAAAAACGTCGTGTACAAGATTCCGTTCACATGTGGGAACCAGTACGTTGGGCAAACGAGCAGATGCGTAAATGTAAGACTCAGGGAACACATGTCCAGCCCTAAAGGTCGGCCATACACGCATCCAGCTGCGCACAGTCAGCAGTGCACAACAAAGAAATGCGAGCCGTTCTTTGACCTAGCGACGACGGAGTTCCACCACCAAGACATGACTACAACAAGATAGTGAAACCCTGGCAGATGTCGAAATTAAAGGCAAAGTGCATAAGTAAACCGTCAGTAGCCCTGTCGGATGAGGAAATTAAGTTGTTAGGTGACATGAGATAATGCAAACGTTACAGTGTGTTTTTTCTTGTGTTTGTGTGTATGACGAGATGCGTATACATTTGAGCCTGCGCGGGTGATGTCAAAAAGGGTATATATATGTTGAGTGATGGATAAAATTTCAGGCGTTTGTCAGCGCTGTTCTTCGTGTCTCCGTTTAGTCCTCGTGTTTTTTTGTGCGGAAAAGTTACAGCTATGAATTATCTGTTAACGACTTCGCAGCTGAAACTATACAACCTTCATTTCCACTCAATATCTCCTCCTGCATACTCCCGAACCAATACGCTTCCTGTATTCAACTTCCTTCTCTCCTCTCACATCTGGACCCACCCCTATTATGGTGTGATGTTTGAGTGCCGTCCACGGGCTCTGACGTCGGCATAGGGACTCCCGCATCTGGCGTTTGCTACACTCCGCAGGTGAGGAGCAGCAGTGTCTATGCTAGAAATCGCTCGCTTTGTTGCTTTACTGCAATAAAATCATAGTTATAGTAGTTCAGTTATTTTTGCCAGCTTCTGACACATTTAAATAATTTTAAGCGGTATGTCGCACAACTTTGCAACACTGGAGGAGATAGAGAACAACTTTCTTCAAAGCATCGTTTAGATGATCGAGCTCGTACCCTTCCTAGCTCATTCTCGAGGATCAGCGTTCACAGCTCCTCGATGAGTATTCAAAATGCGTAGGCATCCCTGCAGTATTTTTGAGATGCTTTACCAAGATTCGATAGTCTTATGCTACGTACCAAGCAGCAGGCCCCTACATGTGCATCACAAAGCAAGAAATAAAACTGCTGTCTTCTATTTCTGTCGGTCTGGTTGACTTGTATCAGATGAATGTTTTTTTTTCTGTGCCAAACGCCATATTTTTTGCACCCTCACAATGGTCTTATTAGGAGGTTTGGGATATTTTGGAGGCTCACAAAAAAATGTATGGGCATTTTCTTGAGGTTGTATGGCATACATTCCTTACTTGACAAATTAGCTTTCTTTACGACGATGTGCAAGAAGGTTAATATCAGCAGGGTCTGTTGCTTATTCACATGCAAGTACAATAAGAATGTTTCTGCTGCACAACCGCGATCGTGCCCGAGGCAACGTTGTTTAGAGTACTTGAAGGCGAATTTTATGCTCCGAATTTCTATCGTAACCCTTGTTATCATAACAACCTGACTCTCAACACGAACAATGATAACATGAATAAAGTGTTGGAGGCAAGATATACTAGCGAACTAATTCTATAAAAAGTATACCTGCATATATTACAGTACAACAATCGAAACTGATGAATATTTCTAAGCAGATATGAATTGGATTCCAACCCTTCGAGGAGCAAAGAACAAATCCTATTTTACTGAGGATGGCGTTCTATAAATTAAAAAAAATTGCTCTTGCTTTCTTGTACTGGACTCAGGACCCGGCCAACTAACCATCTCGATTTGATTGCTAAATAAAGTTTTATCCTCCTCCTGCGGATCCTCCTCCTCTTGCGTGCAGTTTTTCTGTAGCGCATATCCGAACAGTGGGAAGGTATGACTGTAGAAAATGTACCCAAACATCCTCCCAGGGCTGAACAAACATATTGTTACTTTATCTTGACCATATAGGTGACTCGTTTTGCTCAATAATCCTCCATACTGGTTTTATACCTGGTTTGAAACCAGCCTATACACACAGCGCGTTATTTTGAACTCAGCCTAGTTTTTGCATCCCATAGTGCATGTTGGCTTAAGTTCATGCAATGACAACGTAAAGTGATGTGATATAATACTTTGGAGCGTTCGGCAAGGTTGCAAAAACGGTTTTACCTAACTTATGAATACCAGAAATTATAATGACTTCTGTCAGAGCTGACAGCCCTGAAGGCCTACAAATTATTTTGGCCTTGTATTTTGGCTGTGGTCGCTTACTAGCAGCTGGCTATTCCCATTGTTCGAAAGATTGCCTAATGCAGAATCTGATGCCTAGCTCCGAATCTTCGCATTACGCGCAAGACCTTCTTCGTAAGGAATAGGGCGACTACGGCAATATTTCTTCCGTAGCAGTATCCAAAACACTACTTTAATTCACACCTTGAGCTAGAGTATGCAATTTTAAGCCTATAAATGAAGACAAAAAATTATGCACACGGAAAGTCTGGTGTGCACAAGCATCAGACGTTGACCAAGTGCTAAGAAAGAGCAGGGAGAGCGAGCCTGAGTAAAGCAGAGTAAAAAATGTGGCCGCGTATCTGCTCCTTTTGTTCCAAATGTCGTCAAAAGAGGATAGTCTTTATCGACTTTGGTCAAGTAATTGCCTCGCTTCGCTTTCCCACTCACCCCTCATGTTCGTCTTGTGTCAGGCTCCTCCCAAGGTAAAGACGCCAAAGGCTTGCCTAAATAATTTTAAATTTCCCGTGTTCCCCTGCTCCAAACCGGGTGTCCCGATGCCAACGCTGCCGTACGGCGAAGACGCGCGTGAATCGAGGCGCACTACTTCAACGTTTATAGAAACACGTTTCTGTACTCCACGTGCGTTGCAAGCAGAGCGTGGAATCTATCTAGTGGAACGTTTCGTAACTGTTGCCGGTTGGTTTCTTAAAATGCCGCCGAAGCTTTAGTGGCGAGGGCGACAGCAGGCAACGGCGGAGGGATTTCTTTTTCTGCAGTTGAAGGAGTATTTAATCTCGCACAAATCGAACATCTATGAGTTTTTTTTTATAAAGGATTGCTGCAAATATCACTTTTGTATAACTTTTATGTGCGAAGGCACTTCTTAAGCGACCCTGAACCTGCGTCCACCGGCGATGTCCGCATAGCATACCCACGTGGGGGATTGGCCAGGAATCTCCTCGTCTTCCTTGGCAAAGGGGGGAGATGGGCGCGTGCTGCCTGGCCGCTGACATGGAACATACCCACGTGGGGGATTGGCCAGGAATCGGACGTCAGAAGGGCTAATGCACCCGCCTAAAGGAGTACTGACGCGAAATTTCAAAGCTGCGATCCGCTCTAGCAATCAAGTACAACGACAACACAAATAGGTGTCTGTGAATAAATGAATCTTTCTTTTTTTGTAGTTGTGTGTGTGTGTGTGATCTCTCTTTCGCGAACATTACCGAACGGCGCAAATTCAACTCGTGCATTCGCACTTTCACATCCTTCCCCTCGGGGAAATGCGGGGAATTTTTGTTGTTCTGTATAACTTTGTTGTCTTATATTTGCGTATTATTTTTTGTTGTTTCACCAATATTGACAAATATGAACATTACACCGGACTTAGATGGGCACATTTAGCTGTGACTATATAAGACTATTGCGCAGGCCTTGTTTTAGTTTGGCTTTGTGGCTGAATCGGGTCACAGACAGACAGACGGACAGACATACAGACAGACCAAAATTGCTGCGTTGAAGTAGACCAAGAATAACTATCGTCTTTAAAATACGAGAATCCCTAAGCCGACGTCAGCGAGCGCGCTTCGCAGCGCCGCCCGAGTTCGCGCTCATCGCCAATATAAAGCCCGCCAGCTATGCGAGCGTTTGCCCTGAAGATGGCAAGCCTGTTTGTTGGAACGTTGGCAACAAGCTAGAACTCTACCTCGCTGCATGTTTTCTTTTCTTGTGTTCTCTACCATCTTCCAAGTTTTATTGCTCCCTGATACATCTATATATATATATATATATATATATATACATATATATTGTAAGGAGGATTTATTCCAAGGCCGAAGGACTGGTCAGCTCAACGTCAGCTTCAGGAGTCAGGAGCACGAAGTCCGCTCTGTAGTGTTGGGCGAGAGCAAAAGCGAGAGGCAGCTTCTTCTTCCTTCCAAGCGTTCGCGATGTGGCTGCCGTTGTGACTTGACTGCGATGATGATGCTCTATTGCTTCGGCACGTACCCTCTCATGGCGAGTGGACAGTGCTTCCTATACTCGGGTTGCTCCTTCGTGAAGGGCGCTGGCGACGGGCATCCTTACAATTGCCACCGGGGAAAAATACCAATCCCGGCGATCAGGCAGTCTAAATGGTGAGAGGCTCCGCGTAAGGCTTGAGGCGCTGGGCATGTACTATATCACGGCCGCAGCGTCGCTGGTCGGGTGATGGGGCAACGGGCTCGACAACGTTTTGTCAGGGGAGGTGCGTTTGATGACACGGTAGGGACCATCGTATGGCGAAATGACGTTACGGCTCAATGCAGGAGCAGTCGTTGGCACCCACAGCCAAAGAAGTGATCCGGGTAAGAAGCTTGGTGCAGATGTCTTTTCGTCATGCTGTGTCTTCTGTCGTTGTTGGTTTTCCTTGGTTAGTGAACGTGCCAGTTGGCGGCATTCTTCGGCGTGTTTTGCAACGTATGAGATGGGCGTGCACTCTGAGTCATCAGGGCTATAAGGATATATTGTATCCAGCATCAAGAGGGCTCGCGTCCATACAAAAGGAAAAACGGAGAGAAGCCAGTCGTGGCTTGCGTGGGGGTGTTATACGCAGATGTAACAAATGGAAGGATGGAGTCAAAATTAGATTGATCAGATGCCACGTACATTGCGAGCATATCCCCTAGCGTCCAGTTGAAACGTTGCTGTCGGGCAGCAAAACGGCACTTCTTGAGGCTTAGCTGTAATCCTGCGGTAGTCAAGCACGTAAACATTTGCTCAAGTCGAAAGAGATGTGCTGAAAAATCTGGAGAAAAGTCCGCAATATCATCCAGGTAACAAAGGCATGTCTGCCATTTGAGTCCACGGAGAAGGTTGTCCATCATTCGCTCGAAGGTTGCAGGCACATTGTAGAGGCGAAACGGCATGACGTTAAACTCATTGAGGCCATCTGGACTAACAAACGCCGTTTTTGCACGATCAGCCTCCTACATGGCGACCTGCCAATAACCTCAGCGTAAGTCAATTGAAGAAAAAAACTCTGCGCCTTGGAGGCAATCGAGGCCGTCACAGATTCTTGGCAAAGGATATACGTCTTTGCGGGTTATCTTGTTAAGCCGTCGGTAATCGGCGCAAAACCCAATAGAACCGTCCTTCTTCTTGACAAGCACTACCGGTGATGCCCATGGACTCGTGGATGGTCGAATCACACCACGTTGGAGCATGTCCTCGACTTGTTCGTCAATTACGCGGCGTTCAGTAGGAGAAACACGGTAGGGACGTTGTCGTAAGGGTGCGGGACTCCAGGTGTGTATGGTGTGTTCAACAGTGGTGGTACACCCCAGGACAGTCTCGACAGAATCAAAAGACGTCCGAAATCGGTGCAGTAGTGCAAGAAGTTGGTCTCGTTCGGACGACGAAAGCTTGTCATCAACGGCGCGAAGAAAGACATCTGCAGAGGGTGGGGGTGTGGCTGCTGCAGGAGCGCAGAGTCCACTGACATCAACGGATGTTAAATCATCCGGAAAATGCACAGCCACAAAAGAAGCTACGGTCTCGACGTAGCCGACGCACTCTCCGTGTTGCAATCTGCCGGGACATGAGCCGTAGTTAGAAAGGAGAAGTGTAGCTTGGCTGTTGCGGATTGGAAGCAGGGAGAAAGGAAGCGGAAGATTTCGGCGCTGGTAGAACAGGGTAGAAGGCGTAAAGAGTACTGTCGCATTGGACAGGAGGGATGCTAACTTCTTCCGCGACGGAGGACCAGTTTTCCGGCAGAACAAGCGGGCGGGTCATCAGCGGTAGGATCCATGGACGGGAAGAGCTCTACTTCGGCACGGCCACAGTCGATTACAGCTCCTTGTTGGGAAAGGAAGTCCCACCCTAGTATTACATCATAGGAGCACGAAGGCAGGACAACGAACTGGATAACGTATAGGACGTCTCAAATAACGGCACGGGCAGTGCACATGCCGAGTGGATCAGTGGGATGAGCCGTAGCAGTCCGCGATATGAACCCGAGGTGCGGCGTCGTGACTTTCTTTTATCGGCGGCAGAGTTTGGCGTCCATATATATGTATATATATCTATATATATATATATATATATATATATGTATACATAAGTATACATGTATATGTATACATATACATATACATATACACATATATGTATATATATATATGCATCTATATATATATATACATATATATAAAGACACAGTTTCAAAATATGCCGATGCGCTCTAAGACGACGCGGGCAAGTGCATGATGCACATTTTGTATGTGGTGCGTCAGAACATAGTTTTTGTTTGGCCGAATTAGATATTTCACCTATTTTTATTGGCCAACTTTCGAACCAAGAAAGCTAGACAAAAATCCCAATAACAAGGTTAGAGAGCGGTTTGCAAAAAGTCCGAATAAACGTGGTCGGCCTTTTTGTGCACTAAGTGCATGGGTTTATCAGCTGACTGAGGTTGCTCGGAAAATAGAAGAAAACACCACATTACATGCCGGCTGACTCGTCGTGACTGCAGTGCTTCCAAACGTTCCGTGCCCGAACAGCCTTAGGCACTCTACCGACTTAAAGGCGACAGTTCAGCAATGTAGGTGTTTGATGAGCCAATTATGGCAGCGATGTTCTTCTCGCGCGACAGTTCGTCAAAGCGATAAGCACTCGGAGCAGTTATCGCGAGCGCTGCGAGAAGCAACAGATTCGTGATCCGACGTGTGACTTTTTATTTGACAGCACACTCACACACTCATATTCAGTGAGAAGACAACCAGGGAAGAAAACTACTGCAATATTTCAGCAACTGCAAATAGCCCCGCTACGTATATATTTATGGATATATAGACTGGCATGTTGGCGATGGGACTGAAGGCGTGGTGAACACAAAGTAAGAAACGTCGTACAAAAACAGCAACAGCGCAAGGTTAGTTGCTACAATTCGACTTGAGACAAGTCTTCTTCGTGTCTTCTTTTTAAGAAGACTTGTCTCAAGTCGAAACGTAGAAATAACCGCTCCGCTATGTGTGTTACCGATGTTTCTTGCTATATCTTACTATATATATATAAATATATATACATATATATATATATATATATAAAATTTGTAAAGAAAGAAAGTGGAGAAAAATGCCCGCCAGGAGGGATGGAAACCCGCGACCTCCAGAATACTGGTGTGGTGCGATACCCACTACGCTAACGGCGGGGCGATTTTCTACTCCACTTTTTAGGGTATTTAGGTTAAGGTATTTTTGTTTGCTGTGTTTGGGGAAGGTAGCCATCGCCACTCGTACTTCTCGGAGTGAGAGGGACCTTTTTTTAACCCCCGGGCCGTGACTCGAGTGTCGACTACATGTCAAGAGTGGTCGACCAGTGTTCAACCCTCTTAAGCTTCCTATGGCACCAAGACTGCCAGACAGAGGCTCTCGCTGTGCATGTAGCGAATCAGAATGGGAAATGAGGGGCTCGTTGAAAATTTAAAAGAAATAAGAGTTGGCAGTCAAGAAAACCTCGGAAAACAAAGGGGGGGGATAAAGAAAGAAACAGATAAAGAATACGGAACGAAAGATAGAAAGCGGAGAAAAAACGCCTGCCAGGTAGGATCCGAACCCACGACCTCCAGAATACTGGTCTGGTGCGATAACCACTACGCTACCGGCGGGCCGATTTCTGTGGTGTTATTTTCTTATTTCTTTGTTATTTTCAACGGGCCCGCCATTTCCCATTCTGATTCCCTACATGGATAGCGAGGGCCTCTGTTCTGGCAGTCTTGGTGCCATAGGAAGCTTAAGAGGGTTCAAAGCTGGTCGACCACTCTTGACATGTCGTAGACACTCCAATCACGGCCGGTGGGTTAAAAAAAGTCGCCTTCACCCCGAGTAGTCTGAGTGGCGCTGGCTACCACCCCCAAGCACAGGAAACAAAAATACCTTAACATAAATACCCTAGAAAATGGCGGGGGAAATCGCCCCGCCGGTAGCGTAGTGGTTACCGCCCCAGACCGGTATTCTGGAGGTCCTTTGTTCAGATCGCACCTGGCGGGGATTTCTTCTCTACTTTCTTTTTTTCTTTCCAAATTCTTTATCTGTTTCAATGACCTACCACATCCTCCCCTTTGTTTTCCGAGGTTTTCTTGACTGCCAACACTTATTTCTTTGATATTTTCAACGAGATTCTGATTCGCTACATGCATAGCGAGGGCCTCTGTTCTGCCAGTCTTGCTGCCATAGGAAGCTTAAGAGGGTTCAACGCTGGTCGAGCACTCTTGACATGTAGACACTCGAGTCATGGCCCAGTGTTTAAAAAGGAGGTCCACTTCACGCCGAGTAGTCCGAGTGGTGCTGGCTAGCGCACCAAGCACAGGAAACAAAAATACCTTAGCATAAATACCCTGGAAAGTGGAGGGGAAAATCGCCCCACCGGTAGCGTAGTGGTTATCGCACCAGACCGGTATTCTGGAAGTCGTGGGTTAGGGTCCCACATGGCTGGCATTTTTTCTCCACTTTCTGTCTCTCTGTCCAATTTCTTTAGCTGTTTCAATGACCTACCACATACTCCCCTTTGCTCTCCGAGGTTTTCTTGACTGCCAAGTCTTATTTCTCTCTCTCTTTCTATATATATATATATATATATATATATATGTGTGTGTATATATATATATGAGGGGAAATGAGGGGCTCATTGAATGAAGAGAAAAATAAGCGAAGGCAGTCAAGAAAGCCGTGTAAACCGAAAGGGAAAATGTGGTTGGTGATATATATTTTTTGAAACATACAAAGAAATTGAAGAATGAATGCTCGCCCGTTGGGATCCGAACCCACGACCTCAAATTACGCGTATGGAAGGATGATCACTATGCTACCGGCCGGGCTATTTTTCCCTCCCCATTCTGGGGTATTCATTTCAAGGTAATTTGTTGCAGTGCTTGGAGTCGTAGCCAGCGCCACTCCGACTGCTCAGGATGAAGGGACCTTCTTTTTAATCCCCAGGCCGTTTCTCTAGCGTCTACGACATGTCGCGAGCGGTCGGCCAGCGTTGAAAGCCTAAGTTACCTATAGCACCAAGACTGCCAGAACAGAGACCCTTGCTATGAACCTAGCGAACTGAAACGGCAATGGAGGGCTCGTTGAATGAAGAACGAAATAACGGAATGCAGTCAAGAAAGCAAAAGAAACGAAACTGAAATATGTGGTCGGTCAGTTATATTTTTGTAAACAAAAAAAGAAGCGGAGCAAAAATGTACGACCTGTGGTATCTGAAATGACGACCTCCAGAATAGCTGTTTCGTGCGACGGCCAGTGCGCTACCGGCAGGGCTACTTTACCCTCCATATTCTTCGGTATTTATCATAATGTAATTTTCTCCTGTGCTTGCGGGGGGTAGCCAGCGCCACTCCGACTGCTCGTTGTGAAGGGCACCTTCTTTTTATTCCCCGGCCGTGACTGAAGCGTCTACATGTCACGAGTTGTGGACGAACGTTGAACCCTCTTGAGATACGTATTTCCCGAAGACTGCCAGAACAAAGACTCGCGCTCTGCACACAACGAATCAGATGGGGAAGTGAAGGGCTGGCTAAATGGAGGCAGAAATAAGAAAAGGCCGCACGATAGCAAAGCAAACTAAAGAAAAAAAATGGGGTAAGATATATTTTTTAAAAGAAAGATTAAGAGAAACATTTTGACACGGACTACCTCTCTCAAATCCTACCCTCTTGGAATTCATTTATTGCTCAACTTTAGCTATCGTAACAGGTCGTTTTTGTGGCACCCATACTTCCTTGGACGTAACTAAACATCCCGAGCTCTTGAGTGTGCAGAGATCAGTCACTTACGGAGATTCTATCATTAACAGACATATTTGGCGCGTGCTGCCTGCTAACAGTTATGCTCGTCATGAAATCGAGAACTTCCAGTTCCTACCACCCACGGTTCGTTGTCCCCATCACACGTGTTCTGACCACAAGCGCATCCCTGCACTGCCCCGTTCGTTTAACCAATTTATTATAGAAGCTTGGGCGAGAAGTAACCGCACAAGGCCTTCAGTGTCCGAAGATATACGACAGAATTGGCAGTCTGGCTGAGACACGCTATATTCATTGCAAAATCGGTCAACGAATGTTCCTCTTCTTACCATCACAAGGAGTGGAGGACTCTTCCTACCGGTTTGATTCTACCATGCTTTCAACGTTAAGTACTACTTGAAACTCACGACAGCAGAAAAGACACACGCGACTGTGCTAAGATAGCGTAATAGTGAGTCTTCCTGCTGTCGTCCCGTTTCAAGCACTATTTAACCTTGTATCAACGCCAACTAGCCCAACTTTCTGTTTGACTGAACTACCGTACTTTATCTATTCATGCATTTAAAGCTCTCAGAATGGACTAGTATGGTTGCTTTATCAGACTGGATCCACATACCGATATATGGCGACTGCGGTCGAACACTTGAGGAGAAGCGATGAGACTTATGAGGGTGGTTTGAGGTGAACCAACATTGTGCCAAGTCCGGTTGGCCCAGTCTTACCGCCTTTTGTCCTAGTCTTGTTTGTCAAACGTCTCTAAAAATTCGCTGAGTCCGGAATGTATATCTGCTTCTGTTTGAGAGGTAATTGGAATGTTTATGCACAGTTTTTAGAGATTTATTCAAACCTCACCCATGAACCCTTTGTAGCGTTGGACGTCGGACGGCATACATGTTTCTACTGGTCATATAAGGAGTTCTTTAATAAAATAATCCCGACTTCTGCAGGTTTACGCAATTATGTAGACAAATGTCGAATATGCAATATGGAGGTAAGCTGACGTATAACACGATAAACACAAGAGGATGGTGTAAGCTGCTATGCACGGCTGACACGACACATGAATGGAACGAGATGTGGATATAAATGGAAGACATATACGTATACCCCAACAACATGGATAACTTCGGCGGAAAGTTGCTTTGCTTACACAGAATAGCAGTTTTTTATAGAGCTGTGTGCTGACGTAAAAAGAACAATGAAACAATAGTGCTCTCTATGACACTGGCATTGACCGGGTTGTAGGATTATAACTTGCTCGAGAAGAAAAAAAAGAACTGGAACACACGCACATTTTGCTGTCAAGAGGGATGACTAAATTCCGATGATGTAACGCAAATGGAAGAAGGAAGCAAAAAGAGAGAGAAATTTTTTGGTACGCACATAAACGGTCACCTCACTGCAAAAACATTACCCCATCTTCCCTAAGGGGAACCCTGAGTAGTATGCGAAGAGCCATAGGGTCGATTCAAGTGGCCATTAGTTTTCCTTTCGTCGTTTTTGTTAGGTTGAGGTACGTAGCTACTGTTATAAGTTCCGTTTGGTTTCCATGTTAAATACCACACTTTTCACTTACCAGAACTGCGAAATGGAAAATTGCGTTGACCCCATGGTTGTTTCGCATACTACACAGGGTTCCCCTACGGGAAGATGGTGTAATTTTATTGGAGGGGGGGTGTACAAAATAAAGGTGGAATGGGCGGATGAGACAAGCGAAGGGAGGGGGTTGCACGATCAGAAGAAGGTCGGCTGCGCTCGCGGGCTCGAGCTTAAGTGTCCCGTGACCACCACGAGAACCGTACGTCTGGGTCGTGCTGTCTTTGCTTGATCCACCACACGGTGGTGCCGAAACCCTGGAGTATGGGCGGGTTTCGGTACCGGGCGGGATTCCGCGAGCAATGAAGCACCTGAAAGAGAGCAAGAAACTTGACGATCTCATCCCTGCCGTCAATTATATGTGTAGAGCACGCGTGACGCGGACGAGAATATGGTGACGTATGCTTTGACTTTGGAAGGGTCGTTGGTACGGCAGTAAAGAGGACCGCAGAAGTCGATGCCCACAATAGAGTACGGTCTAATTTCCGCTATGCGGTCATGTGTTAATGCTGCTGTCGGTGCTGTCTCCAGAGTCAGCCTGTGCCTTCGGCACGGCAAGCACTGGTGGAGGGCTTTCTTCACAGTCTGGCGTCCTGGAATGCTCCAATTGTTCTGGCGGATCTCCACGAGCATGGGTTCTGTTCCTGCGTGCAACAGGCACTTGTGGGTTGCCAGAATAAGCAGCTGGGTTAAATCGTTCTTTCCGTGCAGAATAATCTGATGTCACACTCCGAAAAGAGATTGTAAGATGTGTAGTCAGCCCCCCACGTGGACAACGCCAGTGGAGTCTAAGAAGGCCTGTGGACGAAGCAGTTGGGAAGTCCCCACACCAAGCTGGCTGTTCGATAGAGCTTCCCGGTATGGAGGAATGCTTCCTGCTCTACCTGGAGAATCAAGTACAGTTGAGCTTCTGGGACTTCGCTAGCAGCCAGTGCCCCGTCATCGACGGCTGTTGTGCTAAAGCATTTTTTACAAAGCGTCGAACCCAGGCCATCAATCTAAGTAGCCGTGAGTAGTGGCTGTAATCTGAAATTTGCAATAGCGGTCCCGGTGGCGAAGACCCCACCGGGCAAGATGACGTCAAGGGTTGTGACGGGTCAACTAAGTCACCGACTTCCTAGGGCTGGTTCAATGGCCACAGGTTTTCTGGGTGGGACATTTAAGATGATTCATGCCACCGAAGCTTTGAGGTTCTTAGGACTGTTGCACTTATTCCGCGTGTGATGAGGTCGCACGCTTGTCCTTTCTGCAGGAATTCCCCCATCTGCATCCCTTGGTCAGGCGCTGGATCTCTTCGACGCGATTCCGGAGGAAGGGTGCCCACCAGCTAGGTTCTCCGCCTATCCAGTGCAACGCGTTCAGCAGGAACCGGTGGATTATGACGGCGTGCCGGTCGGGCGCGATGCCTAGTGCCTCCAAAGCGTTTAGGCGAAAGATCATGTCGTACTGGAGCGCCGCAGCCCCTCAACGTCCGCGGAGGTCTTTACGGGAGTTATAGCTAGGAGGGCATCGAGATGATCCGCCATCAATAGGTCTCTGCGGCGAAAACAATCTCTAAAGATCTTTATCGCAGCGTCGTATCTATCCTCTGCCAGCCTGATGCCCTCAATCGCGGTCTTAGCGGGGCCGGTCATGTAGAAACGGAGGTACTAGAACTTATCGATTTTCATTAAGTGTTTGTTTGCATAGATGGTGGCATCGAATTGTTCCCAGAATCCCTGCCAATCGCTAAGTCCCCAGAAAACGGTGCAATCTGCAGCTTCAGGAGGGCCACGCGGGGATTTGGCACGGCGGGAGGAGCCGTGGATTCACTCACCCTTCTATCTTGCGTATGCTCACCAGCAGTGGAGGTCGAGGGACGGGAGACGGCAGAAGGCGATGGTCGGGCAGTGTGCACGCGGGCCCGAATTTCGCAAATGCTGTGCTCGTAGTGCCATGCTGTGGCGTAGTCCGCCTGAAAGATCTCGTGCGAGAGTTGAGCCTGGTTCTTAGCGTCCAGGGCGCGCAGCTCTCTCTGCCTCTTAGTAAGTAGGGTTACGTAGCAATGAACTACGGTCTCGGGGGAAGCGGAATCCTCGAGGAGAGCGTCAAGTGCGGCGATCGCCTTCGTGATGACGGCGTGCAGAGACCCGCGAACTCGCCGTTCGTGCTCTATGAAGGAAGGAACCGCACAGGGACCTGATGCCGTGGGCAAGCTGCCTCGCCCGGGGAAGCATGGGCTAGCTACCCCCAGACAGGTATCCGACGCCGGGGAAAAGCTCCCTCGTCCGGAAAAGCGTGGGCTATCAAATGATGACCCCGATGTAGGCGAGCCTAAGCGAATCAAGCGGACAGGATTGCATGAAGCGGCGGACTCTATTGGCCTAGAAAAGGACGAAGCTGCGCCCACTGCCTTGCTCAGATTATATTCCATCGCCTTACGAGAAGGGGTTTCTGGTTCGGCCATCCCTCTCGAATCCCGTAAAAACCGGGATTCGAGGCACGAGCGGTCCTGACTTTGTAGGCGCAGCGCCTGCAATGCTCGCGAGGCCTGGAATCTTCGTGCCACTTGTTCCGGGCTGCCTTGCCCTCGACCGCTGCCCATGATGGCTCGTCCCCAAGCCGACCCTCGTTTTTCTATGCCACCCCTTTTATTGGAACGCCGGAAGCTACGCCGCAGCCTCCTGCGAGAGAAAATCCCAGTGGTCATTACGCCAATCAACGCCTTTCTCCAGTACCCGGCTCCGCACTTGACCAATCTGATCGCCAACATTTACCACTTCCACGACACGCCGAGCGAGATGCGAGCCCTCGATGCTGGAATTCAAGGAAACCTGACCGGTGACAAGCTAAAGAAAGACATTGCCGTATCTTAGCATTTCTACGGCAAAATAGGCTCGTGTTAAACGCGCGTGCTGCCCGACCCGGTTGGCAAAGCCGCTATGAATTTAGCCGCTGGTGACTACGCCTGAATTACTTGCAGGAGTGACTGTCGAGACGCCGTGGGTGTTTTCATCGTACCGCAAAATACCCACTTCGTCCCCCTTCCGACGGTTCAGCCAGAGGCGCACCAACAACAGCTCGAGCACGCCATGCGCGAGGAACACGCAGCCAACTCGAGTTCGTCCATTCGTATGGCGCCTGGTGACTCCGCTGTCAACGCCACTCACGGTTAGTCTAATGCGACAAAACATTACACAGTGAAAGGAGATGACATCACCCATAGTCAAATGACTAGACCGATCTTCTCCCTAAGTACAAGCCTAGCCGTCTTCCCCGACCGTGAGATCATGCTTCGTTCGAGCGACAAGAATACGACAGAGGGTAACGATAAGGCAGACGCGTTCCTGTTGTCCTCTTCTGGAACCGATGACCATGCCTTCACCCCTTCTCGTGAGACATCTCCGCGTCCAAACCAAATCCAGGAGTTCAGTGATACTGGCGTAAGCAATAACAGCGGGATTTCTCCCCGGACCAAGATGTCATCGCCTCGTGATATGACCATGAGAATGCAATAAGTTACACTCCTAGAGGTCAGGAAACCATTCATTTGAAGTCGCGATGTGAGGAGGTGAATCCATACCCACCAACCAAAAAGAAGATGAGTAGAACCGCCTTAATTCCTGACGTGGATAACCGGAACCACATCCCACCTAGACGCCGGATATTTACCCGAGTCCATAGACGCCTGCACAAATGGACTAATTTGAAAGTTTGAAGCTCCGGACCACATCCCGCTTCCGAATCTGGTGCCTCCCCCGACTGTGTCCAATACGGCACAGCGCGGAATCACCGTCAGGTCAACTAGGCCTCTTGAGAACCGTAGGTGGCAGCCGTACGAACACCACGAAATATGCTAGACTTCTTTTGTTTGCCCAGGCTACACTCGTTTGCCCACCGACCAAGAAGTGCACCTTCAGTAAAGTGCACGTTATCAAGAATCACATAAAGCTACCCAAACTAATCGGATTCCCTCACGACCCCGGTGGCTACCCCAAGACCTGTGCTGTGAAGCGCGTAATCCTGATACGCCGGGAACCAGGGACGCAGCACCAGATGAGAACCATCTCTTAAAGCACCGTCCGCTATAACATTCTGATATAATTTATTTTCGCCTGATCACTAGGACGATATGCAGGCGGCCCACATGAAGGGTCAGCTTGAAGGCCAGTCCTGGGCTTTCTGGCCCGAAGCAGTGTGTTGTAAATAAATGAGATGGGCGCAGGCAGAGGGCGATAGCTTGGGTGAAGAAGACGAAGCTGCGCCCTCTGCCTCGCTCAGAGTATGTTTCATCTCCTTACTAGAACGTGTGTCTGGGTCTGCCTTCCCTCTTGAATTCTCCACAGGCGGTGCAGAGACAATCAAGAAAGAGAGAGAGACGTTGTACGTAGTATGCGTTCGTCTTAATATAGGTATGACCATCATCATGTTCAACGTAGGTGACGTCGAGCTGTGGTTTGGCGTTCCGCTTTGATAATGACCGCCTTATGGTCCGTCAAATGCAAAGTCAAGGGCTGTTGTAGTGGATAAACCCTAAAATTGCTGTAGATGACGTCGATGCACTTTCCCCTGATGGTCGTGGGCTACTTGTAATCACGGCCCACCGAGACTCGAATACGCACGCCACTGCCGAAGACGATGAAACGTCGAAGGCACGTTAAGCGTGCTCGTCTCGTGCCAGCCGGGGAAGAAACCGGCAGCGATGTTGCTCCAGGAGCTCTTAAAGGGGAAGCGTGCTCGTCTCGTGCCGGCCCAGGAAGACACCGGAAACGCTCGCCCCAGGAGCCTTTAAAGGGTATGTCACGACCGGGCGTTCAGGAAGCCGACCATGCGCAGTGGGGTGTGGACGGAGCAACAACGACAAGGGAGGGACATAGCCGCGACCATGAGATGCATCGCATCTAAAAAATTACCGACTGACAGAACAAGCATAATGTAGTATTTCGATTCAGCAAGCCAAATGATGAGAGTTGCGGATGAAGTGAATAGTTATTCTACTATGGAGATGCTGAGAAACGCAACCTAATATATTCAATTATCGATGAAATAGACAAATCAAAAGATGTGGCGCCTACATTTGGCAATAAAATTCAGAATGCGTAGATGTTCAATTAGGAAGCGGCGCAGGTATCACTCGATTGAAACTCCTTGTGCCTCAAAGGGAAACGTGCGATATCCTTATACACGTGCAATCTCACACATCTGGGCAAAAACCTACCTTCTCTCGGTGATTGAAAGAGGACAAGACACTGCCTATTTCGTATCGAGAGGCATGAGTTTGTGATAAAGTGATGGCTATATAGCGAGTTTTTGGACACAGTTTCTTTCATCGGCATATTTATGGCTTCCTTTACTTCTAACTACCCAGCGAACTTTGTTTATTTTAATTAAATATCGGTAATAAAGACTTTTGACGTTTTGGGCAAGAGCACAAGTTGTGCCTCTTATGAATTAACTCCTTTTAAAATGATTGTGTGAACAGGAGCGGAAGGAAAAAAAAGTTGACTAGCAAGCATCTTTCGGATAGTATAAAGCAAGGCCGGGACCTCTTGGGGAATAAAAAAGTAACCAAATTTGACGGCTAATGTACCTTGTCTGTGGGCTGGGATTGCTCTATGAATCGTAGTGGGGCACCCCTTGCTTTACTAAGTATAGAGAACTTTGAGGCCGTACCTTCCCGTCATTCATCACTGGCTGGACCCGACCAGACCCGGTGCACCGTCGTGGCCACTGTCGTCGCGGCGCAATCCAAAGGCTTCGACAGGCAAGTGGTTTATGTAGTCATAAACGTTCGAAATTTATGAACCACTGGCGCTTGTCATAGATGTCCCCGTTGTTTAGCGCGAAGAAAGGTTTTGGTAATGTTAGGCAAAATACATCTAAGTAACCGGTTTTTAGTTTTTTAGTTTTTACGATAGCAAGCAGAAAAGTGGCAGTTCAATGGTGGCACGTGCGGGACGAAAAGCAAGTAGAAAAAGAACAGAACTCCCGCTGGCGCCGTTTGAGGCAGGGGGCGCGGGTGCGCTGCCAAGGCGGGAAATTTGATTCGCATTGGGTGATAACAGTGAGCTTATACCGGCGCTAAAACCAATTTTTGCGAATCACTTATCTGCACTTCCGCAGGATTTAAATTGAGTGGAACGGCTTTAATTTTTTGCGCCTATTTTTGCCTGAGGAGCTCCGTCAACTGCAAACTCTTGAGGTGGTTTTATAAAGATAACTGCGCAGAACCGCCTTCGTTTCTGTTACTGGTTCGCTGGTTTGAGAATACATCGTTTATATTATCTTTTACACAATAAACCCAGCCACGAAGTGAAGAAACCGACTATCTGCTTTACCAAAACCGATAAAAGAAACAGTTACATTAATTAAGAAAACCGGGCGAGGAAGACATGGCATAACAATGCAGACGTAGGGGTTTTTTTATGATTTCGTAATATTATTAGGCATTCTGCATTTGTATTTTAAAATTTTTTCTGTAGCTGCCTTTTTTCTACGCGAGGACGTTATGTGTGAAAAAAAATTTCCAAACATTCAAACACCCTTTCTAGTCACAAAAATAGGAAGGCCAAACAACTATTTAGGTCTCCAATTACAGGTTATAGGCATGATAGACTCTTACATATATTTAAATATTTCCAAAGAAATACGCGTGGAACCTGTATTTACGACTGAAAATAAAATACAAAAATGTTGTCTTTGATAACGCAAAGACGCAAACACTATGAACGTAGCAAGGATATTTCCCCCATAAAACATCACAACTACTCGCGATACACTTGCTTAGGTCTACAGACGTGCGAGTGTCGCATGTAGTGAAACAGGCGTAAACAAGAATGCGTCATAGCGGAAAATTCTGAGTCATAATAGCGCTTCTTTGTGTCTCTCGCATGCCAAGGAATTACGCCGAAGCAAAAACAGATATCAATACTAACACATTGGACAGGCATATTTATGATACAATGGACACGCTCTGACACATGAACTTTTGTGAAACTGTCTAGCAAATTTGTTATATCTGATGATACCGCAATTCTTCGGGCATGTCGTTTTCCCACCGCCTCTATATTTCCACACATTTGAACAGCAACATTTAAAGGTGTTCTGCAGACGAACAAATTTTTAATAAAAAAGCAAGCCGCAGAGCCTGTCGGCAGTATTACTTTTAGGGCGTAGGTAGACTAGTTATTCAACAATAGTCGTTCATGGATATGCAAGGCCTACGTACCGTTATAGAAATTTAAATCACCAGCACCAAAAATATTCGCGGTTTTGCCATTGAAACGGTACCTTGAATACCAGCCAGAATTGAAAGAATTGACGAGAAAAAGTTTGTAGTCTACCCTGTACAATAACGCAGCTAAGGTTAGGTGCATTACATGCTCCCTTTGGCGCGATGTAGGTTCAATTTACGGTACAGGCAGAAAGCAGCCCTTGCGGAGCCACTTATAACTCTAAATAGAAGTGAGCGAATGAAATAATGGAAGGGAAAAGCTAGCAACAGTTTACAGGATCGTGATCATGAGCTGTACGCGGCGTAGCCATAATGGCGTCAAATAGCTTCGCCTTTGATGCTCCGCCTTTGCCTCGAGGCAACCAAGGTGTCATAAGCTAGATCCGGGAGAACGGAAAGAAACTTTTGACAGAGCTGAGATGACGACAATAAATACGCCTGTAGGAATTGTAGGCATTGGAATAAGAACTTCGTTTGGTTTAGCAGCCCTGACGCGCAGGCATTGGACAGAACAATTTGGTTGACAGTCTTCCGAGCATGATATTGTACGGCCAGGTGCTGCAGGTTCACCCGCAAATAAACTGACAATTTAGCGCGTTAATTTATAGTTTGCGTTTTCAAAGCACGCCGAACTCCGCTTACGCGGACTCCTAGCTCGAGCAATTCCTGTAGCCAAGGAAGAACAGCATAAGGCAGTCGCAAGTTCACGCAATCACGTTTAGCCTTTTTTCTCCACGTTAGAAAGTTAAAACATTACTAGCTTGATCTGACTTTATTCCGTATTTTCGGTATTGTCAGCGAATGAACTCCGTGACGATTCTCCTCCGTATGACAAAGATACATAGCATGGGCGATCGAAACAATGCTGTCTTGAAACATTCTGTCGTAGACCACCTTTTCGTTTTCAATAGAGCCCCTACCACAGAGTGTTAATGAAGAGGCCAAATTTTGTTATACATGTGACGTATGCCAAATAAAAAAACTGAGAACCGCACCGACCACGTGGTGCGCGCTACAATAAATTACTTTGAAGGATTCACCACGGACGCACCAATGGTATTTTATGAAAACGTTCCCAGTTCTCGGACTAAAAACACCACGCCTCATATTAAAATAGTTTTTCTTCAGATCGAGATGCGCTTTTCTAGTGTGTCCCGCACAGCTACCATAACAAATTTTGAAGTGCGCTAAAACGACGAGTCTTCCGGTCAACTCAGCAAAGAACGCACGCTTGAAAAAAAAACGAAAGCGAAATACCATTAATACCGGCGTACTTTCTCCGTGTCTCACCTTGTCCAAGGTATAATGATATTTCCAGTTATGTGGAACACCGACGGGGACAACTGTCGGACTTCCATCGCAAATTACCGAACCATATTGAACATCGAAATATGTTGAGATGAAAAATATAAACGTGTGTCCGACGTCAGGAGTCAAGATGTGCATTGTCATAGCAGAGAGTTATCCGCTCTGCGTAAGGCCACAGCAGAAAGAGCTGCTAACGCCAGCAGAAACCACGTTGGACAGTTACATCGACTCTCTTAGGTTTTACGCCCGCGGAAACATCCAAGACTGCTTGTATAAAGAGTGTTCAGGTACAGCAACACGACCCACAGCATAATCACAAGATACCGTTCCCCAACGAACAGACCAACCGGACGTCAGAACAAAACCAACTTGGATGTGCTGTGTCCGTACATCAACAATGAATGTACGACATGCGATAAAATTCAGCTGTTACTCATGTTTTAATACAATGCAATTATTTTGGCCTCCAGTCAAGCGTGTCTACGGAACAGAGCTCCTTACAATATTTGACGTCACGCTGCCGCACGTAGAAAGTAACGAAGACCTCTACGCCGATGTCAAAGAGTACCTAACACATTCGCAGGAGCCACGCCAGCTTGTTTTAGTTCGTGCAAGAAACTCTCAGCTCGTTGAATTCTCACGGTAGATCATTTGACGAATAGATACCGAGTATCACTGCAGTGATCCTGTGTGGATTTGGACTCCACCCTCCCCCTCTCCCACCCCGACGACCCACTCCCATTGAGACTGTTCTGTAGCGGTACTTTGCACCCCTTAGGATGCAACGACTTGTTGGATATGTTGTCCATGAAGTTGTCTATGCATCTTGTCTATGAAGGTGACTACGAGAAATTATCACGACACACACGGCCCAAGCGTGCACGTTGGCGCGTATACCTCAATACTTTCTATACCAGATGTGCGTAGTTGAATTGCTTACATACCGGCTTCATTTTAGCTTTGAAGGGGGTAATGCAGCCAGCCGTACCTGCGGTTTTGGGGGCAAAAGTGTTTTCTCAGCGGTGCCTGCTCAGCGCAGGCTGTGTAATGTGATTAGGTAAGAACATATTTTATTCCACGGTGTTGTTAGGCCCCATACGCAATTCACTAAATACAAAACTGCAATTTCCTTGCGGTCCCATAACTGCACTGTTTTTGTTAGTTTTCTTGATCGACATCGATGCTATCAGAAACGATAGCAATCTAGATAAACTAGTGAGGAGTGAATTCTGCAGCGTTCGAGTCCCAGACGCTCGCTTGCGCATGTCCCGTTTTTTGGTGGTTTTCCAAAGCTTGTGTTTCCCTTATGTTTTTTCGGGAGAACGTGTTCGTTTCAATAAATATTCACTTATACAAGAGCCTTGTTTCGTTTCACACTGCATTCTTGCTAGGGCGTAAATAAAAGTAGGCCGTATTATCATAAAATTTATACATTATGTTCGTGAAAATATTATTTGTGTAAGTAGTTAAAAGCAATCCTGAACAGATTTTGGCACGACCAAGAGGAAGCCAAGCGCTTTCATTAAACAGTCATTAGTACACTCAAAACCGCGAAGAAACCTCCAGCAAGCTTCGAAGGTAGAACGAAGATTTGTGTTTTGATCTCGACGTTCTATTTTTTGCAGAAGCAACTCATCTTCAGCCCTCATTATTTGTGTACCAAATGCCCCGTTTTGCTTTATTTGTGATCTCTAAAACTGTATCATTTACCTTCAAACAGCATAAAAACGTTTGTAGCCAACAACACATCTTCTGTGTCTTCGTTTTCAAGATCCAGCTTGACCTAGCATTAGTGATCTGGCCTGCACTAAAATATACACTCATTTTGCAGTTCCTCTATTGTCATTATTACGTCATAAAAAGGCTCGCCCATTTTGTATAAATATACTAGTAAACTGTTTTTCATATAATTCTCTCTTCTTTTGTAGTACTTGGAAGAATTTACTGATCTTTGCTCACCTCTGAATTTCTCTTAGCTATCTCGCAGCTGGGAACTTGTGGCCAGAAAGCCGCAGGCAAAGGCCTCTAATTTCCTCGGAAAAGACTGAATTAGAACAAATTTGACAAGGCGAATATGTTAGCTGTAGTGTGGAGTCTGTCGTCCATATCATATTTCTTAACCATTGAGTAGGGCTCAAATGCTTAAGTGAAAAAAAAAACTCACAGCGTTTCTTCACTACCCTTGACATTCCGCCTTGGTGACTTCCCAAGGTAAAGCACATTGCTGTCATGCTTTTTTTCAGAAAGGGAGGTCTGGTGAGTTTATGGGACTCTTATAAGCACTAAATCATAACGGGCTAAACTCAACCTAATGCTACCATAAGGCCGCAACGCTTGTAGAAGAGAGACTCTAAGAAAAAAGCAGGCCTCTCACACTGCCTCGGTTGGTAACAGCTGATCATATCAAGCATAAATAAAAGCAACGCCAAGAGAATATATCCTAAAGTGGGCCCAAAAAATGGGCTTCAGCAGAAGAACATGAATTTCTTTAATGCAGACCCACATTCACAGACCTCCAATTATTTTATTTTCAACATATACACCTTAGGCGATGGAATTTCTAGCTCCGCTCTGGTTTCACAAGTCTGCTGGAGCAACACAAATAAATCTAATATTCCTGCACCACACCTAAAAAGCACTAAGTGAAGTACACAAGTTGTTATCGCGTTTCTGGTTTTCATAATTCTTTGAAAGGCAATGGTGGTCTGTAGGATGAACCTCATCCTCATCATCAACAGGCTGCTCTGGCCTATGCCAGACGGCAGCCATTCCCATTACTTCCAAGGGCTTCTGTCCTGCGCACCTAGGGTTCACTCTTGGCCAACGAATGTCCGTATTTAATCTCTCCATCGTGTTATTGGTCGTCCTGTGCTTCTAAACTTATCTTTTAGTATCTACTCTCTTGCTCTAGTTGAACACCGCTTGGTCGGTTCGGCTCTCTACCTCGCCAGAAAAAGTCCATTTTGTTTCGTTACTGGAACGGGGATATGATCTACTCGAGTTTATTTCCTAATCCATGAAACGAGTTTCCCGTGCACCAGAGTTACTCTAATAATTATTCCCTCCATGACACGTTTAGCCGATGAAAGTTTGCTTTCCCGTTGTTAAGGCGCCAAATTTCAGCTACTTATGTCATGACCTATAGGGTGCACTGGTTTTCTACTTTTATTTGAGTGAGAAAGGTAGCCTGGTTTTCATTATTTCGAAGTGGTTTCCGACAGTTTCCTAGGCAATACCTATTCTGGGCTGCATTTGTCCCTCGTGGTTTGGGTCACCACTAACCATCTGTTCGAGGTAATGATGTTCTAGTACTTCCTCGAGCCATTAGTCTCGTAAGTTGAAGAGGACGCTTACTCATGCTTATTCCTCATTAGGTTAGATATGTTATCTTCTTGTAGTTCTTTAAGCACTTGTGCGGATTTTCTGCAGTCTCACTCAACAATACTATGTCATCCGGAAACATAAAACGAATTAAGTATTCTCCGCCTATGCCTAACACGGTATATTTCAGTCAAGCGTTTTGAATACTCCGTCCAGACATGCTGTGAACAGTTTTGGCGAGATAGTGTATCTGTCTTACTTCCGCTTGGATGGGTAATTATTCGCTTGGCGTGTGAAGTGTTATCCCGCCCGCACATCCCCTTTATATGTCGTATAGATATGGTATGTTTGTCTCTTCTATTACGAAGTTAATTAATGCTTGTCGGACAGATGCAGTTGTTACTGAGTAATACGTTTTCCTATAGTCTAGAAATTCAATGTAAAAGATTTTCGTGTATTCTGTTGATTCTGTTATTACTTGACTGACAACAAGGATGTGATGTATGGTTGAGTACCCCTTCCTAAACCCAGCCTGCTCTTTAGGTTTGGAATTCAGGCTATCTCCAATGCGGTTAGCTATACTTTGTTAAGCACACTGCATTAAACTGACGGTAGGGTGATGCGTGTGTGGTTAAAGGAGCCATAAAGAGAAAACACAAGTGTATTTCATTCAGAAGTTTGCCTCGTTAGAATCATACTGACACAACCTTTAACGTAATCTTCGCTCAAATAAGCTACATAATTAGGAAAAAAAGAGCTGGCCATGTGCCCCACTACCTTGTTTCCTGCAACAGCTATGATGTCACATGATGTCACATGTGACAGCTATAATGTCACATGTGACAGCTCTGATGTCACATGTGACAGCTGTGGGATTGGCGGAGGGCGGAAAAAGCAAACGCAAATTAGGCAGAGCTTATAAGCTTGCCGAACGAGCTTTTTGCGCCTAAATTTAGTGCACATTTTCTTAAAAGCCATAAGAATGGTGGAAAAAACACTGTAAGTTATCAAGGCACATGTAAACATAGAAGTACCGATGCGTACTGCTGTGCTAGTGCGCGCACTATGCTTGTTTATCTGCACAGAACTGCGGGGCTTTGGGGTTGTCTCAGACGACACTGGCCGATTGATTGACGCAACAGTGGTTTACGTAACCACATTTGTCGAGCGAGCACTATGTTTTACGAAACGATCTTCTTCCAGAGCAATAACAAGCCAGATTTAAATACGGTAAACAAACCAAAGGCAGAAAACAGCTTGCCACGGTATGGTGGCGCCATCTAGGCGCAGTAACATAAACAAACGCGCCAGTACCTCGATGCCAGGATGCCAGCGCTGCTGTACAGGGTGGAGACACCCTTTGAACGGTCCCGTGCGGCTGCAATTGGGTCAACGTGCTCAACGTGTTCTTCTTTTTGTTTGCCGCGAGACCCAGCAACGCGAAACAGACAAGAAGATTCAAACTTCGAAAGTTAACCGCGTTTCGGTGAGAATTTTAGCGGGGTTTTGATACAATTACTTGCTTCTGCCGCGAGCGAGTGAACCAAAATGGAGGCGCCAGCGTATACGTGTCTCCACCCTGATGGCGGACGCGTGAATCAAGGGACCCTAGGCTGCGGAGCGGTCGGTTTCTGTGATGTCATTGCAGACCACGAAAACGCACGATTCAGCGGTAAACTCAAAATTTTACGGTAAATACATTATTTTTTTCTCAGTGAATAAAGCATTGTTTGCATTTGGACAAGCGGTGGAGGGACTATAAAACATTTAATCTTTTGTAGAACACAAACTTGTATTTTGTCTTCATGGCTCCTTGAATGAAGTCCTTGATATCTCTCGTTTTGTCATTCAGAAAAATTTCGGTCTTTTTCTGTGCCGTGGGCACGTTTTCAGTCCTTAAGCACTCCGAAAAAGGGTGAGCAAGCTTCTCCAGTACGATGTCTCCTCCCTCCTGAAGAAAGGCGCGCTTATGCCATCTTCACGTGCAGGTTTTCCTCTTTCCATGTTCCTGAGTCTTTCTCACTTCCTGTTCAGGAACTAGTGGGACATCGCAAGTAATGCTTGTACTCTCAGTAGTCTCGGCCGATGTAACGTCACTGGGATATTCAGGTGTAGAATTGATCTGTTACACTTATTATGTCGTCAATATTGTGCGTAACATTATTCTGCTAGTCTCTGAGTGCGGACATTTTGTATTTGTTCGATGGAAAGCTTCCGCTTAGTTGCTTTCAAAATTCCTCCTAATTGCAGCGCTTCGTTTGAGCGCCACGTTATGTGAAGAATATAGTTTGTTAATTTCTGCCTATCACTATAGGCAGCTTTCAAACTCAAATAGATTCGGCGGACAAGACACTTACACGTCCTTACAGTTCGCCATTACTTACGACGTTTTCTTGGTCACTTATCCCGTTTTGTTTCTAAACAATTCTTTTCTAACAGCTGCTACCGATTCGGCGATTGCGGTTGATAGACTGTCACTTAAATTGCCGACACTATCCTGGTTCTCCTCGTCTGGATATGCGCATTTGTTTTGCACAGAATTTTTAAACTTCTTACTGGCTCTGATTGACTCCAGGCTTGGTCTACCTTCTAGAATGTCCTTCTTTCTCTCTGAGAATCATGCTTATCTTGCACTTAACCCTTCATGATGGCTGCATCGAATTTTACTTAGAACCTTGACATTGCGCACAATACCTGGGCTGTTACATAGGATGAAGTGAATTCTGTTTTTTTGTTGTAGCATAAGGACTTTTCATGCCCAATTCTTCTTCATTCAGTAGTGGAAAAGTGTGTTTATCTAGTGTAGTATATTTCTTTACGCAAACCCTACCAGTGTATATCCTCGACTATCGCGATTGCCTGCTCCAAAGTGTCGCACGGACCCTTCTCTGACACGCATCTGAACAACTTTTGCGATAAAGTCATCCATCACAAATGGGAACCGTGTAGTTGTGTAATTATTGCAGATCTTAAGTCCTCGTAGTAAATTTCCAGGGCTTCGTCATTGTAGCTAGGCATTGGCGTTTAAGTCTGTACTATCTTTACCTGTAATGCCTGTTTTGTTTGCACACAACAGTTGCAACTTCTTCGTTATTTCTGACAAATTTTTTCATGTTGCTGCTGAATATTTAAATTTAAAAATCCCACACAGTTTTTTCGGTCCTCTATAGTAGTCTGTAGCACAATATACGCCCGCTAGTCAGCTCCATGAAGCCTTTTTTTGTTCTTCCAGATTCCCTTAACCCAATGATTTCTCCTCTAATGTCCGAGAGCTCCTACAGTAGTACCGAAAAGCATCGCTCAGCAGACAGGGTTTTTGTGTTGAAGGTTGCGATGGTCAAGTCCCGCAGGTGGGCTTCCTGTACATTGAGAATCTTAGCACCCTCTGCTGTAGCGCTGGCATGATGGCTGCCGTGGTCGGGTGCCGTAAATCCGCTGGGTACTTCGGACCAAAATATGCTTTGACAAGTCGCAGGAGGAGTCGGCCAACTACTGCACCAGGTCAACCATACCCTTGTTTCAAGAGGGAGTGCTGTTTGTGAACCAAAAAACCTTCCCTGCATGGTTGAACATATCTAGTTTAGCCTATCACCTATCGAGGGTGATGGCTACTTCCGGAGCACGCAGCACTTCTTACCTGCGTTGGTTGGGCTCATAAAGTCAAACTAAAGTAAATATATCTCTACAAGAACTTGAGTACCGTTAGTGCGGAGTGGTTGCGTAGGGCACCCGCCTGCCTGCGTCTCGATGCGGGGATATCCTTATTAGCGCGTATATATGCGTGAGAATCATGACCCGTACTAACCTATAAACCTTTTGGCCCTGTTGCGGCTTCGGATGTAAGATCAACGTTTTTTTTAAATATATATGGACAATTGATAAATAAATATATGCACGAAGCATACACGTGTGTTACTATGATAATCTGTTGAACGCTGTGCGATCTGACACGGGAGAACGAAACTTCTCTTCTGGACATTGTGCAGCGTTCCATTCTTCATACAATAATATTTCCGTTCTCCATACGGGAGAATCCAACCAATCTCCACTTATCACACTTCTGGCACCGTAGCGCCGATTCTAATAAGAACTGCGCTTACTAATAAAGTATTCACAATGAACTACCTCTGTTGTTAAACCTGCCTTTATTAAACTGAACTTAAACACAAATTGTGTGTAACAGTTGGGTAATTGAATATAAATACTTTCTACTTAAATGTTTTTTTTGCCTTTACCTTCTTAACGATGTTCATATCAAGTAAAGTTGTGTGGGACCAGCTTGTATACTTTTTGTACAAAGTTCAATTATTTCAACATCACTAGCGTTTACGCCTATTTAATAATCAACCGGCTCAAGCATTCCGGAAGAGCTCCGTGGCTATTTCACTGCATGCTTTGGTGAAGACCGGCATTTTTCTATTCTATGCTTTACAAATCGTGTCGATAAGCTATACAACGGTAAGATAAATTTCTCAACCTGCCTTTCAAATCAGGCACAAAAGCATTAGGCTAAAGAAGCACCACCCAGGCGTATATGATGCAAGGGGGACTTACGACAATGGGCGTGCACAAAACGACGCCGGGTGCATAAACAAGACAGCGCGGGAACACAAAACTGATAATCTTGTTTTTCGGCCAATACGTGAAAGTATTTATTTCCAACATTTTATACGACAGCGTAATAACATTCCGCTGAGCTTTCGGGTCTTGGCAGGCATTTGAACTTTACTGAGAAGTGCAGACATAGGCGAACTTGGAAACGGTCACGAGGCAAACCGCGAAAGATACGTCAGCTTCTCAGAACTTGTCGATGCCAACCGCCATCAGGTGCAAGCTATTTATTGACACAAAACATGTCAAGTGCGTCCTCTGAATCGCCGTCCCTGAAACGTAGGATGAACTCGCAGAAACCTCAGCATATGCAGTTAACACTGTTACGATAGAAAAATAGAATATAGGTTGCCTTTTCGACAGGGTCATTGCTCTTACTTTAAGCTCGTAGAAGTTCGCTTTAGCTAGGTGTTTGACCCGTAGAAATTCTTCGACTGATTGCCTTGATTGGCACGTCAGTGGAGGTCGTCAGGTTTGGAGTGCATCAACCGTTCAAGTGACTGCAGGCACGGTACCTGTTCACAAGTAATTTTTAATCACAACACAAGCAGGGACAAAGTCCTCCAGTAAGTTCCTAATTCATTGTGCTTCACATTTTTAGTTACAGAAATAGCGACATCAGTAGCGTCGATGTAGCCAGAACGAATCATTAAAAGTATCTAGAAAAAATAACGATGCACTGCTAAGTGATTTAGCCAGCTGAATAGGCACTCGGGCACAGGAATGTTGGCACTGCGCTGAGACACTTGAGCGCAGCGCAGTGAAGTTTGCTTTTGCTAGGTGTTTGCCCCGTAGAAATTCCGCGACTGATTGCCTTGATTGGCACGTCAGTGGAGGTCATCACGTTTGGAGGGCATCAACCGTTCAAGTGACTGCAGGCACGGTTTCTGTTCACAATGCATTTTTAATCACAACACAAGCAGGGACAAAGTCCTCCAATAAGTTCCGAATGCATTGTGCTTCACATTTTTAGTTACACAAATAGCGACACCAATAGCGTCGATGTAGCCAGAACGAAATATTAAAATTACCTATAAAAATAACGATGCACTGCTAAGTGATTCAGGTAGCTAAATAGGCACTCCGGCACAGGAATGTTGGCACTCGCGCTTGAAGCACTCGAGCGCAGTGATGACAATAGGGATTATCAGGAATATTGTGACTACCACTGATAATTGTTGCGAGCACCTAAGGTAGATAATATTTAGATAATAAAATGTAGGAATACTGGCGAGCGCTGATGACAATTTAGGTTTGAATCTAAAAAACAGCGCTGAAAATATAGGACGTCATAGAAACAGAACAACACGTGCTGATGAACAACTAAGAAATATTTAATTCTAAGTGAACACATATATGCAGGCGCATGTGTAATCAGAAACAGTACGAGAAAGACACGTAAAGGAAAAAACTAAAATCATGGACAACGTAAAAATAAACTGTCAGTATCTAGAAACAGCCATTCTTTATATTTAGGCGCTAATATAGGTGTATTCAATCCTAATTAGTGCCACAGAAGCAGAACTCACAAAACCACCTGCCCTAATGCCAATGGGCAATGCGTGTTTTTTTTACTGGATTGGGTGTCCGGGTATCGTTTCAAGATTCGTGTTTCGTGTTGTTTCGCATAGCATTTGCACTTACCCCAGTTTGCGACAAGATTGCTACCTGCACATGTGCACATGAAGAAACCGTGTTCTCTGACACGTTCGTTAATGTACCTGCTCGTGGGAGCTATGCAGACCCTAATGTCCTCGACAGAGATTTCATATACTACGCAATCCAGACATTTCCCTTATTGTTTTGCGTTATTTTTAAATGCGAATGCATTTATTAGCCGGGGGTTGTCTTTCTCCGTTGGCCCGGCGTGCGCTTTGCATTCCTCCAGCGCTAGCGCACGTGAGCGCGCGCACGTGTGCTCGCGCCTCGTAGTTCTGCCTTCGTCGTTGTCGTCGTCGTAAATGCGAATGCATTTCTGGACGCGGCTATGGAAAGTGTGCGCGTGCGCTCCAAACCCTCTGACCCCATAGTCTTGCTTGGCGACTTCAACGTAGACGTGCGCAAGAAGAGTGGTGAGTGGGTGGTCGAGTATATGCAGACCAGGCACTCTATGCATTGCCTCTCTGTGGGCTTCGACACGTGCGCTACTACCATTCACGGGAGTTGCATTGATCTGGTCTTTACGCCAAACTGTGACGCGCGTATGCTTCTCAAAGACCCTTTGACCATGCACTTCAGCGATCACAAGGCAGTGATTGTGGCCGTCAGGTACAACGATAACACAAACAGGTGCTGATGAATAAATGATTACGTTCACACTCTCGTCATTATTTACGGCATTACTCGCAACACACTCATCGGTGCACCCAATGCATTCGCATTTCTGCACGATTCCCTTCGGGGAGGTGCGGGAGAATTTTTTCACCCGCTTGGGATCTTTCACGTGCGTCGAAGTCTCGAGCGCACCAGAGTTTTTGCTTTTCTCCTTCATCAGAAAAGCGCCGCGATGCGATGAGGTTTTGAGGGAGGCGGGAAGAGGGGTAGGAAAGGGTCGAAACTATCCGGCGTAAGGTGACACCTTATCAGGCCCGTGGGGGGAGGAGAGGAGAATATAAAGGACCACCGTGAACGAAAACCTAACCCTTCTTGCATAATTCTTCGAGTATGCTTAAGTTTCAGCGGCTGTTTAGTCAGAAGTTGTGGATTGTTCTCGTGGTACTTGCAAGTTGGACATGCCAAGTTTAAGAGGGCGATAAATAAATCATTTGGCTAAAACAAAACACCACAGGCTTGTAGGAATACTTGCCCGCTACTCTGGTGTGATTGGTTTCGCCGGAAAACACCATCGCCACTTCGAAAGCGACCACACGGGCCTACCATTTTATTTCTAGAAAATAGCCCTGAGCTGAACGCAAAAGCAATACCGAGTCCGTCCGTCGTGGCGAAGTGTAATCGACGAACAAGTCAGAAAATGCAGAAGGGTGTTATTCTAGAATCCCCAAGTCTTTAGTTTGCGCGGCGGATCTTATTTCAAAGGAAATTCGGATCAGCGTAATTTCACATTCACCGGCGGCACCACAACACAATAACCAAGAAAGACGTCTGTACGTTCCATCGCATTCCAATCTAATCGACTGCCTTTATTCCCCTTTGTACTTCCCTTCATTTAACCTCGCGGAGAATACTGCCCAATTCCTGCGCAAACCGAGGACCAAGAAAAAAACGGGATTTGTCACACGTGGTTGTATGTACTCTTTGAATGTTAAGGCGTTCGGACTAATTGACATTAGGAAGCTCCGAGTTACGTCAATTCTGCCTTATGCATTGCATCCGTGGGGAGCTATCTTTGATGGTCACAAAAGCATCACTGCTGTCTCTGAGTGTGAAAAAACGGGTCTATTCTCCAGCGAAAGGCACCCGATATTTGAGACTGTAACAACAAGTCTGTATGGCCGACCGCTTTCACAATAGTATTAACACCAACATTCGCAACCTACTGGCACAAGTATCACGCAGATGCGAGCATGGAAGCTCGTATATTTGGAAACGCCGTGTAAGATTTAGCTATTTGGTATCCACTTACGCTTCCTCGCAAGCAGCCAGAATCTCAGGCTTTGCATCGACCAGTGTCTGCAGCAGTACATTCGCAACCTACTGGCACAAGTATCACGCAGATGCGAGCATGGAAGCTCGTATATTTGGAAACGCCGTGTAAGATTTAGCTATTTGGTATCCACTTACGCTTCCTCGCAAGCAGCCAGAATCTCAGGCTTTGCATCGACCAATGTCTGCAGCAGTACCATGCACCAATCGGGCATCCTGGAAATTTGTGAATGTCAAACAAAACAGAAGCAATTTACCTTGTTAGTGCCGTTGTGTCATATATTTACAAACGCAAAAGCCAAATAATGCAAGTTTTAGAAATATATTTTTAACATAAAGAGCATGGAAAGTTGAAAAGCACATTGTTGGTTGTAGATATCGTACTGAGTGTCTAATTACATAAAAAGCAAACTTCTCAATTTGCCAACCAGAACGTTCAGACAGCCAGTTAGTAGCTTTCAGGCGAATCCAATATTGGTGCTACAGGCATTTAAATGGAAACTCTTTCCGATGTCTTACGAGTAAACTTCAGGGATCCTTCTGTCACCATCAAGAACACCACGTAGTATTTTTAAAAGAAGTGCAATGCACACCACAATCTTCTTTACTTCAACAGCTCGCCAACATAATCATATTACTATCATTGCTAAATAGGGAGGGACTCACGTTCCCCGAAATTGATAGTCTGTACTTGAAGCCGTGTTATCTCCGGCCCTGAAATTGAAAACACAAATAAAGCATTATGTGCAAATACACCCAGAAGATTGCCCCAAATTTTACCGTCCACGAGTTACTCAATTGCACCAGCAGTACTAATTTAAATATATTGCCGGTAAGCTTGTTTATTCAATTTGTTTACAACAAACAGTACCTTTGTGCGGTATAATGCACACACTTTCATAAACAAGGCAATATATATTTACAAAATGACGGAATATTACGCTTTTTCTAAGAGCAAATTTTGTCGCAAGGTTTGACATTTTAATACTATCATGATAGGTGTATTTAAATAAAATAGACACTAAACGCCACACCACCAAAATAACAACAAAACAGTATTCTACCGCGGAATTCAAAAATACCACGGCGAACAAATTCCAGGTTGTTCAGGCGTTCATATGCCATTGGTGCTTCCTTTGCGATGGCGTCGCCACGTGCGGAATACCGAGTTGTATTCGCTTGATAACTCTGCATTTTGCTTCCTTTTGCGTCGTGAGATACGTTCGATTGCGCTGCCTCTGACATGTGCAGAAACCAAAGGCATGGCTTCCTTGTTTCAGCACGTGGTTTTGTGTCCATTTTGATTGTTCACCATGGCACAGAGAGAGCTATTCAGTTTGGCGCAGACAAAACCATCATTGCGCCAACCTTTCCTTCGCTCGTCTTGAGGGCGTGCGAAATGCCGTGCATGTGCAGAATGCAGTAAGATGGCCCCCTGCGGCCTGATTTTTTTCGCTGCCTTGCTTGAAACCTCTTCTATGAACCGATTCCCCGGAGCTGCGCAGCAACGAAACTGGATAACCTTCAGGTTTCAGACTGATGTTTTGGAAATCGAGGCTCTTTGTCGTCGTGTGACCACAGGAACTTCACACCGTGTTGTGTGAGGCAGCACCGACTATACCCCAAACAACGTGTTATTAGCACCATCGTTTTCCAGTCTAACAAACTTCTCGCAATGCAGCTGCGGTATGACTACCGCGTGCTATCACTACTTTCAACGTTCATTTGTTATCTTCAGCGCACGTCACTATAACAGGATTGTAGCCCCTAAATGTGCAGTCAACGTAAGTTTTTTTACAGCTTCAAAAATTTCGCTTTCATGTATATTTAAAAATGCACGATCTGGTCTGGCCAGGTGTCTATAGAGATATGTGAATATAGAAGCTGGTTACTTCGAACCCGAGTAAGTTCCGCAAGGAATCCTTCGAAACACACGCCACCCCCCAGCTGCCTTGGCACCTGGTACACGGTCAGCAGTGCTCACAGTTAATTTACAAACCAGGCTGAGTATAATGTGGACGGCAAAATACGCGTGAACAATATTTTAAATGTCACCTATTGAAAGCATTAAAATGCGTGTTTTTTGCAAATCACGTAGATGATTACCAGAGTACAGGAGTTTGTGTTCTGAGGTGGCAGGTGATGTCAGTATATGTCCAGTCGAAAAACGGCAATGTCAGAACCAATGTGGAAAAATACGCGGGATATTCCAAGTTGCGGACATCTTAAAAATGACGTGTTGTCTGTGAACTACGTCGGTGAGGACGCGAGAACAGGGGTGTGTTTTGTGTGCTCAAAAGTAATGGCATCGCATCTCGCATAAAAAGCGCAGATACTGTCGCTGCCAATGACAACCCTGAAGACGGGGACACAGCATAGTGCGGCGCCCGCCCTTAAGTCCTCGCCGGTCGGAAAGCCACTCACACCTCCTTCAGTTTTCGAGAACACGAACATGAGGCATTCCGATATATACAATTGTTAGAGAAACAGTGCTCACTCTCGCTGTCAGTGTGCTCACTTTCAATGTTAATGTCAGTGGAAAATGCCGGACGGGTCATGGTCTTTTTCAAGCATCCAAGTGTTGGCATGCTCTACTGCTTTTTAATTACTGTGGATTCAGGGTTTTCAGTTTTAATAGATCGAACTCTCATTATTTCTAATTTAATTGGCATTTCAGTGGTTGGAAGGAACAAAATTTACTGCATTCTTAAATTGTTTCATTTATATGCGTATCTACACTATTTATTTGTTTATGTTTGCCACATTTCTGCTGTGTACACGTGCCCTCATGTGAATATATCCCATATGTACTAACGTTCTTCGCAGGCAGTAGCCTGGAGATTATAATTTACTGCTTCTTTGATTTGGCGTCGCATTTGCATCGCCTTAGTCTCTTCCGTTTTTTATGTTTATTGTCTTCTCTGCTAGACAGCATATGTCTGACTTTTTTTGCTTTTAAGCTTTCTCTTACTGCGCGGATGGTCTCAGGAAGACAAGTGGCCCGAGGGAGAGATTCCCTGTAGCGACAGATTTTCGCTGTTGGTGTGGCCTCGCCTATTAGTTCAGCGTCAGGAATAAATATAGCGCCGAACCCGAAGTGCAATAACTTTCATGTTTATAATTCATAGATTTGTGAAGTTTTTAAAGTGACACATTCCCCACCAAAACTTCGAATTCCTGGCCAATTCCCCAGTGGATATATGCTAGAGAGAAATAAAACAAGAACGACAATGTTTGTGTTTAAGTCTCCACAATTTAAGTCTCCACAAGGTCACACTAGTGCTTCTCAGTTACGAGTACTCACTGCAGCAGCCATTCTCTTGACTGGAGAACAATAACGATGCTTCCTCGCAGAAAGGGGCACTTGCGGCTTTTACCCGGAAAATGTTGAAGGGAAGGCATGTAGGCTTGGTAAATTCATCTACAACAGTATATATCGTAACTACGCAAACCACAACACAAGTCCATATACATGCACTCAGACAGGAAGAGTTCATTCAAGAAAAACCGATTTACTCAACTCCAACCATCCGTGTATAAGGGGACGGGTAGGACGAAACGCCATTGCGGCGTGTTCGTTGGCCCCGCAGGGAGAGTGTAGGGTGGCCCTCTCGTCAGGATAATCATAGAGCACGTGAGGAACTAAATAGATCATTTTCGGGGAATCCCTCTGACTCCCTCACCTCCATTTTTTGGATCAAGTTTATATAAAGGCGGGATGAATTGAGCTGAACTCGCCAATCCACCCGTTCATCCGTCGTCTAGTTTATCTACTCTTGGCTATAGTGTTACAAGGTACAACCTACATATGCATACTACATCCCTACGCTGTGCATGGAATACACCCTATGCGAAATTGCTTGGTGATCTAGCAACACTGATGTAAGCAAGACCATCCACCATATTGGTACGGGCGACGATCGGGAAGTCTGGTATTGTTTATTGTGGAAGAGTAGGGGACGGTAACGCGGTATGGCTCAAACTGGACGGCCTTTTCTGGTTTCCGAAAACGGATTGTGGACGAAGGACTTGTCTGCGCTGCCGAATTGGTCTAAGAACTCATACCAGTCGTGCTGCCGCGCCAACGACCTATCCGAGCGGCAGCGGAGGAGGGTATACCTCTTAGCCACCGAGGCCCATTGCTCGCCTTCATCGGTGCGGACAAACACGTGCGACTTGCAGTAACTTAAGCTTCCGCTTCCGCTAGAGGAGTCACCTGTGGCATACACATTCACTTTTGAACAAGAAGTCAGGTCATGATGATCGTGAGAGCATCTTAAGGTGGAATTTACTTAATGGTGTTAATCATGCAGGTGTTTCTCCGACCAAATCACCCATGGACTACAAACATATACCTGCAAACGTGAATTCAGTTCTACGTCACCTTTAGGGCGTTTTATGGTGGTCTTTACTGGATGATGCTACATTTAGAGCTCTCCGGGCAAGGTAATCACCCGTTGCGTAATCATAAATACGACATTTCAAACTCAGGTAGTCTGCAATTTTATAGGAACTGTATAGCGTGCTCCTCATTGCATAGCCTCAAGCATACAGAGATTGCAAGTTCAAATAAGGCATTTTAGGCTTCTTTAAAAACAGGTGAAACGTCATACTATCTGTAGTAGTACAATCATATGGTGGTCGCAAGCAATACTGAGACATGGCGTGACAAATAGATGAACTTTGTAACCTTAGCTTGTTCATCTTAACATACCTTTGTTAGTGTCCTTAACAAAGTTTTTCAAGCTTGGGCCTTATACAGATCATCATGAACGTCACAATGATAAAATTCTTTTTTGTGCACTTGGCGCAGCAAGTGAGCCACCTTTTCTAGGCTAGCTTCACCAGTACAGCTAAAGACCATTCTATCTCTACCTCTACCCGTCTCTCACCTCATCATAAACGTCAAGTACGTTCTTAAGTTAATTATGGTAATTTCGTGGGGAATCATCAGAAAGCATCGGGCATTGCAAAATTAGAATCTCATTTAAAGCTCATTAAGAATCTCATTTAGAATCTCATTTAAATTAAAGCTCATTTCTCTCCCGGAGTGTTATTCCCAACATTATTCAATCCTTGGCCAACTGATCCGACGGAAGTTTTTTTTTTGTAATTTTTAACTGGGACACCAAGTTTCAGCCTCATACGTTAAAACTGGTAGAATGCACTGGTTGACATCTTTCGCTTGCATGACGGAGGGATCTTTCTTTCCATTACTCGGGAGTGTTTCCAGAGTTCTTCCCAAACCATATTTATTCTGCGCCGGACTTCTCTTTAATGGTTGGTGTATCACTAACCCCCTGTCCAAAGTATTCTTATTCTTTGACTTCTAGCCCTTCGTTATCTAAGCTGAAGAGTACGTTTTTCGCATGCCAACTCGTCATTACTTCAGATTTATTCCTATTTATATCCTATGATCGCTGCTGCGATTCTTACGTAGCGCCACTACGTTGTGAACAGCTCGGTTTTTACTTAAAATGAAGTCAATTTTGTTTTTTGTTATTTGTGCTACCGTCGGGACTTCTCCATTCCATTTCCCATTTTTTCGTTTGTAAAAGAATGTGGGAAGCTTGCACCACAGACAAACGATGTATGAAGAAGAACGTTAAACCACAAGCGCTGACCTTCCGCGTTTATTTCAAGGAAAAGGGCAACTTATCAAGAAAAATATCAAAGAAAACACGTCGCTAACCTAAGTCAGCTGTGACCATTAGCGAAGATAATCATGGACGTGTGCAAGGTCTACGTAGAGACTTCTATTCTTTTTCTGGTAGGCCCATGGATAAGACATTTACGCAATCATCTTGCAGCCTCGCGATATCCGTTACCTTCATTATCCTGGGAATGCCCTATTGGGGTGTCTATCGAGGATCGTAGTGCGGCGAATTAATCGGTGCAACCACTGTCGAGGAAGTGGATTCGAAGTTGTCTACTCACAGCGTTCTGAAGTTGCTGTTGTGTTCGGAAATCTTATCGTTACAGCACCTGCCTGTTTGGCCCACGAACGTACTTATAAAAGTGTACAGAAACAGAGCAATCGTCTTTTGGTAGGTTCCATTCTCTAACATAATTACTTGGAATGGGCAGTCAAAATTACGCGTTTTTGTAGTGAAGACAATGTCCAGGCAGAACTTCGTTCGTAAATTGGCAGAATGCACAAGGCGGGCAGACTTTACCTTCTTGCACATATTTTGGAATCTAATTTAGCTCTTCAAATGAACTTAGAATCCCGATGGACAAACACCGTATTGGGAGAATTTAGCGCTTTAAATTTGTACAAGATAGTGTACTGCACTGCAAGCTTGCCGAACTCATCGGTAGACAGAAGCGAAAATGAGTTCTGGCTTAATTATGACACAGCTTGACCTATACGCAAAGCTTGCTTGCTAAGAAGGCTACGCCACCTGACATCAACACCGTCGCACACAGACCTGTCTCTTTCAGAGTCCGCAGGATGATTAAGCCACCTGCAAAACAAAGCCAAAAATTTCTCGGCTGTGTTCTTTGGCTCTACTCTTAACTTTGGTGCGTATCTAAGCACTTGATTCACCGCCATGGTTTTAGGCTAGACTCGGATGGTGTGAACTATTTCTCCAGACACTTGGGGTTTCTATCTTCTCTCCTTGGCCAAGAGAGTTCAAAGCATGGGTAGTGAAACTTCCATAGGAATGCCACAGGTTTGGTCATGGGGTGAGACAGAGCCTTCCAAACTTGAAAAAACATTACAGTTGTAAAGTCTTTGCGGTGCCTGATTGAGTGTCTAGTGCGCTCCATGGCTTAGAAATAATCGTTTTCAATAGTTCCTGAACAATAATAAAGAGTTTTTTTCTGTACGGGTTGTGTTTGTGATCGTATTTGTAAAGAACTCAAAAACCTGTGAGAATAGTTTATTATATTGAGCAAGGATTAACATTTCGGGCACCTTTGTATTATCGACATCTCGTTTGCGTTTCCACAATCATCTTCGTCGATTGTGTGATTACGACCTATGCAAAGCTTATTATACATCTCATTACATTGGGCTGGCCTACTGCACTTCGCCATGCCTTGAACTCGCAGTTCACACAAAGGTTCATTTTGGCCTGAAAAATAGAGTGTACAAGTGAAGAAAACTAAAAATGACCCAAACAGACAAACATGGGCAGTAGCTGAAACTAAAAAAAATAACCTTTTGAAAAATCCTGCTTCGTATAGTAAAACTGGTTCGTATAGTAAAGGTCTCTTTTGTTGTGCGAAGCTAATGCTATGTGTAGGGGTGAAAGGTAAACATGGTGCGAAATCCCATTTTCATATTAAATTTTGTTAAACATTTCGGGAGTTCTTGAGAGTGTTTAATTTCATATCATCTTTACAGCGTATATGTTGTGTTGCTGATTTCTGCCATTTTTATTATGCAAGGTATTACTATTATTGGCTGCTAGGGAAATAGGAATTGAGCACAGCATTGTATGGTGTAGGCATATAGAGCGTGACACTTTGCGAATAAATCGATGAATGCGGTGTTAGTGCAACTAGTGTAGACGTTCCCCTGGTAGCTATAATTGTACCTGGCTATAAAAGGACAATACAATTGTGGCCACGTTGGGGTAGGAATGGGAAAAGGTATACAAAGCATTTTTGTGAGATTTTGTCAGTTGGTAATGATCATGGGGTTGAGGTAAAGGGACCCTGTTCTAATCGTCTGCCTAAGGCCGCAGCCCAAGAGAGCCGAGGCGACAGGAACAAAATCTACAATACATGCCGTAATAAATACGCAAATAAATATGAATGCACGCAGACACCTTTACCATAATGAGAAACAATAAAATAATACATTGAGCAAAGATATATAACTGAACACCGATAATGTTGTTTGTGAGAACAAATGCTAGAAATTTAAAAAATAAAATAGTATCTCCATCCTATCAATTCACTTTTGCAGAGGAAACAAGAATAGCCAAGGCATATACACAAAATACTTCGAAAATGCAACAGAATATTATTCATGTACAAAATACAATTTTGTCATCGGCCTAAAAGCACCTATCGAGAAAGTGCATTTCATAGTTTAAAAACAGCACAGGTACACCGTTCGGGAGATAAGGTGTTTACCACTACGTGCTTTTGTTACAGAATGTATTCGAGTTCATATTTTATAAAGCGTTTATAGAGGAAAATGTACCCTACTCCTGTGTTATGCGTATACCAATGAAAACGCTCTCTGTCAGCTTTATTTTCACAAAAATCGTTTCAGCCAGTCGTCGAACGGACGAAGACTTAACATCAAGTGTTCGATCTTGTTGAAAGTAGAGGAATGCATCCGCACAGTTTTCGAGGTCACGGATAAACTGCAAAACCTTTTTCTGCATAAGAGGCAAGCGTGCCATGTACAATTTGACTTGCGTCGTTTTACGTTGACGCCCTATAGCTATAAATGGCGCACCAAAGTGCTCCTCAATTTTTCGCAAACTCGGACTCTTTCCATCATAACCGCTGATTCTAGGCTCTCAAAGTCCTGAGTTTTGCCATTGGATCGACTGTCGATGAACTGTGTTTGTTTATCCGTGCAAGTAATGTTTCAGATCTGCCCATCTTCTTTTGGCTTTTGTTTTCTGGCGTAGGTCAATGAAGAAGACAGCAAAGACAATATAGGCAAAACGAAAAGGAAAGCAGAAGAGTGAAGATTGGCGAAAGTGTGAGGGGGTAGGAGGTATGCCGAAAGAGCCCGAGAAATTCTCTCCGGCATAGATGCGGGATGCGATAACCGAGAGAACAACCGAGCCACCGAAGATGGAGGGAGCAAGAATGCAGATGATTGATGAATGGCGAAGGTTCGAGATATGGCCTCCCGCGGTGACGCGACACAATACAATGCCAGAGAATATCACGCACCTTTGGGCGTTTCGTTCTTCGTGATGCGGAGAATGCATGTGCCGTCACCTATAAGGCAGGAGTTGGCCCCGAGCTCAAAGCGCACATTACGGAGCATCGTAATTGTCAGGAAATATTCTTTCTGCTAAGCCCTTCCTGCATTGACCATTCCGGAGGCTGGAAGACAAAGTATTGCATCTTCGCCGTGGTTTTCTGAGCGTATGTTTTGAATCATCATGCCATCAATTTGTCGATAACGGTATGCGGTGTTTGTAGTTTGTAGTGTTTGTAGAACAAAACTGCCCAGAAGCGTTCATGGATTTGTTAGATCGTTTAGGTTGGAGCGCCATTTCAACTTTATGTTGTGAGAATTGTAGAATATTGTTTTTTTTAATTGTACCTTATTAGCTTCCAGAGAAACGTTTTTTAATCCTGAAATTTTTAAGCTACCAGTCGAGTAAACAGAACCGCGGAGAAACTAAATTCGAGCAATTATGAAAAAACGAGCGATCGAGGTGGCATACACGTTTAACATACTGCATTGAACAGGGCAGTACAGTAAATTTTAAAGGAAGTTTGAAAGATGTCAACGCGTTCAAAAAAGAGAATATAACTATTCCGCATTATGCGCACAGGACAGTGATTCATGTTGCGCCCAGCGGTAAAAAACGGGCTATGTGCCCTGGTGGGCCTTCGTAGAGAACCAAACTCTAAACTGTTAGGCTAATCTGCACAAAAATGGTCATAATGGCCAATGTTGTGAAGAAATGTCAGATTTGTACCCATACGTCATGAGTTCAAGAAGGGTATGGAAGGAACTCTGTAAGTGATGAGGAGTACCTGAACTGTAAATCTGATGACCTGGTTTAAAAACGATAAAAACTGCGTCTGCACACGCTCTAGCATTTCACTACTTGATTTGGAGATTCGGACCGATGCAACAGATGTAGCATAACAAATGGATCTGGACACGAAAATACCTTTGAAATCCGACACACGCTACAAAGACAGCCAATGTGGTGAGCCTATGATGAGGAGAAAATTATTACTGCCGAAAAGTGCTCCGTTGTCCCTCATCTCCCGAACCGTTTGCACACGAGCTCCCTCAATGCTGTAGAAAAGCAGTAACTGATGGGATTTCCGGCATTACGTGATAACCTTTCTTTGAGCAGGGTTCCCAATAATAGTGTTTCCTCCATCAGACGGATAACTCCGACACATTATTCTCCAAAGCAGAGCAGTCCTTAACACCGGTAGTGTGCCTAAATGGTTTGACATCATCAGCACAGATAAGAAACAAAGAGGTTGTTAAGACTGTTTACACATTGTTGATAAAGATAGAAAACAATAGTGGACCCAGCGCAGAACGTTCAGGTACACCATTTGTTGCAGTGTAAACACAAGGTTTTTTCTTGTTTGCATCTACATAAAAGGACCGGTAAAGCAAATAGTTAGACAACGCAAACACGGTTGTGCCTACACCAGACGCAGTACGCTTGATTCATGGTTAAACAGATCAAGTGCTTCACTGAGGTCCGTAAAATGACGTCGAACTGGCCATTTTCACAAACTGAAGCAGAAGCCTTGTTCATAAAGCCGAAGAGATTTGTAACCGTCGATCGACCTAAGTAAAGGCCGTGCTGGTTTGGTATCAGAACGTTCTTGACACAGTCAGCAATAGCTTCGTGCAGATATGACTCAAATTTTTTTGAGGCGACACAAAAGATAGGGTCATTTTTGGCAACGGCGGACTTATCGCAAGACTGAAACATGGGAAAAATTCGAGTGATCTTCAATGCACAAGGAATGTTTCCTGGAAGTAGACAGTTATAAATTACACTTAAACCAGGCACAGATACGTTGCCGTAAGCCTTCATGAGCGCTGCTGGAATTCTATCTGCACCACAAAAAATGATGGTTTCATCCGCGTGTGGCTGTCATTGACTATATTTTCATCGCAAATAAGTGTGTTAAAATTATATATATTATACAACGGCAAGCGTTCGTCGTTTGCATCAGGCAGTTGAAAGACAGAATAAAAGTACTGAGCAAGGAATAATTTTAACATCCTGAACATGTTCACCATCTGAATTAAGAAGGCTAATGTGTTGTTTAGACGCCTTAGAACGGCCGCCTACATACCTGGAGAAGTGAGCCGGTTTCTAATACGCTGCAGCCTCCAAAGACTCTATATAGTGCTGGTATTCGGGCCGGTACAGACTTTTGCAAAACGAGCGAAACCAACTTAACTAAGCTTATCACTTCACAAACCGAGAACGCTTTGCTTTTCTGTGGGGATGCCCTTAGGTTTAGGCAAACTTTGAAGTTCCTTAGAGAACAAGTCGCGAAATTTAGAATGAACGATCTTACAAAGAAGGATGTACTCATCCATGCCAAGCCTGACAATCTTGGTGAAGCTTAGAACCGGTTCGTAAACATCACTGACATCAAAGACACTTGACATTTCAGTGGATGATTAAAGTGATACAGCCCAGCATAGCCTCCATATTTAAAAAAAATATCGGGGGAGTGCCCAAACGTCAACACCACCATAGCGATGCTGGGCAGCGACATAGACATAGAATATGAGGGGCGGGAAGGTTTGCCGGTTTGTACAAGAGATATATCGGAGGCACACACTTCTCCGTTTTTAAGTTTGAGAAGCACATATCTACGACATTAACACAAATGTTTTTTTATGTGCCATAACTGCTACATGGAGGTGAACAATTGAAAATGTAACAGCACGGTGAATTTCTGCATTGCATAATGGTTTTTGTGCTGAAATAAAAAATTGTTCCAATGAATACCTGGGTTGTTGAGATCCCCAAGTTTATTTAGCAAATGGTTGAAGTGTACATTTGAAATATTTTTGATTGATGTGTGTTTTCAACAATATTCAGAAAAAGAAACATCCGGGGATGTATATAATCCACCGATGACCAGCTTTTCGCCCCTCTTTTTTCCTATTACAAGCCAGACTGTTTCCTCTATGGTCCCGAGATCAGGACGCCACAGGCATTGTACTGAGCGGTCAACGGCATTAAGAATCCCGCAAAACTTTTTCTTAGTACCAGTTAACTTTCGGTCGGTTCTGAAAATTTTATAGATCAGAAGAAAATAGTCCAAAGGCAGGATACGATTGCAAAGCCAAGTTTCACTCATAAAAAAAGCAGAAAATTTAAAGCGCACAACTTTTCTAAGAAATTCAGAGTATTTACTGGGTAGGCCTCGAGTGTTTTGAAATAAGACGTCAAGAGTGTGGTGCTTACTTGTCATTATCAGTAATTTCACATCTGTGCACCATGCAAGGGTGTAACGTGCCTTGCAACGGCTTGAAGAGTCATCCATTTGACCACAAAGACGGGTCGCCCAGGCAGCTAAAACACTGCTCGTGCACCGTTACGCAAAAGAAAGAACACGAGAGGCGCTTGGTCTTAAGGCATTCGTACGACAATGGCCTGACTTGCACAGTCAACAAGGGAGCTAAGAGTTGACCAGATATTGTGTTATCCGACAATTTTGAAACAGAGATGGGCCTGGAGCTCTGCGTTCGCGTACAACAAATCACTCAGAAGCTTCTGGTGCGGTGACGCGAGGAAGGCTCCTTTTCTTCTTCAAGTTCGTCGGAGGGCCCTTACATGCAGTCTCAGACCATGGAGGTGGAGGCAGAGGACCACCCGAAGGGGAACCCAAAGTAATTACTGCGTAGCTGGATGAGTACTGAGGAATTCTACAAATGTCGAAGACTTCGTAGAGGACAGGAGGGGGCAGCTTTCACCAGGTAAACTAGTGGCAACTGCTGGGAACGAGGACTTAATAGGAAGACCAAAGTGTGGTGATGTCACCTAGAGCATGGCAAGCTTAGCGGGCTTCCAGGATGCAGGCGGTGAAGGCGGCGGACGCGCAAACTCTCCACGCTACCGGGGAACCTCCTCAAGCACTGAAGTGACTACTACAGCCTTGGCAAGTCCATCTAGGTTGTTCCGACGCAGAAGCTGGTTCTCCCCACGCATCTCGGTGACTACATCGCCGAAAAAAGGGAGGCTGGTGCAGACAGGAGAGCGGAGATTCCGCAGGGCAACGACCTCGGGGCATAGGTCCTCCGAATGTACGAAGCTTGCTCCGAAAGTGTGCGCCGCTTATCTGCCAGGGTTCTCGCTGGCTGACTGACTTCGCTGGCTTGCGCACGGCTGTTGCTAGGCCTAGCAAGTGACGCTGCAGCCACACACACACACACACACGCGCGCGCGCACACACACACACACACACACACACACCACACACACACACACACACACACACACACACACACCACACACACACACACACACACACACACGCACCGCACGCAAGCACGCCACGCACGCACGCACAAACGCACACGCACACGCACACGCACACGCACAAACGCACACGCACACGCATACGCACACGCACACACGCGCACGCGCACGCACGCAAGCACACACTTTAGTGACGAACAGCTGCGCACGGGAGATCAAACCGGACATCTGTAGTTCCTCATCCGAAAGAACAATGCACTTTCCTTGCTCACGGAGTTTACTCGCGGAACAGCAAGAAACTTCAGCTTACCGAAGAAAGTGAGGCAGCAGAGGAGACACTGTCCTACTGGGCGCCATCATGAGGTTAGTAACGAGAGTAATAATGAAAGTAAGGACAGCGCCATAAAGCGGCAGTAAAAATAATAATAATCAATAAATCAATAAATCAGTAATTTATTTCCGTCCCCTGGAATAGCCAGGGGAGTGTGTACATGGGCATAAAAAAACACGAAAATTATACGGTACAAATTAGGCAAAGAAAAAGTATTATGGTCTTAGCAAGGGTTATACACGAAGAAAACTACACATTTTGACGTCATTATATTAATATATTGACAATATTTCATAGAACCATCTATTTAGAGCGTCCAGATACAGTGGTGGTGGTGTGAGCAATAAAGGAATTATGGGCATATGATGCATAAAGTTTACTATAGTGGTTAAAGAAGGACTACTGGAAATAATTCATGATAGGTAGCAGTATGCCCACTATGAGGCAGAGATAATTCGAAGGATACAAATGGGGTGGAGGACATTCGGCAGGTATTCTCAGATTATGAATGGCAGCCTACGATTATCCCTGAAGAAGAAAGTGTATGACAGCTGCATCTCTCCTGCAGGGCAGAAACGTGGAGGCTCGTTGATATGATTCAACTTAAGTTGAGGATGACTCAGCGCACAATGGAACTTAAAATGACAGCTTTAATATAAAGGGACAAGAAAAGAGCGGAGTGGGTCAGTGAACCAACGCCTCTAAGTCACACATTATTCGAAATTAATTAGAAATGGAAGTGGGGAGGGTATGTAATGCAAAGGCAAGATAACCCTTGTTCAGTTAGGGTAACAGACTGGATCCAGAGAGAAGGCAAGCGTGGCAGGGCATGGCTGAGAGTTGAATGGGCAGATGAGTTCAAGAAGTTTGCGGTGATAAAATGTTCGCACTTGGCGCATGACCGGGGGAATTCGACATTACTGGGAAAGGACTTTGCACTGCTGTGGGAGTACAATAGGCTGGTGATGATGATGGTGATGATGAAGTGGCAGTATATGCAGTGAAATGATGCAATACACAAAAAATGAGGGGCAAACAATGCACTATGTAAAAAACACACTAGCAACGAAGTGAGGACACATGTCTCTAGAAACAAGAAACTAGGACGAATGAGAGAGCGAACGAGATAAGCGAGAACATTGAAGTTATGAGTGTAAGAAAGACCTGCCGAAGCTTGTAGTAGTCTTTTAAGGCGAGGAAAAGAGCAGAGCTTTCAGCCCTTTTTCACATGGTCGAAAACCAGTTTATTGCAGCTTATATGCATTCAAAATTCTTCATGATGGGAGGACGGCATCGTGCAGTCCGGAGGATTTCACATCTCTTCCAAAGTAACCCGCATTAGTAGCTACTAGAAACAGGGGTAACCGGTTTCCCGAAATGGGCGACTGTACTATCAGCTGCCTTGTGCTTCCCAATTCAAGCTCAAATGCAAGAGCACGAAAGCTGAGCAGAGTTTTATCGCAGCTTCCACAGATAATAAAAACCTGGAGGTACCCCTGACTTCGCCTATACTGGAGCCGAAACGCCATTTTCGTAGACCGCCGTTTGTACCTTGTATTTTCACGCAAGGGCCACTTTGTGTGCTTTCACTCGCTGCACCACTGTTCTCCTGGTCTTTGACCGCCGCATAATGGCTACCTGCTCGATGTATCAGGCTGGAGGGCATCGGTGGGCCAGCCTTCCTTGCCGTTTCTAGGGTGAGCTTCCCACCGTCGTACGATGACCTTGAAAATATAACGTCACTTCTTCCACACTACTTCCATCCGGCCGGTGGCTACGGGCAGCTTTCCTGAGCTTTCTGTCCTCAATGTCGCAGCTAGAGTGGTTGTGGCGGGCGCGACGATCCCTTAGCTAGGCAGTGCTCGGCATCATGAAGCTCGTGCTTGGCACCTAAAAGGAGCATTTAAAGCAAAGCTTTCTACCTCTATCAGCCAACGGGTTTTTCGCGCCGTGCAGGACAATAAACTCCCAGAGCGGGGAAAGCGTTAGCGGGTGGGGAGGTGGGGGTGAAGGGGACGGGGGGCAAAAGGCTTCAATCATGGGGCGCAGTTTAAATTAGAGCACAGTTAGTGTTTTCTCAGCCGGCGGTGATCCCTGCTCCCCGGAGGGTGCGTCGGAGGTGCGGGTTTCTCGTCTGCGTTAGAGGCGGATGTTTTAAGCCAGTTTTGGCGCAGCGTGGCGTCTATAGGGCACTTCTCCCGCAAGGCTTGATTAACTTTTTCGACAGCACCTCCTGGGTAACCCGCATCCGACAGAATTCAATGGTCGTACGGCAAACACGCGTTAAGAATAGGTTTGCATTGCGGAAAAACAAAAGGTTACAAGCCACATGCAGACACGTGGCCACAAGAAAAACGCTACCTTGTGCGGAGCGGTTGAAACAAACGGCACTCCATTTTCCTAATTGGTGAACACTAATTCGGCTGTGTCTTAGAAGGTAATAAAAAGCAAAAAGAGGATCTGGTTCTGATGAATAGCGATTACAAGTGATCCCTCAGCTTTTTGAAATGTTCCAACTTACTAATCTACCCAGTCTAAATCGGTATAAATGAAAAGCCCTAAGCCCACATGCGGAGTTGTTTCAGTGACTGCGTTTGTGTCGCATGGTGGTGTAGCCCCGACTGGAACATCATGATAGCCAGGTTCTGCTGGCTCACGCTTTAGAAGACGCTCCTCTCCGTTTTCTTTCTCTCGACTCACGGCCTGGCTACTGCGGCCAAGTGCGGGAATTAAAATGACGTCACATAGGCAATTATTGTCTGTGTCATTTAGGGCTTTGCTTTTCACCCATCTTTACAGCGTAGATTAGAGCGAATTTTTTTCGTGGTATTTCACTGTGAAAGATCACGAACCAATATCATGCCGAAACATCTCTGCTCTAAAAGCATGTAGAGTCAAATCAAAATAAAAATAGGTCAAGATAAACACAGTTCAACTCGGCTGAAAACCTCGAGAGGGACCTTAAAAATACCCGCCAGGCAAAAACAATTCATACAGCTTTACTTGTATCCCAGGAAGCAAAGGGCAGCTACAATATCCGCAAAATAAAGTAGTCATTTTTACTGCGTACACTTCAGGGGAACTAAGAGAACGAGCTGTGAAATAAATTCAGAACAACAAATACTTCAGTAAAGGAGTTTCGACAATACAACGAGTGCCCACCTTCTCTACGGAGGGAGAAGCTACGCTGGGGGATGCTGATGTCACAATTATGAATATTTACACTAATACACTCTTCCAGTGTTTCTGCTGCCTTGTCTGCTTCTATTCCCAGCCGTCTCAATGTGCATGTTGTGTTCGCTCTAAGGCATGCTTTGTCAGCACATTTGCGCAAGAACCAAGTTTCACCGTTTTGCCAGTTTATAGGTGCAAACACCTTATTTCCGGGATCTAGTGCACAGGATACGTGAAGCGTTTGCGCACCACTGAGGATGCTGTTTCATAAATACATGGGAAGGGAGTTAGCTCACGTTGTGATTGGAGGGGAAATGCAGAATAAAGTCTGGAATTATGGCACTGTCCCTGTAATCATTGCAATAAAGTTCCCTTTTCAATGTCGAGCAACCCACGTTATGGTTATGCATGACAGTTCCATCAAATAAATAGGAATCATAGGAGTTGCGTCTCTCGTTAGAACTTCCCAGAACTTTTCTGCATTTAATTTATTGAAAGGAGCAAAACGCATGCTTAGGTACTTTCATTTGTTCTGTTCTATTTCTGCTTTATTATTTTTATATTTGTTCTGTAGTTAGATTTGCATTGGTGCTTTCTTTTATGAATTCTTTTTTGAGTCAGCCAAATCTCTTTATAGGTGCTATGCGTCCACAATAATAGAGAGATTCTGGTTCTGCGATTTTTTTACATCATTGGCTCGCATTAACGCCTATCATGAACCCACCATGGTGTAATTGTAGTTATGAAGGAATCAACCATCGAAGTTCATTAGATAGCGTAAAAAAACGGACTGATAATTATCAGCTGACTAAAGACGCACACTTGTGTCTCTGCTTCCCACATCTTATGACTTGCGTATTACTTGAACCAAAGAAGTTTCGCCAAAATATGAAAAATGCTGCACAACTATCGCTTTTAGACTTGAATATTAGAAGCTTGCCAGAGCACTCGGTGTGCAAGAATATGTGCAAAAAATGAATCAGACTTTTGAAAACAGACCTCTCTCGGGGACATGGTTAACGCAATAAAGCACCTGTTGTTATAATTTCCAGGATATCTAGTAGGCGTTCGCTATCGGTGACGCGCACATCCAGATTATGCAAATGTACAGAACAGTCACCTGCTGGCGTAACCCAATACATAGGTTCTTGGCTTGTATATGCAGTTTCAAATCAGAATAATTTCGGCGGGAATGTGTGAATATCTCTTCGTCGATGTGCCATCTGAGAATATTTCATAATATATAAAAATATATTTCAGTCAGTTAAATATAGGTCAGTTAAAAGCAGGACAGTTAAAAACAATTGGCAGTTACCGTATCTAAACAACAAAGAGGATATTATTGGCAATAGTATTCTTGACGGTTCGCCAAGCGGTGCATCCAACTTTTGTTTTATAGACTTCTTTACAGTCAAGGCTTATAACAATCACTAACGTCACATCCCCGCTCATCAAGCTGCGGATAAATAAAACATTTTCCTTACGTTGCACTTTTGTATTCTTACGTTGCGCAATTGTCAGAAGACCATTCGTTTTTAAGTGATTCACAGCACGCGCTGCAGAATTTTTGAAACGAAACCTTCCCCTTTTCACGACTAATATTTTCTTAAACGACGGTTCTACTTGGATACTAACGTTATTCCCATTTCATTTAGCAAACCTTTCAACATTTGTAATGAAATAAATAATTTTTTTTATGTGCGTTTTACGCGGTTTCTGGCTTGGATATGTACGTTTTATTATATTCAATACTTGCCAAACCCTTTAAAATTTTAATGTAATAACTAATTCTGGCAAAAAAATGTGGGTTTGCCCGGGGCCATCGCCCAAGGGTGCGCAACCGGCGTATTACTATGTCACACGAACAGCCCACATAGTCTTGCGGCCACCCGACCATCCGCTCCTTAGAGCTTATTTTAACGTGACCCCGTAAAGCTCAAAGGGGGGAAACGATAATGACGGGGGCTAGCGGGGTTTTTCAGAAGCATCAGCACGCACAAAGGGCGACGCCTGCCCATTTAAAAAATGTTTTACACGATTTGGGAAGCCCCCAAAAACCCATCGCCCGAGATGACTACTGGGTTGCTCGAGAAGTTTCGATGCCCGGCCCCGCGATGCGCAAGTGGCGAAAAGTCCGATCAGAAAATGGGGAAAACTTAGCTACTTGTATGAAGTAATAGACGTGAAAGCGGGCGACTCCCTTTTAAATTTAAAACATGTCGAAAGGTATCGACGCACGCATTTTGGCTTAATTGAATACAACCATCGACCAGAGATGACTACTTGGGTTGCGTTCAAGGAGAAGTTTCTGAATGTTTCCGGCCGACCTGCGATGCGCAAGCTTCGCGCAGAACAGCGCTCCGACTCAGAAAATTGGGGAAAACTTCCCGAGCTACATTGAAGAAGTAATAGACTGTTGAAAGCGCGTGGGCTCCGCTATGTTGGAGATTGAGAAGGCAAAACATGTCCGCAAGGGTATCGACGACGACGCTTTTCAGGTCTTGCTTTCGAAGAATCCACAAACCGTTAACGGCGTCACCAATCTCTGTCGAAGTTACGACGAGCTGTGCAAGCAAAGGGCATTGACTCGACGTCTATTCGCCCAGAATGAGAAGCTTGCGAGTTTAGCCATTGCCCTGGACTATCCATAAGTGCTGATCAGCATAAACGAGATTGTCTGTGAAGAGGTTGCTCGTCAACTTTGCCACGCCACTTCAAATGCCACTCTGCAGCTGCGTCTTGTGCCTCGGTGTACAACTCGGCACGTGGTTCAAGAAATGGTGGCCGAGCTGCTGCCTTTTTTGGCGAGCAAACTCCAATTCCTGCTCCCGTTACTTTCGGCGAAGTTGCGGGACTGCTTGCGTAGACGAGAACGTCGCTCCCACCCCTTTCTCCGTGAAGACATCTTCCGCAGGCTTGAGTTCAGCCTGAATACATGAATTCTTCGCGTACACTGGACAACCGCCCGATTTGCTTTCCGTGTCATTTTCCTGGACATGTCTTACGTTATGGTCGTCGACGTGTACTGCCTGCCAGAGGTTCTTCACTGTAATTATTCTATCATTACAACAAACCTACGCACGGTTCCTCTCCTGCACTGCCCCAAGTGGCTCCTTACCCGTGGTAGACGCCCCCAACTTCCTCCTGTCAACGTTTCACCAACCATTGCTCGCTTTCGCCGATGCTCCTTCTTCCATTCCCGCCAGGAAGAAAAATGACAGCTGTAGTTCCCGAGGCAAGAATGCGTCGCCGTCAAAAAGACAAAGCACTCCAATGTCTCCCTCAAATGTTATTGATTTGTCAGTCGAAGGTGTCATGATTTTTGCGCTAGTGAATATTGGAGCAGCAGTTTCGGGATTAGCGCCGATCTCGGTGGGAAAGTCAGTGATGTGATGACGCCTCTTTCTGGAATATAATTAAGAACCGCCGAATACCATACCCTTCCTGATCTTTCTGCTTGTACGGCTGGTGTTTCCATCAAGAGCGTAGTATACGCAATGAATTCCTGACTCCCCCCAACTCCTCATGATGTCACTCTGGGCTGTGACTTTTTGTCTCGGCACCATGTCTTTATTGACTGTGATGGTGCCGAAGGTCAATTTTCTGTCCTATCAGAGGAGTGCACTTAGGAGAACTCTGCTTCTTCCATCGCTAAAGTGGCCGCAACGCAAACACGAACATTCGGCCCAGTGCGCCTTTATCGTGCCGCTCTGTTGTACTCTTGGGAATGAAACTGCCGTTTTCTCGTAATCAGAGCTCTTCCTCTGCCGCAGATGCATACCGCAGACTGTCGGTGTGCTAAAGATTCATTCTGCGGAAAATGCCATGAGTGTGTCGTGATGTACAAGAATCAAAAGAAAACCCAAAAAGAGAAGGCCCAGCGCAAGGTATCGCCGTGAATCATCACCGTTGTGGATAGGGATGCAGGGACAAGGGCAAGCGAAGAAGCCGCGGAGGAAGAAAAAGTCTACTGGGAAATGGGCTTTCTGGCGGGCTCGATGGTTCCGGAAGCCTGTTTTCAAGACGGCAAAGACCCAGGTGTTCTGTGACTGTTGGTATAGAACCTCAAGACACCACGTCGCTACTGGAAACTCCCTCTCGTGGCCTTTCCTCCAGTGCATCTATTATTCCCCGGACCGTGCCATTGTGTCTTCTCTACCTGGCCCTCGTTTCCTCATTAGCTGCGCCTTGATCCGCGCTGTTACTATCCGCGTCACTCGCGCCTTCAAGCTTCATGACGATATTCCCATGCATTGACCACGTGAGAGTATTTCTAGTCGCGAGAACTCTCCTGGTTTGCGTGCAACCTTGACCTATCTTCCCGTCCTGCATAAGTTTTCGTTTTCCTTGCCCATAAAATCCGTGTCGCGATTTCTTGCTCCGGGCATCTAATTTCATGTCGTGAGTTCTCCCTAACCTCAAAAGTATCTCAGAGTGTTAACAACCCATCCCCAAGCCCGTGGTTCTTGCTAAGGGGGGGGGAATACCTAGGCACAGTCAATCCAATCGACACCTGTCGGGGCATTGACGTCCCAGATGATACGGCTGATCATGACATTGCTCCTTTTACCTCTTCTACAAAAACACAACTTTCCAACAACGTATTTCACGCTTCAGTTGACGCAGCTCTTGAGCCCGTGCAGAAATCTCAACTTCTAACAATCCTGTGAAGTTTCCGTTCGTCGTTCGACTGCGGACAAGTCTCGCTTGGCCGTACGTCTATCGTCACCCATTCCATAGAGACTGGATTCAGGAAACCAGGCTATGTGGTGTGGTGGTGGTACGAAAGCCAGGGCTCAACCCCACTGAGCCGGATTGGGTAGAAAATGGGTGGCGCACCGAAAGAAAATATGTAGTTTTTCGCGGAAAGAGAGCTATTTATCTTTTAGAATGAATTGGCAGTAGATGACTAGAACAATTAAAGTGAGTTGTGTGTAAAAATGAGCAAAAAGTAAAACGAACCCCACTGAGTGAAAATATAGAATTACGAATAACGAAGACAGAGTGTGGTACAGATGAAGCAGTGACCTAGGCGCCTAGATGCTTGAGAAGGGAATCCAGCATGGCCAAAAGATATCTAACGTAGCAGACCGCCTGATTCTAGGATGAATGAATGTAGCGCATCGGAAAAATCCCCGTGGCAGAATCCCAGTTTTTTCACGCTGAGACAAAATCAGTGTATCAGGCAGTGGGAGTTTCAGCCGGTTGCATGTGCGTTTTATGTACGTTCGTCTTACAGAGGAGAAACGTCGGCAGGAGAACAAGAAATGGTCGACAGTTTCTTTTATGGTAGAATGCGTATAGCGGCGTCGTCTCCAGATTATACAGACAGACTAGTTTTCAGCTTGTTCTGTCTCGCGGGCATGGCTGGTTATGATCGCCAGTGCGCGTGATGACAATGATGGATTTGAGACAATGCGGGCTGGTCGACCACTGGTTTCACCAATTTCTGTGTACAATTAGCCCACGCCCCCCGGATAAGGGAGAACTATCCCGGCTATTGCGTTATGGAGCCAAAGAAACGATCCGTTCGGGATATGGCTTAGAACAACACCTTCCGAGGTCCGCAGAAAGGGTCATAGGCTCTGCAATGTAGTTGACGGGGGAAACCCGTTCAGTGACACTGTAGGGTCAGTGATATTTCCATCGGAGCTTGTTGTATAATCCTGGTATAGTAGAGGGCACCCAAATGAACACCAGTGAGCCAGGTAAAAAGGCGGGGTCTGCAGCAACGTCTTCATGTCGAGATGTGAGTCTCCACTGTCCTTCAGCAGCGAAAAGTCACGCGAGTTGTCGGCAGTCTTCCGCGCATTTCGTGGCATCTGAATTAGGTGTTCACTCGGAACCATCTCGTCGGTATGGTGGGAAAGTGTCCAGAGCACTCTAGGGCTCATGTGCGTTGAGCAGAAAATTGAGGGGAAATCCGCTGTAGCTTTAGTGGCAGCATTGTGCGCGTAGCTGGCGTAGGGTTACACGAGGTCGCGGTTCTCATGATAGTCGGCGTCGAACATGGCAAGCATGTTCCCTAGTGCGCAACTGAAGCGTTCTGTCAAGCCGTTTGTTTGTGGTTGGTAGGCAGTAGTTGTGCGATGCACGACGCGACATTCCTTGAGCAGTGCTTCAGAAACTTCAGACAAGACCACACATTCACGATGACTACGAAGCTTTCGAGGTGCTCCGAGGCGCTTAGCTACCCAAGAGTTCCGCAACTGAGTTTATGCTGCCAACCACCATGGCTTTTTTCCGTTTAGAAGTTTGTTAATGTTACTTCAAGTTCTCGTGTCCCTTAATTATAACAATATCTTAATGCTGGCCGAACTAATGCAATGTTTGTGAGAGGAGGTAGGACCTTTGTTTTTTCGGAAACTTGCAGGATGCCATGTTGACGATCAGCGCGTCATGATACGGCGAGGTTGAAATTTTAGTATAAGGGGTTGTCTCCGCCATGCCCTAGCTTTTTTGATGTCTTGCCGTCTTTGCGAGAAGTACTTGTGGACGCAAAATGCTCACCGCTTACCTTAAAGGAGAAACACCAATCCTTTAAGATTATCATTTCTCATCTGAATGGCCTCCCACGGGACTTTTAAGGGACACAGTCTAGATGAAGTTTTCTTATAAAAATAAGGAGCAGTGTTATCAAGTTTTTGCCCATTTGAGCCTCCGAACGTCAGCATCAGTCCACAAACTTTTTTACTAAAATGATGCATTTTTGTTGGCAACTCGGATTGTTTTCTAGCATCGAAAAAATGACAATGACAAGCCATGTCTCTATTGTTTAGAGTTCTTGGTGTTGGGGACGTTCCCGGAGAGTAAATGGTTGTCTCCAATATCCTCCAAAGCACAGAGTACTCTTAAATCAATATGAAACTCTTGGACCAGCCATTCATGTCGTTCAGGAATACGGAGTGAGGATATTTTGGTTTCAATTTCTTTCGCACGTCCACTGTACGAGTATGATGTACTGGATCGAGCTCCAAAGCAGTGCACAAAACTGTGCCTTCATCCGCACAGCGTCTCAATGTTATGTTTTGCGGCAGCGCCTGCATAGCGTTACACGTAACGCAGAGACATTCTTTCAACTGTTTGAACAACGGCACTTCATTTATCCATCCCTCACGGTGTAGAAATATTTTAAGCGATGAGACTGCACCCGACGATTCGAGCGCATCTTTCTGTTCTTCCCGTCGCTTTTCGCTCGCGCCCTTTGGTGGCCCTAGATAATGGGGACCCAATTACGATGGTGCAAAAGTTGTGCTAGCTTGTGCGTGGTTTGTCGGAACGTATACGTGATGCCTGCTGGCTTCTTATTTGGATCACAAAGCGTTCTTTACTTGAGTGTAAAATTCCTCCCGGTACGTTTATATTTACTCGTGGATCCCCGAAGTTGAACAACAACAATAGAGCGGAATACCATAGATTGTTGGGAACGTCAAATGGCTTTGCATATCGCTTTGTTGTATGCAAAGGCTTGTTCTATGTTTTATTCATATCGCCTTGTTGTAGGTTTTCATTTATTTATTTACTCCTCGAAATCGTCTTAGAGACACCTTTATATCTCATATCGTGAGTTATACGAGTGCACGGCAGGTCACCAAGTGGTGAGTCATTATGGGTTGGACGGGCTTGTATATATTGGAATACCCGTACGTCCCAAAGGTGTGGGCTAGAAAAAGACCATTGAAATCTTCTTATGGTACGTGTAAAATACGGTCCAAAAAATAGCCCTTCGCTGTCGCAGTTTGTAACTAATTGCATACGGAAATATTACGATTCAGCGAAGTATATCGTTACACTTGGCGTGCGGGGGAGATTGGCACAGTTGTAGTGTTTTTTGTGATGTTTTACTTGTATATATATGCTCTTATTCAGGCTAACGCTGATTCTCAGGAATATAATTGGTTTCCAGGGTTACGGTTATTCGGCTTTAGTTGTTCACTAAGCTTAAGTCAATATAATTACTTTCTTACAAGTACGGTTACCTTCTCTGGGTTTCGTCATTATCAACAAGAGACTACTCAGGGCCACTGCAGAGTGAAGGCCTCTCCTATTAACTTCCAAAAGCTCCTGTAGTGCCGCGCTCTATTGCGCTGCTTGCCGCCGAACTTACGTTTTTCATCCCTTCATTGTGTTACCCACCTTCCCTTCATTGCACGCTCATTTCTTGGTATCCTCTCACTTACCCTAATTGTCCACTGGTTGTCGCTTCGCCTCATTGCTTGGCCACGCCAAGTCCATTTGTTTTTTGCTACTTGAATTATATTATCATCTAATAGAGTTTGTTCACTGATGCGGAAAGCTCGTTTACTGTCGCTATGCGTTTCCTGTCTCTATATTCGTTCCAAGGCACATTGAGCCGATCTAATTTTTTAGGTTTTAGTAAGGAGCCAGTTTGCAGCAGTATGCATTTTTTATGTTTTTGTTCGAGTAAGAGGGGTTCTTAATAATATTTGGGACTGCTTGTCGAGGGCTCCGCAGCACATACCTATTCTGCGCCGGATATTTATTTCTTGTGGTTGGTGTCAGCAATGACCATCTGTCCGAAGTAGTTATATTCCTGTACTTCTAACGCTTCGTATCCTAAACCGAATAGGGTACTTACAGGAGGCCCATTCTTTGTTACTCTAACTTTATTCCCAGCTATGTTAGTCCCACGGCCGAGCTTTTCGATTTTTGTTCCTGAAGC
>CM023455.1:7387988-7435084 GCA_013339765.2 Haemaphysalis longicornis | reverse complement strand
CAAAGTTATTTGTTAACCACCGCATTGGCGCCAGCTTCTATTTCCAACATCCACGAGAGCAGGCTGCGTTTAGGAAAGGGTACTAAGCCATGAACCACATACATGATGTCAAACAAGGGATACAAAGATCCGCTGAATACAAAAAACTACTCAAATGCAATTTATTGAATACGAGAAAGCTATTGACTCAGTACAAACCAGAAACGTGCTAAAAAATTCAAATTACGGGGAAATAGAAGATATGTACACAAGACTCCCAAACGAGATATATAAAGATGTTTTTATGAGCCGAGGTCAACCCCACAATGACACCCCAGAGAAAAAGGTGGAAGAAGAGAAGGAAAAAGAGATAGAGGTGGGGGCGGAGAAAAACAGCGGGTAACCGAAGAGCGAAGCCTGGGGTGACGCTACCCATTGCACCGACGTCGCCCCACAAGCCTGGCCAGGAGCGGGACGGTGATTCTTCGGCTCCGGTCTCCCGAAGCTGAGCCAACCCACGCCTTGGCGGCTTCAGCGGCGATGGGCACGTGCTTCCGCGAAGCGGCACCAAACCATCGTCCTACGGCACGACAGTCCCCACAACGGCGACGCCGAGAATCAAGCCACAAGACCACGATGGCAACATTCTAGGAATCAAGTCACACATTACGACAACACCGAGGTATTACCTAGAACGGCTAACTTCCCGAACCGGGTCGCACGTACGTCGGTAGCAAAACATCGCTACGACAGCAACAGGGCAAGAGCTGTTTACTGCAACACTTTGACTCTAACGTAAGCGCCGATGACATAGGTAGGCCTCGCACTTAATGAACCCTAATATCAAAACATCTAGATATTGAAGGTAGCCCTGTCTTGACATTGTAGATAATTTATTGTGAAGTGGTCGGTAGTTTATTAGTTCGTGTGGAACTGTTTGCTGTGCTTCGGGGGTATAGTTGTGTGCTAGCAATAAATGTTTGTTTTGCAAAGCCTGGCTCGCTTTCCCATGTCCTGCTTCTTTCCCAGTCAGGTCGAGTGACAGATGTAAGGGCAGAATAAAAATTCACAAGAAAAGCGAGAAATTCCGCATAAAAGAGGGAGCAGTAAAGGGGGACACAATGTCGCCAAACTGTTCACAGCGTGGCTGAATGTGGCATTCAAGAATTGTGACTGGTAGAAATCGGGATTCAGTACACACGGTGATTAGTTGAGTCGTTTGAGGCTTGCATATGGCATGGCATTGCTGAGTGAGACTTGAGAACACCGAAAAATGCTTCAGGAACAAAAATCGAAAAGCTCGGCCGTGGGACTAACATAGCTGGGAATAAAGTTAGAGTAACAAAGAATGGGCCTCCTGTAAGTACCCTATTCGGTTTAGGATACGAAGCGTTAGAAGTACAGGAATATAACTACTTCGGACAGATGGTCATTGCTGAACACCAACCACAAGACATAAATTCCGGCGCAGAATAGGTATGTGCTGCGGAGCCCTCGACAAGCAGTCCCAAATATTATTAAGAACCCCTCTTACTCGAACAAAAACATAAAAAATGCATACTGCTGCAAACTGGCTCCTTACTAAAACCTAAAAAATTAGATCGGCTCAATGTGCCTTGGAACGAATATAGAGACAGGAAACGCATAGCGACAGTAAACGAGCTTTCCGCATCAGTGAACAAACTCTATTAGATGATATATAATTCAAGTAGCAAAAAACAAATGGACTTGGCGTGGCCAAGCAATGAGGCGAAGCGACAACCAGTGGACAATTAGGGTAAGTGGACGAGGATACCAAAGGAATGAATGAGGTGAGTGTGCAATGCAGGGAAGGTGGATGACACAATGAAGGTATGAAAAACGTAAGTTCGTGGGCAAAGAGCGGAATCGAGCGCCGCACTACAGGAGCTTTTGGAAGGTAATAGGAGAGGCTTTCACTCTGTAGTGGCCCTGAGTAGTCTCTTGTTGATAATGACGAAACCCAGAGAAGGTAACCGTACTTGTAAGAAAGTAATTACATTGACTTAAGCTGAGTGAACAACTAAAGCCGGATTACCATAACCCTGGAAACCAATTATCTTCCTAAGAATCTGCGTTAGCCTGAATTAGAGCATATATACAAGTAAATCATCACAAAAAAAACTTAACAAATGTGCCAATTTCCCCGCACACAAAGTGTAACGATATACTTCCATGAATCGTAATGTTTCACTATGCAATTAGTTAAAAACTGCGACAACCACGGGCTCTTATTTTGGACCGTATTTTACACGTACCATAAGAAGATTTCAATGGTCTTTTTCTAGCCCACACCTTTGGGACGTACGGGTATTCCAATATATACAAGCCCGTCCAACCCATAATGACTCGCCACTTGGTTACCTGCCGTGCACTCGTATAACTCACGATATGAGATATAAAGGTGTCTCTAAGACGATTTCGAGGAGTAAATAAATAAATGAAAACCTACAACAAGGCGATATGAATAAAACATAGAACAAGCCTTTGCATACAACAAAGCGATATGCAAAGCCATTTGACGTTCCCAACAATCTATGGTATTCCGCTCTATTGTTGTTGTTCAACTTCGGGGATCCACGAGTAAATATAAACGTACCGGGAGGAATTTTACACTCAAGTAAAGAACGCTTTGTGATCCAAATAAGAAGCCAGCAGGCATCACGTATACGTTCCGACAAACCACGCACAAGCTAGCACAACTTTTGCACCATCGTAATTGGGTCCCCATTATCTAGGGCCACCAAAGGGCGCGAGCGAAAAGCGACGGGAAGAACAGAAAGATGCGCTCGAATCGTCGGGTGCAGTGTCATCGCTTAAAATATTTCTACACCGTGAGGGATGGATAAATGAAGTGCCGTTGTTCAAACAGTTGAAAGAATGTCTCTGCGTTACGTGTAACGCTATGCAGGCGCTGCCGCAAAACATAACATTGAGACGCTGTGCGGATGAAGGCACAGTTTTGTGCACTGCTTTGGAGCTCGATCCAGTACATCATACTCGTACAGTGGACGTGCGAAAGAAATTGAAACCAAAATATCCTCACTCCGTATTCCTGAACGACATGAAGGGCCGGTCGAGAGTTTCATATTGATTTAGGAGTACTCTGTGCTTTGGAGGATATTGGAGACAACAATTTACTCTCCGGGAACATCCCCAACACCAAGAACTCTAAACATAGAGACACATGGCTAGTCATTCTGATTATTTCGGTGCTAGAAAACAACCGAGTTGCCAAAAAAATGCATTATCGTAGTAAAAAAGTTTGTGGACTGGTACTGACGTTCGGACGCTCAAATGGGCAATAACGTGATAACACTGCTCCTTATTTTTATAAGAAAACTTCATCTAGACTGTGTCCCTTAAAAGTCCCGTGGGAGGCCATTCAGATGAGAAATGATAATCTTAAGGATTGGTGTTTCTGCTTTAAGGTTAGCGGTGAGCTTTTCGCGTCCACAAGTACTTCTCGCAAAGACGGCAAGACATCAAAAAAGCTAGGGCATGGCGGAGACAACCCTTATACTAAACTTTCAACCTCGCCGTATCAAGACGCGCAGATCGTCAACATGGCGCCCTGACAGTTTCCGAAAAAACGAAGGTCAAACCTCTTCTCACAAACATTGCATTAGTTCGGCCAGCATTAAGATATGGTTATAATTAAGGGACACGAGCACTTGAAGTAACATTAACAAACTTCTAAACGGAAAAAAGCCATGGTGGTTGGCAGCATAAACTCAGTTGCGGAACTCTTGGGTAGCTAAGCGCCTCGGAGCACCTCGAAAGCTTCGTAGTCATCGTGAATGTGTGGTCTTGTCTGAAGTTTCTGAAGCACTGCTCAAGGAATGTCGCGTCGTGCATCGCACAACTACTGCCTACCAACCACACAACAAACGGCTTGACAGAATCCTTCAGTTCCGCACTAAGGGACATGCTCGCCATGTACGACGCCGACGATCACCAGAACTGCGAGCTCGTGTAATCCTATGCGAGCTACGCGCACAATGCTGCCACTAAAGCTACGCCGGATTTCCCCTCAATTTTCTGCTCAACGCACATGAGCCCTTCTAGAGTGCTCTGGACACTTTCCCACCATACCGACGAGATGGTTCCGAGTGAACACCTAATTCAGATGCCACGAAATGCGCGGAAGACTGCCGACAACTCGCGTGACTTTTCGCTGCTGAAGGACAGTGGAGACCCATATCTCGACATGCCGACATTGCTGCAGACCCCACTTATTTACCTGGCTCACTAGAGTTCATTTGGGTGCCCTCTACTATACCAGGATTATACAACAAGCTCCGATGGAAATATCACTGACCCTACAGTGTCACTGAACGGGTTTCCCCCGTCAACTACATTGCAGAGCCTATGACCCTTTCTGCGGACCTCGGAAGGTGTTGTTCTAAGCCATATCCCGAACGGATCGTTTCTTTGGCTCCATAACGCAATAGCCGGGATGGTTCTGCCTTATCCGGGGGTTGTGGGCTAACTGTACAGAGTAATTGGTGAAACCAGTGGTCGACCAGCCCGTATTGTCTCAAATCCATCATTGTCATCATGGGCCCTGGTGATCATAACCAGCCATGCCCGCGAGACAGAACAAGCTGAAAACTAGTCTGTCTGTATAATCTGGAGACGACGCCGCTATACGCATTCTGCAATAAACAAGAAACTGTCGACCATTTCTTGTTCTCCTGCCGACGGTTCTCCTCTGTAAGACGAAAGTACTTAGAAGACACATGCAACCGGCTGAAACTCCCACTGCCTGATACACTGATTTTGTCTGTCGGCGGGAAAGAACTGGGATTCTGCCACGGGGATCTTTCTCATACGCTACATTCATTCATTCTAGAATCAGGCGGTCTGCTGCGTTAGATATTTTTTGGCCCTGCTGTATTCCCTTGTCAAGCATCTAGGCGCCTAGGTCACTGCTTAATCTGTACCACACTCTGTCTTCGTTATTCTTAATTCTATATTTTCACTCAGTGGGGTTCGTTTTATTTTTCTGCTCATTTTTATAACAAACTCACTTTAATGGTTCTAGTCATCTACTGCCAATTCATTCTAAAAGATAAATAGGTCTCTTTCCCCGAAAAACAACATATTTTCTTTCAGTGCGTCACCCATTTCCTGCCCAATCCGGCTCAGTGGCTATGAGCCATCGCTTTGGTACCACCACCACACCACATAGCCTGGTTTTCTGAATCCAGTGTCCATGGAATGGGTGACGATAGACATACGTCCAAGCGAGGGTTGTCCGCAGTCGAACGACGAACGGAAACTTCACAGGAGTGTTAGAAGTTCAGATTTTTGCACGGGCTCAAGAGTGCCGTCAACTGAAGCGTCAAATACGTAGTTGGAAAGTTGTGTTTTTGTAGAAGGGGTAAAAGGAGCAATGTCATGATCAGGCGTATCACCTGGAACGTCAATGACCAGACAGGAGTCGATTGGATCGACTGTGCCTAGGCATTCCCCCCTTAGCAAGAACCACGGGCTTGGGGATGGGTTGTTAACACTCTGAGATACTTTTGAGGTTAGGGAGAACTCACGACATGAAATTAGATGCCCGGAGCAAGAAATCGCGACACGGATTTTATGGGCAAGGAAAACGAAAACTTATGCAGGACGGGAAGATAGGTCAAGGTTGCACGCAAACCAGGAGAGTTCTCGCGACTAGAAATACTCTCACGTGGTCAATGCATGGGAATATCGTCATGAAGCTTGAAGGCGCGAGTGACGCGGATAGTAACAGCGCGGATCAAGGCGCAGCTAATGAGGAAACGAGGGCCAGGTAGAGAAGACACAATGGCACGGTCCGGGGAATAATAGATGCACTGTAGGAAAGGCCACGAGAGGGAGTTTCCAGTAGCGACGTGGTGTCTTGAGGTTCTATACCAACAGTCACAGAACACCTGGGTCTTTGCCGTCTTGAAAACAGGCTTCCGGAACCATCGAGCCCGCCAGAAAGCCCATTTCCCAGTAGACTTTTTCTTCCTCCGCGGCTTCTTCGCTTGCCCTTGTCCCTGCATCCCTATCCACAACGGTGATGATTCACGGCGATACCTTGCGCTGGGCCTTCTCTTTTTGGGTTTTCTTTTGATTCTTGTACATCACGACACACTCATGGCATTTTCCGCAGAATGAATCTTTAGCACACCGACAGTCTGCGGTATGCATCTGCGGCAGAGGAAGAGCTCTGATTACGAGAAAACGGCAGTTTCATTCCCAAGAGTACAACAGAGCGGCACGATAAAGGCGCACTGGGCCGAATGTTCGTGTTTGCGTTGCGGCCACTTTAGCGATGGAAGAAGCAGAGTTCTCCTAAGTGCACTCCTCTGATAGGACAGAAAATTGACCTTCGGCACCATCACAGTCAATAAAGACATGGTGCCGAGACAAAAAGTCACAGCCCAGAGTGACATCATGAGGAGTTGGGGGGAGTCAGGAATTCATTGCGTATACTACGCTCTTGATGGAAACACCAGCCGTACAAGCAGAAAGATCAGGAAGGGTATGGTATTCGGCGGTTCTTAATTATATTCCAGAAAGAGGCGTCATCACATCACTGACTTTCCCACCGAGATCGGCGCTAATCCCGAAACTGCTGCTCCAATATTCACTAGCGCAAAAATCATGACACCTTCGACTGACAAATCAATAACATTTGAGGGAGACATTGGAGTGCTTTGTCTTTTTGACGGCGACGCATTCTTGCCTCGGGAACTACAGCTGTCATTTTTCTTCCTGGCGGGAATGGAAGAAGGAGCATCGGCGAAAGCGAGCAATGGTTGGTGAAACGTTGACAGGAGGAAGTTGGGGGCGTCTACCACGGGTAAGGAGCCACTTGGGGCAGTGCAGGAGAGGAACCGTGCGTAGGTTTGTTGTAATGATAGAATAATTACAGTGAAGAACCTCTGGCAGGCAGTACACGTCGACGACCATAACGTAAGACATGTCCAGGAAAATGACACGGAAAGCAAATCGGGCGGTTGTCCAATGTACGCGAAGAATTCATGTATTCTGGCTGAACTCAAGCCTGCGGAAGATGTCTTCACGGAGAAAGGGGTGGGAGCGACGTTCTCGTCTACGCAAGCAGTCCCGCAACTTCGCCGAAAGTAACGGGAGCAGGAATTGGAGTTTGCTCGCCAAAAAAGGCAGCAGCTCGGCCACCATTTCTTGAACCACGTGCCGAGTTGTACACCGAGGCACAAGACGCAGCTGCAGAGTGGCATTTGAAGTGGCGTGGCAAAGTTGACGAGCAACCTCTTCACAGACAATCTCGTTTATGCTGATCAGCACTTATGGATAGTCCAGGGCAATGGCTAAACTCGCAAGCGGCTCACTCTGGGCGAATAGACGCCGAGTCAATGCCGTTTGCTTGCGAAGCTCGTCGTAACTTCGACAGAGATTGGTGACGTCGTTAACGATTTCTGGATTCTTCGAAAGCAAGACCTGAAAAGCGTCGTCGTCGATACCCTTGCGGACATGTTTTACCTTCTCAATTTCCAATATTGCGGAGCCCACGCGCTTTCAACAGTCTATTACTTCTTCAATGTAGCTCGGGAAGTTTTCCCCAATTTTCTGAGTCGGAGCGCTGTTCTGCGCGAAGCTTGCGCATCGCAGGTCGGCCGGAAACATTCAGAAACTTCTCCTTGAACGCAACCCAAGTAGTCATCTCTGGTCGATGGTTGTATTGCAATTAAGCCAAATGCGTGCAATACAATCACCTGTTGTTAAATTTCAGGACGTCGTCCCTCTTGTGCGTGCTGATGCGTTCATAGCAAGAACGCTAGCCTTCCACGTCATGATCGTCTGTCCCCTTGAGCATAGCGGGGTCACGCTAGCGTAAGCTTCTAGAGCAGACCATCGGTGGCAGGTGGCCCGCAAGACTAGGGTGTTGGGCTGCTTCGTGTGACATTGTAATGGGCAGGCGCCGGTTGCGCAGCTGTAGGTCTTCTGATGGACCCGCAACCCCCTCAGTTATTTTTCGCCTGATGAATTACGCAATCATCAGTTAAAATGAAGACTAAGGAGCGGATGTCAGTCGGCAAGTTATTGAAGTATATATAAAACGTACATACCCTTAGGGAGCCTTAGCGAACACCGCGGCAAACAGCACATAAATGAAAATTGAGTTTATTTACATTACAAATCTTGAAAGGTTTGCTAAGGATCAATAGAATAAGCGTTAGTATCCAAGTCAAAATGGTTACGTTTAAGAAATATTAGTTCATGTGACAAAGTGGTTAAAGCGCTCGCAAAATTAGAAACTAGGCAATCCGTTATCGAACCTTGAACTAGAACCGTGTAAAGATATTGATCGAAGAATGAAGGCTTCGTTTCACATTAGAATAATTATCTGAACCTGTGCTGTAAATCACTTAAAAACGAATTGTCTTCTGACAATTGCGCAACGTAAGAATACAAAAGTGCAACGTAAGGAAAATGTTTTATTTATCCGCAGCTTGATGAGCGGGGATGTGACGTTAGTGATTGTTATAAGCCTTGACTGTAAAGAAGTCTATAAAACAAAAGTTGGATGCACCGCTTGGCGAACCGTCAAGAATACTATTGCCAATAATATCCTCTTTGTTGTTTAGATACGGTAACTGCCAATTGTTTTTAACTGTCCTGCTTTTAACTGACCTATATTTAACTGACTGAGTAATATATTTTATATATTATGAAATATTCTCAGATGGCACATCGACGAAGAGATATTCACACATTCCCGCCGAAATTATTCTGATTTGAAACTGCATATACAAGCCAAGAACCTATGTATTGGGTTACGCCAGCAGGTGACTGTTCTGTACATTTGCATAATCTGGATGTGCGCGTCACCGATAGCGAACGCCTACTAGATATCCTGGAAATTATAACAACAGGTGCTTTATTGCGTTAACCATGTCCCCGAGAGAGGTCTGTTTTCAAAAGTCTGATTCATTTTTTGCACATATTCTTGCACACCGAGTGCTCTGGCAAGCTTCTAATATTCAAGTCTAAAAGCGATAGTTGTGCAGCACGTTTCATATTTTGGCGAAACTTCTTTGGTTCAAGTAGTACGCAAGTCATAAGATGTGGGAAGCAGCGACACAGATGTGCGTCTTTAGTGAGCTGATAATTATCAGTCCGTTTTTTGACGCTATCTAATAAACTTCGATGGTTGATTCCTTCATAACTACAATTACACCATGGTGGGTTCATGATAGGCGTTAATGCGAGCCAATGATGTAAAAAAATTGCAGAACAAGATTCTCTCTATTATTGTGGACGCATAACACCTATAAAGAGAGTTGGAAGACTCAAAAAAGAATTCATAAAGGAAAGCACCAATGCAAATCTAACTACAGAACAAATATAAAAATAAAAAGCAGAAAATAGAACAATACAAATGAAAGTACCTAAGCGTGCATTTTGTTCCTTTCAATAAGTTAAAAGCAGAAAACTTCTGGGAAGTTATAACGAGGGACGCAACTCTAATAATTCCTATTTATTTGATGGAACTGTCATGCATAACCATAACGTGGGTTGCTCGACATTGAAAAGGGAACTTTATTGCAATGATTACAGGGACAGTGCCATAATTCCATACTTTATTCTGCTTTTCACCCCCAATCACAACGTGAGCAAACCCGCTTACCATGTATTTATGAAACAGCATCCTCAGTGGTGCGCAAACGCTTCACGTATCCTGTGCACTAGATCCCGGAAATAAGGTGTTTGCACCTATAAACTGGCAAAACGGTGAAACTTGGTTCTTGCGCAAATGTGCTGACAAAGCATGCCTTAGAGCGAACACAACATGCACATTGAGACGGCTGGGAATAGAAGCAGACAAGGCAGCAGAAACACTGGAAGAGTGTATTAGTGTAAATATTCATAATTGTGACATCAGCATCCCCCAGCGTAGCTTCTCCCTCCGTAGAGAAGGTGGGCACTCGTTGTATTGTCGAAACTCCTTTACTGAAGTATTTGTTGTTCTGAATTTATTTCACAGCTCGTTCTCTTAGTTCCCCTGAAGTGTACGCAGTAAAAATGACTACTTTATTTTGCGGATATTGTAGCTGCCCTTTGCTTCCTGGGATACAAGTAAAGCTGTATGAATTGTTTTTGCCTGGCGGGTATTTTTAAGGTCCCTCTCGAGGTTTTCAGCCGAGTTGAACTGTGTTTATCTTGACCTATTTTTATTTTGATTTGACTCTACATGCTTTTAGAGCAGAGATGTTTCGGCATGATATTGGTTCGTGATCTTTCACAGTGAAATACCACGAAAAAAATTCGCTCTAATCTACGCTGTAAAGATGGGTGAAAAGCAAAGCCCTAAATGACACAGACAACAATTGCCCATGCGATGTCACTTCAATTCCCGCACTTGTCCGCAGTAGCCAGGCCGTGAGTCGAGAGAAAGAAAACGAAGAGGAGCATCTTCTAAAGCGTGAGACAGCGGAACCTTGCCATCAAGATGTTCTAGACGGGGCTACACCACCATGCGACACAAGTGCAGTCACCGAAACAATTCGGCATGTGGGCTTAGGAATTTTCATTTATACCGATTTAGACTGGGTAGATTAGTAAGTTGGAATATTTCAAAAAGCTGAGGCATCACTTATAATCGCTATTCATCAGAACCAGATATTTTTTTTGCTTTTTAATACCTTCTAAGACACAGCCGAATTGGTGTTCACCAATTTGGAAAATGGAGTGCCATTTGTTTCAACCGCTCCGCACAAGGTAGCGTTTTTCTTGTGGCCACGTGTCTGTAGGTGGCTTGTACCCTTTTATTTTTTCGCAATGCAAACCTCTCCTTAACGTGTATTTGCCGTACGACAACTGAATTTTGTCAGATGCGGGTTACCCAGGAGGTGCTGTCGAAAAAGTTATTCAAGCCTTGCGGCAGAAGTGTCGCATAGACGCGACGCCAGTTTTGCCGCAATGTCGCATAGACGCGACACTGCGGCAAAACTAGCCTTAAACATTTGTCTCTAACGCAGACGAGAAACCCGCACCTCCGACGCACCCTCCGGGGAGCAGGGATCACCGCCGGCTGAGAAAACACTAACTGTGCTCTAATTTAAACTGCGCCCCATCCATGATTGAAGCCTTTTGCCCCCCGTCCCCTTCCCCCCCCCCCCCCCCCACCCACCAACGCTTTCCCCGCTCTGGGAGTTTATTGTCCTGCACAGCGCGAAAAACCGTTGGCTGATAGAGGTAGAAAGCTTTGCTTTAAAGGCTCCTTTTAGGTGCCAAGCATGAGCTTCAGGATGCCGAGCACTGCCTAGCTAAGGGATCGTCGCGCCCGCCACAACCACTCTAGCTGCGACATTGAGGACAGAAAGCTCAGGAAAGCTGCCCGTAGCCACCGGCCGGATGGAAGTGTGTGGAAGAAGTGACGTTATATTTTCAAGGTCATCTTAGGACGGTGGGAAGCTCACCCAAGAAACGGCAAAGAAGGCTTGCCCACCGATGCCCTCCAGCCCTGATATATCGAGCAGGTAGCCATTATACGGCGGTTAAAGACGAGGAGAACGGTGGTGCAGCGAGTGAAAGCACACAAAGTGGCCTTGCGTGAAAATACAAGGTACAAACGGCGGTCTACACAAAAAAATTGCGTGAAAATACAAGGTACAAACGGCGGTCTACGAAAATGGCGTTTCGGCTCCAGTATAGACGAAGTCAGGGCTACTCCCAGGTTTTTGTGTTCTGTGGAAGCTGCGATAAAACTCTGCTCAGCTTTCGTGCTCTTGCATTTGAGCTTGAATTGGGAAGCACAAGGCAGCTGGGAGTACAGTCGCCCATTTCGGGAAACCGGTTACCACCATTTCTAGTGGCTACTAATGCGGGTTACTTTGGAAGAGATGTGAAATCCTCCGGACTGCACGATGCCGTCCTCCCATCATGAAGAATTTTGAATGCATATAAGCTGCAATAAACTGGTTTTCGACCATGTGAAAAAGGGCTGAAAGCTCTGCTCTTTTCCTTGCCTTAAAAGACTGGTACAAGCTCCGGCAGGTCTTTCTTACACTCATACCTTAAATGTTCTCGCTTTTCTCGTTCGCTCTCTCATTCCTCCTAGTTTCTTGTTTCTAGAGACATGTGTCCTTACTTCGTTGCTAGTGTTTTTTTTACATAGTGCATTGTTTGCCCCTCATTTTTTTGTTTATTGCATCATTTCACTGCCTATACTGCCGCTTCATCATCACCATCATCATCACCAGCCTATTGTACTTCCACAGCAGTGCAAAGGCCTTTCCCAGTAATCTCCCATTTCCCCGGTCATGCGCCAACTGCGAACATTTCATTACCGCAAACTTCTTGAACTCATCTGCCCATTCAACTCTCAGCCGTCCCCTGCCACGCTTGCCTTCCCTCGCGATCCACTCTGTTACGCTAAATGAAAAACGGTTATCTTGCCTTTGCAATACATACCCTGCCCACTTCCATTTCTAATTAATTTCGAATATTATGTGACTTAGACGCTTTTGTTCCCTGACCCACTCCGCTCTCTTCGTTTCCCTTTATATTAAAGCTGTCATTTTCAGTTTCATTGTGCGCTGAGTCATCCTCAGCTTAAGTTGAATCATCTCAATGAGCCTCCACGTGTATGCCCTGCCGGTGAGATGCAGCTGTCATACATGTTCTTCTTCAGGGACAATCGTAGGCTTACATTCATTATCTTAGAATTCCTGCCGAATGTCCCCAACCCCATTTGTATCCTTCGAATTATCTCTGCCTCATGGTTGGGATACTGATACCTATCATGAATGATTTCCAGTAGTCCTTCTTTAACCACTATAGTAGACTTTATGCATCATATGACCATATTTCTTTTATTGCTCACCCCACCACCACTGTATCTGGACGCTCTAAATAGATGGTTCTATGAAATATTGTCAATATGTGTTTATAATGATGTCAAAATAGGTAGTTTTCTTCCTGTATAACCCCTGCTAAAACCATAATACTTTTTTTCTTTGCCTAATTTGTACCGCATAATTCGCGTGTTTTTTTTTCGTGACCATGCACAAACTCCCCTGGCGATTCCAGGGCACGGAAATAAATTACTGATTTATTGATTTATTGATTATTATTATTTTTACTGGCCGTTTTATTGCACTGTCCTTACTTTCTTTGTTACTCTCGTTACTGACCTCTGATGGTGCCCAGTAGGACAGTGTCTCCTCTGCTGCCTCACTTTCTTCTGTAAGCTGAAGTTTCTTGCTGTTCCGCGAGTAAACTCCGTGCGGAAGGAAAGTGCATTGTTCTTTAAATGCGGAACTACAGATCTCCGGATTGATCTCCCGTGCGCAGCTGTTCGTCAGTAGAGTGTGTGCGTGAGTGCGTGCGTGCGCGTGCGTGTTTGCGTGTGTGTGTGTGCGCGTGCGCGTGTGTGTATGTGTGTCTGTGTGTGTGCGTGCGTGCGTGCGTGTGCGTGTGTGTATGTGTGTGTGTGTGCGTGCGCGCGCGCGCGCGCGCGCGTGCGTGTGTGTGTGTGTGTGTGTGTGTGTGTGTGTGTGTGGTGTGTGTGTGTGTGTGTGTGTGTGTGTGTGTGTGTGTGTGTGTGTGTGTGTGTGTGTGTGTGTGTGTGTGTGTGTGTGTGTGTGTGTGTGTGTGTGTGTGTGTGGCTGCAGCGTCACTTGCTAGGCCTAGCAACAGGCGTGCGCAAGCCAGCGAAGTCAGTCAGCCAGCGAGACACCCGGCCAGATGAGCGGCGCACACTGTCGGAGCAAGCTTCGTACCTTCGGAGGACCTATGCCCCGAGGTCGTTGCCCTGCGGAATCTCCGCTCTCCTGTCTGCACCAGCCTCCCTTTTTTCGGCGATGTAGTCACCGAGATGCGTGGGGAGAACCAGCTTCTGCGTCGGAACAACGTAGATGGACTTGCCCAGGCTGTAGTAGTCACTTCAGTGCTTGAGGAGGTTCCCCGGTAGCGTGGAGAGTTTGCGCGTCCGCCGCCTTCACCGCCTGCATCCTGGAAGCCCAATAAGCTTGCCATGCTCTAGGTGACATCACCACACTTTGGTCTTCCTATTAAGTCCTCGTTCCCAGCAGTTGCCACTAGTTTACCTGGTGAAAGCGGCCGCCTCCTGTCCTCTACGAAGGCTTAGACATTTGTAGAATGCCTCAGTACTCAACCAGCTACGCAGTTAAGTACTTTGGGTTCCCCTTCGGACGGTCCTCTGCCTCCACCTCCACGGTCTGAGACTGCATGTATGGGCCCTCCGGTGAACTTGAAGAAGAAAAGGAGCCTTCCCCGCGTCAGCGCACCAGCAGCTTCTCAGTGATTTGTCGTACACGAACACAGAGCTCCAGGCCCACCTCTGTTTCAAAATTGTCCGATAACACAATATCTGGTCAACTTTTGGCTCACTTGTTGACTGTGCAAGTCAGGCCATTGTCGTACGAATGCCTTAAGACTAAGTGCCTCTCGTATTCTTCATTTTGCGTAACGGTTCACGAGCAGTGTTTTAGCCGCCTGGGCGACGCGTCTTTATGGCCAAATGGATGCCTCTTCAAGCCGTTGCAAGGCAAGTTACACCCTTGCATGGTGCACAAATGTGAAATTGCTGAGAATGACAAGTAAGCCCCGCCCTCTGGATGTCTTATTTCAAAACACTCTATGCCTACACACTAAATACTCTGAATTTCTTAGAAATGTTGTGCGCTTTAAATTTTCTGCTTTTCTTATCAGTGAAACTTGGCTTTGCAATCGTATCTTCCCTTTGTACTTTTTTCTTCCGATCTATAAAATTTTCAGAACTGACCGAAAGGTAACTGGTACTAAGAAAAAGTTTTTCGGGATTCTAAATGCCGTTGATCGCTCAGTACAATGCCTGTGGCGTCCTGATCTCGGAACCATAGAGGAAACAGTCTGGCTTGTAGTAGGCCAAAAGAGGGGCGAAAAGCTGGTCATCGGTGCATTATATACATCCCCGGATGTTTCTTTTTCTGAATATTGTTGAAAACACACATCAATCAAAAATATTTCAAATGTACACTTCAACCATTTGCTAAATAAACTTGGGGATCTCAACAACCCAGGTATTCATTGGAACAATTTTTTATTTCAGCACAAAAACCATTATGCAATGCAGAAATTCACCGTGCTGTTACATTTTCAATTGTTCACCTTCATGTAGCAGTCATGGCGCATAAAAACCATTGTGTTAATGACGTAGGTATGTGCTTCTCAAACTTAAGAACGTAGAAGTGTGTGCCTCCAATATATCTCTTGTACAAACCGGCAAATCTTCCCGCCCCTCATATTCTATGTCTCTGTCGCTGCCCAGCATCGCTATGGCGGTGTTGACGTTTGGGCACTCCCGCGATATTTTTTAAAAACACGGAGGCTATGCTGGGCTGTATCACTTTAATCATCCACTGAAATGTCAAGTGTCTTTAATGTCAGTGATGTTTACGAACAGGTTCTAAGCTTCACCGAGATTGTCAGGCTTGGCATGGATGAGTACATCCCTCTTTGTAAGCTCGTTCATTCTAAATTTCGCGACTTGTTCTCAAAGGAACTTGAACGTTTGCCTACACCTAAGGGCATCCCCACAGAAAAGCAAAGCGTTCTCGGTTTGTGAAGTGATAAGCTTAGTTAAGTTGGTATCGCTCATTTTGTAAAAGTCTCTGCCGGCGGGAATACCAGCACTATATAGAGTCCTTGGAGGCTGCAGCGTATTAGAAACAGGCTCACTTCTCCAGGTATGTAGGCGGCCGTTCTAAGGCGTCTAAAGAACACATTCGGCTTCTTAATTCCGATGGAGAACATGTTAAGGATGTTAAAATTAGTCCTTGCTCAGTACTTTCATTTTGTCTTTCAACTGCCTGATGCAAACGACGAACGCTTGCCGTTGAAAAATATAGATAATTTTAACACACTTATTTCCGATGAAGAAGTAGTCAATGACAGCCACACGCGGATGAAACCATCATTTTTTGTGGTGCAGATCGAATACCAGCAGCGCTCATGAAGGCTTACGGCAACGTATATGTGCCTAGTTTAAGTGTTTTTATAATAACTATCTACTTCCAGGAAACATTAATCGTGCATTGAAGATCACTCGAATTTTTTCCATGTTTCAGTCTTGCGATAAGTCCGCCGTTGCCAAAAATGACCGTATATTTTGTGTCGCCTCAAAAAAATTTGAGTCATATCTGCACCAAGGCATTGCTGCCTGTGTCAAGAACGTTGTGATACCAAACCAGCACGGCCTTTACTTAGGTCGATCGACAATTACAAATCTTTTCGGCTTTATGAACAAGGCTTCTGCTTCAGTTTGTGAAAACGGCCAGTTCGACGTCATTTTACGGACCTCAGTGAAGCGCTTGATCTGTTTAATCATGCATCAAGCTTACTGCGTCCGCTGTAGGCACAACCCTGGTTGCGTTTTTGTCAAACTATTTGCTTTACCGCTCTTTTATGTAGATGCAAACAAGAAAAAACCTTGTGTTTACACTGCAACAAATGGTGTACCTGAACGTTTTGCGCTGGGTCCACTATTGTTTTCTGTCTTTATCAACGATGTGCAAACAGTCTTAACAACCTCTTCAATTCTTATCTATGCTGATGATGTCAAACCATTTATACACACTATCGGTGTACAGGGCTGCTCTGATTTGGAGAATGATGTGTCGGAGTTCTTCGTCTGATGGAGGAAACACTATAACTACAAACCCTGCTGAAAGAAAGGTTATCACGTAATGCCGGAAATCCCATCAGTTACTGTTTTTCTACAGCATTGAGGGAGCTCGTGAGCAAATGGTTCGGGAGATGAGGGACCACGGAGTACTTTTCGGCTGTAATAATTTTCTCTTCATTATAGGCTCACCACATTCGCAGTCTTTGTAGTTTTTGTCAGATTTCAAAGTTATTTTCGTGTCCAGATCCATTTGTTATGCTACATCTGTTGCCTCGGTCGGCATCTTCAAATCTAGTAGTGAAATGCTAGAGCGTGTGCAGACGCAGTTTTTATGGTTTTTAAACCCCGTCATCTCATTTACAGTTCATGTACTCCGCATGACTTACACAGTTCCTTCCATACCCTTCTTGAACTGATGACGTATGGGTGCAAATCTGACATTTCTGACTAGTATATTCACCCCTGACGAGTATATTCAACCTGTGTTTTTCTACTGGTACTTTTCCAGCGAATTTGCAAACCGCGAAAGTAATCTTACTGTACAAGAAAGGGGACAAAAACAGTTTTGGGAATAACAGGCCCATAATAATTTTACCGATTATCTGGAAAGTCCTTGAAAAAGTTTTGTATTCTCGGCTCGCGTCCTTTACAGATAAACAAAAAATACTATCAGATGCTCAGTTTGGTTTCCGTAAACACAGGTCTACTGAAACAGGCGTTACTTGCGCAGAAGGAATTTATTCTCCGCCAAATCGAAGACAGAAAATTCGTCCTTGGAATATTTATACACTTCTCGAAGGCTTTTGATTCGCTTGACCGAAAGTTGCTACTTAAGAAATTAGAATTATACGGTATTCGCGGTAGGGCCCTTGAGGTTATTGAATCATACCTTGGCAACCGCCAGCAATATGTAAACATAAATAACTCGTCGTCTTTAACAAAGCGGACATACCTTGGCGTACCGCAAGGAAGCATATTGGGTCCCTATTTATTCAACATTTTCATAAACGACATTGTTTTAATCAGCTCTTCCGTAAAATTTATAATCTACGCGGATGACACGACCTTGTTTTTAGGCAATGAAAGCTGCACAGATCTTATTAGCCGAGGCAATGAGATTCTAGCTAAACTTTGCGACTGGGCTTCGTCAAATGGCCTAATAAACCGTGAAAAAACCTAAGCTACTATTTTTCGAGCTAAAGGCATACAAATAAATCGAATAAATAACTTGCATCTCGATGGCCGCCCCATAGAAGTTGTGAAAAGTTTCAAAACTCTTGGCGTGATATTCACAGAGCATTAGCTCTGAAATTTGCAAACAGACCGGGTAGCAATGAAGCTTTCTAGAGTAATAGGACTTCTTTATCGAAATCGTGAGTTACTTCCCATTAAAATAAGGTTTATTATATACCATGCACTATTTCAATCATGTATTAGCTATTGTTTTTTTTAGTATGAGGTGCCACTACAATGTCAAACATCTCTAAACTTTCCCGACTGCAGAATAAATTAATCAAAATAATAACCAATACCCCAATGGATCACTCGGTTGGTACTTCATTGAAGCAATTCGAATTAATTGAGGTACAAAAACTGTTCGACTATCGCCTCTGTAAATCATTAATAAACGAGCGAATCCACAACACAAATTCATTACTTAACTTGGCCAACTTGACTCGAAATAATTCTGTGTACAGCGTGAGAAACCTGGAACGCTGGTTTGTACCTACCAGCCGGACTAACTATGGGAATAATATGCTCAGCTCCATAACACCAAGATTACTCAACACTCTATATAAAAATGGTGTCGAAATAGAAAATGTAACCCCAAAGAACTTGTTAGCAGTGTTTCTTTAGTGATGTTCACCTTACTGCATTTTTGTTACTTGCATTGCCCCTGCACTGTATTTTATAGAGTACTGTTTTTTCTCTTGTTATATATGCATACCGTCGTGCCATTTTCTTTGTATTGCTATTGTTTCTTTGTGTATTTCACTGCAATATTACGTTTTCTATATCTAGAATATACTACTTACACAAGTTGCAATCAAATAATGAACATGAAAATATTTGCTGCTGTATTTGCTTTGTACAAACTGTTGTCCAGGTCCAGGGGGGTTGGAGCTTTGTCAAGCTGCAGTACTGCAGCTTTTCTCCAACCCCCAGATGTACTTGTACATGAAATAAACTGAAATGTTAAACGTGTATCACACCTCGACCGCTCGTTTTTTTATGATTGCTGGAATTTAGTTTCTCCACGGTTATGTTTACTCGACTTGTAGCTTAAAAATTTCAGGATTAAAAAAAGTTTCGCTGGAAGCTAATAAGATACAATTAAAAACAATATTCTAAAATTCTCACAACATAAAGTTGAAATGGCGCTCCAAATTAACGATCTAACAAATCCATGAACGCTTCTGGGCAGTTTTTTTCTTAAGTGATATAACTACAAACACCGCATACCGTTATCGACAAAGTGATGACATGATGACTAAAAACATACGCTGAGAAAACCATGGCGAAGATGCAATATTTTGTCTTCCAGCCTCTGGAATGGTCAATGCAGGAAGGGCTTAGCAGAAAGAAAATTTCGCTGAGAATTACAATGCTCCGTAATGTGCGGTTTGAGTTCGGGGCGAACTGCTGCCTTCTACGTAACGGCACATGCATTCTCCGCATCACGACGAACGAAACGCCCAAAGGTGCGTGATGTTCTCTGGCATTGTATTGTGTCGCGTCACCGCGGGAGGCCATATCTCGAACCTTGGCCATTCATCAATCACATGCTTTCTTGCTCGCTCCATCTTCGGTGGCTCGGTAGTTCTCTCGGTTATCGCAGCCCGCGTCTATGCCGGAGAGAATTTCTCGCGCCCTTTCGGCATACCTCCTACCCCCTCACACTTTCGCCAATCTTCCCTCTTCTGTTTTCCTTTCCGTTTTGCCTAGATTGTCTTTGCGGTCTTCTTTATTGACCTACGCCAGAAAACAGAAGCCAAAAGCAGATAGGCAGGTCTGTAACAATACTTGCACCAATAAACAAACACAGTTCATCGACAGTCGATCTAATGGCAGAACTCAGGAATTTGAGAGCCTAAAATCAGCGGTTATGATGAAAAGAGTCCGAGTTTGCGAAAAATTAAGGAGCATTTTGGTGCGCCATTTAGATATATGGCGTCAACGGAAAAGGACGCACGTAAATTGTGCATAGCACGCTTGCATCTCATGCAGAAAAAAGGTTTTGCAGTTTATCCGTGACCTCGAAAACTGTGCGGATGCATCCCTCTACTTGCACCAAGATCGAATACTTGATGTTAAGTCTTCCTGCGTTCGACGAATGGCTGAAACAATTTTTGTAAAAATAAAGCTGACAGAGAGGGTTTTCATTGGTATACGCATAACACAGGAGTAGGGTACATTTTCCTCTATAAACGCTTTCTAAAACAAGAACTCGAATACATTCTGTAACGAAAACACGTAAGCGGTAAACACCTTATCTCCGGAGCGGTGTCCCTGTGCTGTTTTAAACTATGAAACGCACTTTCTCGATAGGTGCTTTTAGGCCGATGACAAAATTGTATTTTGTACATGAAGAGTAATATTCTGTTGCATTTTCGAGTTATTCTGTGTATATGCCTTGGCTTTTCGTGTTTCCTCTGCAAAAGGGGATTGATAGGATGGAGATATTATTTATTTTTTAGATTTCTCGCATTAGTTCACACAACATACATTACCGGTGTTCAGTTATGTATCTTTGCACAATATATTATTTTATTGTTTCTTTTTATGGTAAAGGTGTCTGCGTGCATTCATATTTATTTGCGTATTTATTACGGCATGTATGGTAGATTTTGTTCCTGTCGCCTCGGCTCTCTTGGGCTGCGGCCTTAGTCAGACGATTTGAACAGGGTCCCTTTACCTCAACCCCTTTACCATTACCAACTGACACAATTTCACAAAAATGCTTTGTATACCTTTCCCCATTCCTACCCCAACGTGGCTACAATGGTATTGTCCTTTCATAGCCAGGTAAAAATATAGCTACCAGGAAAACGTCTACACTAGTTGCACTAACGCCGCTTCTATCGATTTATTTGCAAAGTGTCACGCTCTATATGCCTACACCGTACAATGGTGTGCTCAGTTGCTATTTTCCTAGCAGCCAAATATTAGTAATACCTTGCATAATAAAAACGGCAGAACTCAGCAACCCAACATATACGCTGTAAAGATGATATCAAGTTAGGCACTCTCAAGGACGCCCGAAATGTTTAACAAAATTTAATATGAAAATGGGATTTCGCCCCATGTTTACCCTTTACCCCTACACATAGCATTAGCTTCGCACAACAAAAGAGACCTTTACTATACGAACCAGTTTTACTATACGAAGCAGGATTTTTTAAGAGGTTATTTTGTTTAGTTCCCGCTACTGCCCATGTTTGTCTGTTCGGGTTATTTTCAGTTTTCTTCACTTCTTTACTCTATTTTTCAGGCCGAAATGAACCTTTGTGTGAACTGCGAGTTCAAGGCATTGCGAAGTGCAGTAGGCCAGCCCAATGTAATGAGATGTATAATAAGCTTTGCACAGGTACTAATCACACAATCGACGCAGATAATTGTGGAAACGCAACCGAGATGGCGATAATGAAAAAGTGCCCCAAATGTTAATCCTTGCTCAATAAAATAAACTATTCTCGTAGGTTTTTGAGTTTTTTACAAACACGATCACAAGCAAACCCAGTACAAAAGAAAAATTCTTTCTTATTGTTTAGTTACTATTGAAAACGAAGATTTCTAAGCCATGAAGCGCTCTAGACACTCAATCAGGCACCGCAAAGACTTTACAACTGTATTTGTTTTTCAAGTTTGGAAGGCTCTGTCTCACCCCCTGAACCAAACGTGTGACTTTCTATAGAAGCTTCACTACCCATGCTTTGAGCACTCTTGCCCAAGGAGAGAAGATAGAAGCCCCAAGTGTCCGGAGAAATAGTTCACACAAACCGAGTCTAGCCTCAACCCATGGCGGTGAATCAAGTGCTTAGATACGCACCAAAGTTCGCTGTAGAGCCAAAGAACACCGCCGAGAAACTTCTGGCTTTGTTTTACACGTGGGTAATCATCCTCCGGACTCTGAAAGAGACAGGTGTGTGTGCGACGGTGTTGATGTCCGGTGGCGTAGCCTTCTTAGCAAGCAAGCTTTGCCTATAGGTCAAACTCTGTCATAATTAACCCAGAACTCACTTTCGCTTCTATCCACCGATAAGTTCGGCAGGCTTGCTGTGCTATACACTATCTTGTACAAATCTAAAGCGCTAAATTCTCCAATACAGTGTTTGTCAATTTGGATTCTACGTGCATTCAAACCCTGCCCGCCTTGTGCATGCCCGCCTTGTGCATGATTAACGAAGGAAGTTCTGCCTGGACATTTTCTTCATTTCAAAAAGGCTTAATTTTGACTGCCCATTCCGAGTAATTATATTAGAGGAGGGAACCTACCAAAAGACGATTGCTCTGTTTCTGTACACTTTTCTAAGTGCTTGGGCCAAACCCGCAGGTGCTGTAACGATAAGCTTTCGAACACAATAACAACTTCATAACGCTGTGAGTGGTCAACTTCGGATCCACTGCCTCGACAGTGGTTGCACCGATTAATTCGCCGCACTACGACCCTCGATACACACCCCAATAGGGCAGTCCCAGGATAATGAAGGCAACCGATATCGCGAGGCTGCAAGATCATTGCGTTAATGGCTTATCCAAGGGAATACCAGAAAAAGAATAGAAATCTCTACAGATACCCTGCACACGTCCAGGATTATCTTCGCTAAAGGCCACAGCTGACTCAGGTTCGCGACGTGTCTTCTTTGATATTTTTCTTGATAAGATGCCTTTTTCCTTGAAATAAACGCGGAAAGTCAGCACTTGTGGTTTAAAGTTCTTCATACATCGTTTGTCTGTGCTGTAAGCTTCTCGCATTCTTTTACAAACGAAACAATGGCAAATGGAATGCAGAAGTCCTGATGGTGACACAAATAACCAAAGAAGAAAATTGACTTCATTTTAGGTAAAAACCGAGGTGTTCACAACGTTGTGGCGCTACGTAGGAATCGCAGCAGCGATCATTGGATATAAATAGGAATAAACCTGAAGTAATGACGAGTTTGCATGCGAAAAACTTACGCTTCAGCTCAGATAACGAAGGGCTAGAAGTCAAAGAATACAATTACTTTGGACAGGGGGTTAGTTCTGACCGCAACCACAAAAGAAAAGTCCGGCGCAGAATAGTTATAGATTGGGAAGCACTCGGGAAGCACTCCCGAGTAATGGAAAGTAAGCTCCCTCCGTCACGCAAGCGAAAGATGTACAACCAGTGAATTCTGCCGGTTTTAACGTATGAAGCTGATAATTCGTGTCCAAGTTAAAAATTACAAAAGAAATCTACGTCGGATCAGTTGGCCAAGGAACTAATAATGTTGTAATAACAGTTATGGAGAGAAATGAGCTACCTAGATCAGAGAACAAACTGGAATAAAAGCCATCCTAGTTCAAATTAAAAAAAATGAACTTAGACTGGTTTTGCAGTCAGGCAAACCGACAACTGGTGACGATTAGGCTAACAGAGGGAACACCAAATTATGTGTCTAAAAGAAGAAAGTTTATTAACCCGATTAACTTTGAAATATAGAAATTCCGCAATAAGCTGTGGACTGGAGTCGCGCAGGACCGGGTCAGTTGGATGTCAGTAACAGCAGCCTTCGTCCTGCAGCAGACCTCAGTCGGCCGATGTTGGTGATGATGATAGCATTTATAGGTTGCACACATTGTTACAGGCAAGCACTTTGGTTCGCAGCAGCAGCATTGTCATGGGCCACACTACATTCCGGGGAATAAGCTGCAAATTGAACAGTTTCCTGCCCTTGTATTTTACACGGACACGTTGAGCAACAGACAATGGGATTCCCTCAAGCCGGAGTCGGTGGTAAACGTAAGGTGCCCGAGCTTAAGTTAACGAATGCTAGTAATGTATACGTGTTTGAACAGTTACGAAGATCGAGTCTCAGATAATAAATTTCTTGGTGTCAACTATGATCATATTTTCCTGGAACGCTACACATTTGCAGAACATCAGAAAATACAAGTTTATCCTATCGTTCTATGAGTGAGAAGTTCTTGCGGTGCCCTTCTTAGGTTTGTAAATATATGGAACGTTGATGCACACGAAGATGTTATACTTTCAGATAAAAAATTGTTTCACTTAGCTCAAATGACGGCTGACAACCAACAATGTGTTTTTTAATATGAAAAGTGATGGTCCATTGCGTGCCGCGTGAAAAATTTTTGATAGGCATTACGAGCGCGGCACAATTCTTCTCAGCAGACTTCAAGCATTGCAGTTGGTTGTCTCTCAGTGCAAACTTCAGTTTTACTTCCTTCTTCGAATTTTACTGTTGTCGATGAATTCTTCGATCTGATTGATGCGGCATGAGCACGCAATCTGCACTTCAAATTCAGCGTCCGACCTTTTCACAATATTTTGCCAAACATTTACGTGTTTCAAAAAACAGTAATGCAGTCATAGGCAGTGTCGCCTCTCTTCTCTTACTAGAGGCGTGGCAAAGCATTCGTTCATCGTTTTCAGATTTATTGAAGGAAACTTATCCACTCACATCGCCTACCGTGAATCAGCGTGTTCGTCATCCGGCTTTTACACGGGCTCAAAGCCTATTCCTGACGGAAGATGGTTTTAAAACATGAAAGAAATATTTGTTTTCTGTCCACTTCCACGGAGTGCAAATGTAATTATCGGTAGTAGCTCGATCATGACGACTGAATCTTCTGGAATTTCTGATGTATCATTTACGGTTGAAGGCTTTTGGATGTTATAGGCAACCGTTATCGGACATCCCAATTTTACAAATACTGCGATGCCGTTTGCGCTTTCGAGGTCGCGGGTTCGATTCCCGGCCGCGGTGGTCACTTTTCTGATGGAGGCGAAAAGCAAAAATGCCCGTGTGTACGAGATTTGGGCGCACGTTATAAGATCCCCAGGTGGTCAAAAGTAATCCGGAGCCCTCCACTACTGCCCGCCTCATCGCCGGCGTTGCGTCGGCGCGTTAAACCCTACAATCAATCAATCAATCAATCAACCGTTTGCACATTAACATTAAAAACACAAAATGGTGAAAGTCCTAGAATATTTGAAAATTTTAAAAAAGCAAAAGCTTTTACTAAACTAACGTGACGACCATGATTTACTAACTTGCAAGATTGATTAGTCAGATTCTATTGAAATATTTTGCCTTCATATTCAAGAGCCGTAGTGGTAGAATTCTCCCAAGCTCACTAAAGCCGGAAGCAAGCTGCGACAAAAGCTAGTTACAATGTGTGTTACAACCAAAAGTGGATAATAGAGCAGCTCAATATTAGCAATAATAACGCTTACGGGATTCATTCTTAGGAGTTAGAGTCTAAAACATTCCTGGAGAACAAAAATGATTGGGCTATTACCATTAGGGTAAGAAAAGTACAGCAACAGTCGGCCACAGGCGCCAAGCCCGAAACTCCTTCAGGTCGACAACATTCGCCGAAGGCTCCACCGATGGCTCCAACGACACTTGTCAAAGTGCATCATCTGATTGATCTGTGCGCACAGTAGGTAGCGAATAAGAGCGAAGGCACAATTTTGAAATTCGTAAAGAATTTGTTTGATAATGGTGGATTTCGGAAGAACTTCCCCGCGCACAATCACGGTTTTATCCTCTCGGTAAATGAGTGAACCACACAAAAGAAGCCGTAGTACTTCGGCCTTCTTTTGTTCCCTTTAAGAAATGTGGCCTAGGATGAATGCGTCGACCGAGTAGTCTCATGCGATGTCTATTTTAACATTTCTGTAGAGATGTGACGCGGGAGAAAGCTGCCTTCAGAGCGAGGCGCCGAAGCAACGCCCTGCTTCCTCTCTCCTTACCCCATCATATACTATACACATTACGAATGGGATTTTCCGCCCCGCGCCTTTCTCGCTGTGTCGAACTAGCATGAAACAAACGATCGCTGGGAGATACGAAAGTGTTTTATGCCTGGACTTAGAGATTTAAACAAATATAACAAGAGGGGAAACTGGCACTTGTGCATATGCGAACATGGCGGTGGCGCTTCCGCTTCAATGGGAATGATTGGTAGTTCTGGAACCGGATTACGTAGGATCTAAACAGCCCTATGGCTGCGCAACTTCTGTTTTTTGACAACAAAACTCTTAATGCCAGGTTTTACGTTTACAACTTACATGGTGAACAAGAAAGTTAGCGAGCAAAAACTGGTTTCGTGCGAAATACAGTCAAATCCCGTAATTGCAAACCTCAGATTAACGATTTTTTTGATTGACCAACATTTCGAAAATCCTGTACGAAATCTCGGTTGATTTCTATGTAAAAATGTTTCACTACTACAAATTTCAGAACATCCTATATTTAAGAATAACGTATCGAATTTTATCATCCTCATATCAAACAAGACTTCGAAATAACGAATTCGGAGTGCACGAAAATACTCATGTTGGTGTGAACGACGAATGAACAAGCTGGAGACCGCAATCGATGTGCGACAGGGTGCGTAAACAATTACCAGGGCTAGGTGAAGCGTGACAGTGACCAGCATCGAGAAATTTTGCAAGAAGGCCTGGCTACCTAAGACGCCACCTGAAGCCGAACACACGGTGCCAGACAGTGAACAATGCGATGCATAGGATGAAGTCGCAGAAAAGCTCGCCGGAGCGCTGCAGTCACCTTTAAATATAACGTGCTGTGCAACGATGCAGCATGGATGTCTGCTGAACTGACGACTTACGACATCGTCAACACCGTTCGTCGCGATGACGGAACCAGCGACAAGGGCGCTGCGAGCGATGACGACGACGCTGAGACAGGGCTCGCAAGCCAAGGCGAAGAAACCGTGTCTAACGCCGATGTTTTGCAGTGCGATGCAAAAATGCGGAGTTCCTCAACATCTGCACCAATGCCACCGATGCAGTCCACAAGAACATGGACAGCTTGAAATCGTTCGTCTTGCAGCAGTTGAGTGGGCCACCGCAAGCAAAGATCACCGATTTCTTAAAATAAACGTACATCCAGGCCCGCGTGGAAGCTAACGGACTTATACACGTGTTCTCACTAAAGGTAGGTGATTGCTTCCGCTACGTTCACATATAATAACGTGCATTTTTTTTCACTATTACGAATTTTTAAAATACGACCTATTTTCCGCGGTCCCTTAAAATTCGTTGTATCAAGGTTTGACTGTATAACGGCACGTTTAAATAAAGAACATACGTGGAGTTTAGGAGTGTTGTGAAGGTTTGCCATATGCCGTGAACTACAGCAGGAGAAGGAATTAAAATAAAAAAACTCGTTTAAACGTTTTGGCGCTTGTAGTTTGTAATTCTAAGAAAAGCCTTGTGGTCATAAAAAAAATCAGTTTTGCTTTGAAGGAGGTATTCTTGCCTGAATCAGTGACACTCATCATGCTGCGTTCATATCAGACTCTGGTACCGCTGGTCGACGCCGTAGGAGCCGGCGTTCGCACGGAATGTTGGCTGTTCCAAGCGATTCGCAACCGTCGTGAGCTTCGACAATACATTAATCTGCCGAATCAGCAGCGCCGCAACTCCTAATTTGTATAAAACTTCACCGATCAAAACGCCGTCTTGTGTGTTTCTTCGCTCGCTGTGCGGCAATGAATTGATAACGCATCCTATTCGCAACTCTGGTTGATAAAACATTTCTACTCAGGGCATCGTCAGCCCGCGTGCGGCATTCAGTTAAAGGAGGAACGTATTACTGAACCCTTCTTTCAACACACGGCGTAGGCAAGTGCGTTCATAAAAGTACAAAGCGAAAACAAAACTGCCTGCACAAATAAATCCGTAGTAACTTCCGCAATCCATCGAGCGCCAATCCGGATCCACAACTACCCATCAGGCCCATTGCGCCGGATGATCGCCGCTATAGATTCCTCTCTAAGAGTTCTTGTTTGATACTCTATGTGGCCGGTTACACAAATATCTTAGCCACGTCCATACGTCACGGAGTGACCTCACCAGAAAAAAGTGTCATTGATGCTACGGCGCCCGGTTTCGAGCCCATGCCCTCTCGCCACAGCGGGAGGTACCTGGCGCTCTACTGACTGCGCTATGAGCAGACGAATGCGCCTTATGTCCTTCCGTATGACTCATGCAGATGCTGCTGTCGTCTAGGACCGACGAAGCGAACTACCGCATCAGGACGCTAACGAGCGCCGATAGTTGGCGTCTCGATGCAAGTGCCTTCGTGTACGGGCGACGAGCGTGAATGAAGGCAAGCCTCCGGGGTGGGTGGTGTTGTAACCATAAGCTTAGTCTGTCACGCTGCTTTTTTTGCGCATGTCATTTTTGGTTGTGTTGACCCGAAATAAACCGGTTATTTTTTGTTTCCTGCGTGTCGGCATCACTTCGTCCAGCAAGGTCAGGCTCGCGTTTCCTTCGCACACGACGGAGGTGAATTTAACATTTACTGCTCCTGTGACGGTACCTTTCACTTTCATGTTTTACCAATTCCTATTACAGATTGATCAACCACATTTCTTTTGCAACATATAATGCCTGCCTCGAATATGTCTAATTTTTCAGAGTTCTTTTAAGAACAATGCATTAATTTCTTCATTTTCGAACGCCACCCTACCTCTCTCCCAATTCCACCCCATCACCCTTCAGAGAGGGCGTCGCGGATGTCCAGCTCTGAACCCGCCTCTCAACATACCCTGGTGAGACGGGCCGGACTACCAGCCAAAGCAAAGGGACTCCTAGACTAAGAAGTCTCCCCAATTGTCTGCCTCCACACATTATGTCGGATTGGGCTTCACTAAAAGTTTCGTTCTCTCTCTCTCATCTTTGAATCTTACATGTGCGGCAGTACCCACTTGATAGTGTATGCTGCTTTACAATCGCAAAAAAAACACATCTACAATTTTGTAATAGCAAATGCTCCTCAAGTTTTATGTTCCAACGAGAAACGAAAAAAGTACTTACTTTGATGCCGACCCCAATTTCTGTAATCCAGCAATGCTGTATAGAAAAAAAAAATGTTTTTTTTTTAATGTTTTTCACCGGGAAAGTCAGGTTGACCGATTAACTGGAATTAAAACGCGCACGGTTCATTTTGCTACATTTCGCGTATTACAATTTTTTTACACCGCAAAATGTGAAAACTTTCTGAGTTCTCACACAGGGATCATCGACGTACCGAAACCGTTTCTCCCTAGTTGCCATTTTTACGCAAACACAGCGTCCGGAACGTTTGGCGCTTAATACAAGAAAGCCAAACAACAATGCTTCAAACTCTCATTGTTGGTACAATAAGTGAATGAATGATTGAATGAATGAATGAATTACCATTTGATTTAATGTCGATAAAGTGGTCTCATACACTGTAGGCGCAATCTCTATCTTCTCATGTCCACCTCTTCATAAGTTGCAATTCCCATTGTTTCATTATCTACGGTCAACATATGCTTAAAATATATGTTGGCGGAGAGTCAAATCTTGCATTTCCTTTGCAAGGATTTGTTCTATTATTCGCCATCTCAGCCACCGAATTACACCTTTGAGCTAACTTTTATTGACGAAACTTGTGCTTGAAATTCATCCTAAATTTACTCAAGTTTTCTTTCGCATCACTGCTATACTATTTGTCCAAATTGGGGCAAAATATATACTCAGTATAGAAAGCACAAGCACTTGGTTTTATATTATTGTGCTACCAGGTTTATGCGCAAGCGCAGGATGCCTTCTATAGCAGGTGTTATTTGAAAGCTTACTCCTAGATAAAAACTGTTATATTATACGACGTTCGAATTCGGTTAGCACAAAACAAAGCAGCAAGAATTTATTTTTTTGTCAGAGGCTGCGGTTAACTGAACGGGCAATGGAATTTTAAACCGATTGTTTATAATTTCCGAGCAAGCAAACTTAAAGTAAATGATTTACCTATCTTCATTTTCATCGTCTGAAACTGGGGCATTGCTTTGTGCGGGTGCAGGTCAAGAACCACCGAATATTTATTTAGAATACCTTAGTTTTTTGGGAAAAAACTCAAATAACGAACACAGCGCCCATATCGGTACGTTCTTGAAACTTATAAATTCTATTTAGCGAAAAACATTCGGTCTTGCGAAAATAGTTTTCCCACCAACAGTGCTCCGTAGCTCACATGCAAAAATGTGTGAGGCAGCATGGTTGGTCCAGTTTTGTTTCGGTAAAGGGAAGCGCATCCCGATAACTAAATTATGCCAAATGACGTTTCCTTTTACAGTTGCAAACGTTTTAAACAAATAATTGCAGAAACCGAATTTTTATGCCCAAAATCTTTGAAGAATAATTTGCCCAAAGAATAATTCAGTTTCTAGAATACCAAAGATTGCGCTTTGCGCTACTGGTTTATATTTACCAAAGTAAAGTCGAAACATTATGTCAACTGTACAGCTGCCTTTGACAGCTGATAGTTTTGCTTTCCAGTCTTCATCGTAGTTGTAAGACAGGCGAAATCACGTTTTCGGCGGAATGGACGCCAAAGTAAACAAAGCGTACTCCCTAGAATGTTCTCAAGACTTGAAGTGATTGAAGGCTACCGATTGTCACTTCTGCTTTAAAACATCAAGTTTACCGAGGTAGACGATCTATAAACCGCCTTGACTATAGTGCTCATTCTCAGAAAGGGTACAGCATTTGCTTTTACATTCAGTTTCTGTAACGCAAAATTCTAACCCGTCCCAGCTTCGAAGAAAAGTGATACACCAAATGGCAGTTGTCATCCACCGGGACGTTGCGTACGCGTGCTTAGGTGGAGCAAGAAAATGCGCAAACTAATCGCTTCACGTCGTCACTCATCACGTTCGCATTATGGCGTATACACCGTGTTCGAATGCAACTCTGACAACCCCCTCTATTAATTTTTTTCGCAGATATTCCGTGTTGTGTAGACTTATGTTTGTCGATAACCCACCCCGTTTTACTCAAGGACGACCATGAGCAGTCTTTTTTTGGTGAATAAGGACATTATAAGCCGTTGAACGTGCTCTCGAACTATATTTATCCTCAAGCAACGATAACTGTACCAAAGTTTAAACATGGACTAGATGCACTCTAAAGAAACAGCTTGAAGAGACGGGACACGCTTGACTATCGGCAAAAGACAACAAAATCCTGTCTACTGAGTCCCACTTGTTTACAGGGGGATAATACGGTGTGGTATTAGTAAGCAGTGGTCAAACGTAATATCGCGAACTTTAAGAAAACCATTGAAGATATACTGAATGTTTAACAGATTTGATTCACTCATTTAAAAAATGACTACGGCTGAAATATTCTTACCTCCAGGGCATTTGATTGCCGTTTTGTTCTGCTATAGTGTATAATGCTGAAGTTACATTTTCCTGCACTATAATGTTTCTCGTGGTATTACGGTGTCTTTTATCTATTTGTTAGGCTCTACTGTAATAATAAGAATGAAAACCTGAATGGAACCTTTTTGTGTACACTTAAGGGAAGCTCAAACTCGGTGTTAGTCGATTTAACTTTTCCGCCGCCTTTGTCACCACCGACGGAGGCGACGAGATCGGCGGCAGAGACGGAGGAGAAATTAGATGACATGCGTTTCTTTGAGGTTGCTTTAGTTTTTATAACTTTAAGCGCATGTGCAAGGGGAACACACGGCCGCTGCACATGCCTTGGGTGGAGCGCACCGCAGCGCTAGAGATCCCATAGCACTATCACGTGAAATCCAACGAGAGCGCATGGGTAAACCCGCAGATGTGCTGGGCGATTGCAGCATCTTCCTTTCTGGTATCCGCGTAGGCTCGTAGCCCAACCGATAAGACAACGGGCCCGGCCTCTATTTCTCTATTCGATCTATCTTCGATTCCAGGCAATGCGAGTAACTTATTTTATTTGTTCGCGGGAGCTTTCTGTAAACACAAACGGTCGCTTCAGAACATTGGGAAGTAGAGGTAAAAAGGTTCGCCTACAAAAACGGTCAAACCAAGAAGGTACTTGCTAGTTTCAGCATCCGGTCGTGGTAGCCGTCAAGAATGAAAAAAAACTTATCAACGTATGCAACGGCGCAGAACTGACCATACGCATCCGCCCTTACAAAATATGAACAACATAATTCTTACTTCATAAGCCACTATACTTAGGTTGTCGTAGGTGGGAAGCACACACAACCGCAGTAAGACGCGGTTTTTAGCAAAATAAGCTTACATTCAAATACAAAGCACAGCAGGAAGAAAACATCAACTCTAAAAAGGATTTGGGGTCCTACTATGCCAACTATTTTGAAAACTACAATGTCAACCGAATATGCCAATGACGCTGGCAGACAACTGTCAATATAGACATTATACATTGAACTCCCTAGTGATTCTGGAAATGATGTTAAGGCAATCGTCAAAGATAAACGCACTGAGATCGTCGAAATTGAAGTAATGAATGCAACCACCCCTCACTATTTTCCATTTTAAGACCAGTATTTTCGATATTCTACGTTCACCCTAATATTCACCAGTATAACAATGCAGGTTGCCTCATTGTTTTTGGCACTGGTACTGTCACTGAGAACCTCCCTCGCTATGTCTAGTCTCGAATTCGCAATAATAAACCCAACTTTCTATACTTCATAAAGACACAAATGATTTTGTATCAGATACCAAGACGATTGAAACTGCTAAGAACTGCCTATTTGTTAACCTCAATTTTGTGTCCCAATACACTAACATTCCACATGCAGATAGCATCACCGCTGTATAATGTGCGTATGAGCAGTCGATTTGTGAAAACCCTATAGATTCTCTAACCTCTGAAACTTTTCTTCATCTTATCGTTGATCTTACAAATTTTATTTCGACAGTGTCATTTTGTGCAAGTCAGCGGAATATCAACGGTAAGTAAAATACGGCCGAACAACGTCAATATTTCTAGAGGCCGTGTACACTGAAACTTTACTGAAACCAAAAATGTGAAGCCAGTGTGCCCCAAAATATATACAGACAATATATTCACGATGTGACAGCATGGTGAAAGAAAACTTCTACTCCTTCTTAAGCCGTTTAATCTAGTGCGTCATTGGCATATTCGGTTGACATTGTAGTTTTCAAAATAGTTGGCATAGTAGGACCCCAAATCCTTTTTAGAGTTGACTTGGCAGTGGCAGTCGTGGCAAGAGGCATGCGCTGCTAAACTCGCTCCTTCTGATACGCAGGTCGTCGAGCTGCTGGCAAGAAAGCACGGTAACCACTGCGTCCTGGGCATCATCGCAGCTGCGCAGTCCCCGACACGCGCAACCGACCAGTGACGACATCGTGCTGCGCAGACAAGGAAGCGGCTCAGCCCACCATCTCGGAGGGCCTGTAGCAACCACCAGTCGGCGCTGCTGCGGAAATCCACATATAAACAGCAACGACCGACACAGAGCATCACTTGGCAGTGGCAGTCGTGGCAAGAGGCATGCGCTGCTAAACTCGCTCCTTCTGATACGCAGGTCGTCGAGCTGCTGGCAAGAAAGCACGGTAACCACTGCGTCCTGGGCATCATCGCAGCTGCGCAGTCCCCGACACGCGCAACCGACCAGTGACGACATCGTGCTGCGCAGACAAGGAAGCGGCTCAGCCCACCATCTCGGAGGGCCTGTAGCAACCACCAGTCGGCGCTGCTGCGGAAATCCACATATAAACAGCAACGACCGACACAGAGCATCACTTGGCAGTGGCAGTCGTGGCAAGAGGCATGCGCTGCTAAACTCGCTCCTTCTGATACGCAGGTCAGTTAACAAGGCCCTGTACCTTTAAGTTTTTTGCATCTTTTTTGCCCACGGCTGGTGCTGCCAAACGTGCATTGATCGCAATGATGCCGACGAATGCTGAGTTGGCGCGTGACGTTAAAGCTTTGAGCCAAGAAATTGAGGAAATGAAAAAAAGCCTCTCGGTGTTCAATACTTTGTACGAAAACATGAAGGAAAAACAAGAGCAGTTGACATCTGAAAACAAAGTGCTAAAAAAAGAGAACGAACAGCTGTCTAAGGGGTTAGCAGAATCTGAGCAGTACAGTCGTTTGAATAACATCGAGATAAAAGGGATCCCCTGCACACAAGGCGAGGACTGCTCTAAGATACTGGAAAAATCGGGGAAGCAGTTGGTTTGCACCGTAACATCTGCTGATGTATGATGTTGTGCACCCGCGTTCCTGGAAGAAGGATCCGAACATTATCGCTAGATTCTGCTCGCGCAAAAAGGAAACGACTTCTTCGCAAGGCAAGAAAGCTCGCATAACCACGAAAGCCCTGAATTTTCCAGAATCGGAAGAAAGAGAAAAGAAAGAAATGCAAAATCTTTGTTGAATGAGCATCTGGACACCCGACAACAAACGCCTGTGTTCGCGCAAGCACTGGAACTAAAGAAAGAAAAAGAGTGGACGTTCCTCTGGACAGATAACTGCCGAATTAAAGCAAGACAAACTGAGACAGCAAAGTGTATGTCATTGCAAGTGCTGCTGATCTGTGTCGTATCAGCTAGACCCAAACCACCTTAATAATGCATTATGCCTTAGGACAGACTGGCTGAGTTACTCACTGGACCAGTTTAAATGCTTGCTAATGGATAAAAAGTCAAATCATAAATCGTTTATTCACTTGAATATACCGCAGCCTCTTAAGAACTTTGATGCAATGATTGACTTCTTCACTACGTTAGATCACCCTTTCACAGTTGTATGTCTTTCGAAGTTTGGCTAACCTCAACCGACTTAAACCTATATGCTATCCCTGAGTATTTCTGCTGAGTTCTGTTGTCGAGACGATAACCGATATGGTGGGTCTGCCATATATGTATTATCCAATCAACCCTACCGTCGCAGAAATGATATTTCATTTTCGACTGCTAGCGTCGAATCAGTTTGGCTAGAGTTTTGATTGCAACTTTCTGTGTAGCAATAGCCGTAGCACAGTAATCGGATCGGTATACCGATCCCCATCATATCATACGTAGAGTTCTGCTCAGAACTTGAAACTATTCTTAATACGCTTGCATGTGAGGATAAAAATATTCTTTTGTTCGGTGACACTAATATTAACTTATTGGATCCAACAGATAAGTCCTGCTTTAATTACGTAAACGCTTTCGCTGGGCATGGCCTCGAATCATTAATTAATGCGCCTACTAGATGTTCTACCAACGGTACAGAAACTTTAATAGACCACATCTTATCCAACCTAACCATTGAGCAACTTTCTGGTGTAGTAAATATTTCTATAACTGATCACTACCCTGTCTTCACACTGATTGAATCTAGCACCAGGAAATACCCAACAAAACAAAAACAAAGCTTTGATAAGAAGAAGTTTTGTTGCGTCAATTTCTAACTCTGATTGGTCTCCGGTTTTATCTGAAACAGATCCCTGTATTGCCTTTGAAAAGTTCAATAGCATTATTCAGCGTGCGTCCCAGCAATCTAGTTCTACGATCAAGGTTACCCGATGGTTTTCAACCCCACGAAATCCTTGGATAACACGTGGTCTCTTGCGTAGCATTACTAAAGACACAATCTGTATAAGAAAACTAAGCTACAAACCCTTCAATCTAAACCTCAAACTACGATACAATAACTACTCAAATACTCTCTCGACACTACTAAAAAATTCCAAGCGTAAATATTTTGAAGAGGAAATTATGAGACGCAAAAAACGATTCAAGGAAAACGTGGGAACTGATTAAGTCATTTCTTAATCAGCCATCAACGAGACACACAATTCTAAAATCAACACTACATCGCGAACGCTCATGGAAACCAAAAGAGATTGCAAATGAATTTAACGAGTTTTTTACCGGTAATGAAATAGCTAACGGCTCTGATGCCTCTCCTACGTACAGTGTACAGTCGTCACAATCATTTTATCTTTACCCCACTAATCCCCCCGAAATCTCCAGCACCATATCGAATCTGAAATCCACAGGCCCCGGGCTTGATGGAGTGCTTCCGTCGTCAATCAAATAATTGGCAGCCACGTCTCCGTTCCTTTTATGTCATATTATTAACTATATGTTTAAAGAAGGTACATTTCCTGACCAATTAAAAGTAGGTAAAATTACCCCGGTGCTAAAAAAGGCGATGCCGGAAGTCGTTCCCAAACTATAGACCTATTTGTATTTTGCCATTTTTTAGCAAAATTGTTGAAAAGCTTATTGTAACACGTCTCACAAAATATTTCGACAAATTCAATCTTCTCTCCCCTCATCAGTTTGGTTTTCGTCCAGGATTTTCAACAGAACATGCCCTCATTTCTTTTACGGATACCATAAAACGCGCTATAGACATGGGTCATATGTAGGGGCTATATTTGTAGATTTTACTAAGCATTCGATACGATAAATCACACAATTCTTCTTCACAAGCTTGATGCACTTGGAATTCGGGGGTCCTCCACTGTCTTTAATTCGCAGTTACTTATCTAATAGGTCCCAGGTCGTTGAAATTAACGGTTGTCTTTCACAACCGAAATTATTAATAAAAGGTGTTCCGCAAGGGTCTATTCTAGGCCCACTATTATTTTTAGCATATATAAATGATCTTCCGAATTTTCTTAAGCTTACAAGCGCCGTAATATATTGCTGCTGACACTACCATATTTGCTCACAAAAATCCCTAACTGAAGTCTTATCCCTGTTAATTCAGACCTAGATAATTTGGTATCCTGGTGCAAACTTAATCAACTCTACATCAACCCTGCGAAACCCCATTTTATGCTTTTTCACAGTCCCTATGGCGCAATATTGATCCACACCATCAATAACGTTACAAACGTTGTCATTCATGCATCATCGCCGTCCTATTCCTGGGTTGTACTGCTAGACACTCATCTCAATTTCATCAACATATTAATATGGTATCGAAAAAAACTGGTTTGGGTTACGAGTGATAATAAAACACGACGCTACTTCCGCGCCCCATTATACTGTCCTTCTATTACTCGTTCATACATAGCCACCTACCAGTATTGCCTTTCATCATGGGGAAATACTTACTTAACCACTTGTCCCACTTACAGCATCTACAGAGACAGGCTGTCAGACTAATTACCTTTAACCAGTCATTTTTCAGAAGCAAATGCAATTTTCAGGACCCTCAATGTACTACCATTAACAACCTTTTCCAGCAAAAGCTGACAACAATTATTTACCGCGTAGGTTAACAACAAAATATCTATTGGTACCTTAACACAATCTAACCTGCTTAACGTAAACACCACGAGATTCTCTGAAATAACAATCTGCTATTACCCAAAGTTAAAACTAACTATGGAAAATTTTACGGTGTATTTTATGGGAATTACGTTCTGGAATCAACTACCTACTAACATCAAAACCTCTACTTCATCTTATTCATTCATAAAACATGTCAAACACCACCTAGTTACCACAATGAATTCATCACTGGCATGAAGGCTGCCTAAATCAATAAGTACCTATTGCTTATGTCGCTGTTGTTTATATTAATGATGTAAATAATAGCAGTGTGTTTTGATGATCCTTTGCGTTGCACAATTTTCTTTTTTTTTTTGCAGTACATTTATTTAGTCGATTTCATTTTTTCGTGTCTTTTATTCTCACTCATGTTGTGTAAGTCATGCTTTCAGATTTGAATTTATTTTGATGTACTAATGCATTATAACCACTGCCTGTAAATTTGTACTTTTCATCTGTTTTATGTATTAATAGGAGGTCCCCCTGACAGTTTTTTAACTTTGGGACCTCCTTCTGTATTAAATGTTGTTGCAATGTTGTTGTTGTTGTTGTTGCAATAAAGAGAGAAAGACTGGTACATCCCCCTTAAATTGCTAGTTTATGCAGAGCTTAAATTTTATGGATGTCAGAGTCACGACTTTTGAGTGGAGGATTCAGAATAATCTATATAGGAAACCTACAGAGGCGCGGTATTGTTTAGTCTTCCACAACAGCCAATTCAGGCACTGAAGGCCGCATCTAAAGCTCACCGTTTCAGGCGATGATATACTAGTCAAGCTGATTTCGATTGCAATTCTGTTAACTTAAAACCGCAATTACCCATAAGACTATCCAGGGCAATTAGATATGGGTGCAATTTGGCGGGCTAACAAATTGAACGCACCTTAATTCACCGTAAAAAGCTCCGAACACTAATTCGCGATGTTTCTTTTGACCCATTCAGCCTCTGCTATGTTAGTTGCATTCATACTTAGAACACACCATACCTTATTGATTAAAGGAACACCTGAAAAGAATATTTTCCCAGCCATAATACATTGTTTACAGACGGAGCAAGAATGTGGGTGAGTTACTCAGTAAATCCATTATCAGCCCAACGCAATTTAACTGTTGTTTCCATTGTAACAAACACTGCGTTGGGTGTACCCGCATATAACCACAATACAGCGTGGAGCCGGTACGGCTTGAATTTATTACGTTAATGTAAGAGGTAACCTAACTGCGACTCCGCCAATGTCATACACCTGCAAAATGCACTTACTTCGGCAAAGAATATGTCGGCCTGACAGAGACACCCTCCCGTTTGAGGTGTATTAATCACCGCTTTAAATCCAATACCTGCCCCTTTTTGTATGTATCGAGCCATGATAACACTACTGTTAAATCTTTTGGAATACTGACGGCTTAAATTCTCGAACCTAGTTTTAAGGCACATCACGGTGGTGAGGTTCGAGAGTCCTAGCTCATCTATAAGATTAGGTGAGCGTCGTTAGACGTCCGTAAATTTTATGGCAGACTTTCGTGTCTTTCGTCCGATTAAACCATAGCCGCCCCTTTTTCTCTCCCGGTCTTCCATTTTCTTCATCTGCGGAAATTCTGGATCTGTCACGATATTGTTATGCCCGTTTATTGATTAAATTTCTGCACTAACTGTAGCAAATTACTTTGTGGGAATCAGTAGACTATTTTACATTAGTGCCTTCACAAAACAAATCTAGAGAGCCAGTCTAGACAATATCCGGACCAAATTGTCAAGGACAAAATTGTCGCAGAGAATGTAGTTTAGGAGTATATTTTCCCGGCAAAAATGTTTCGAGACAGAATGGTCACAAGTGGAATCCTGATAAATGAGGTCTATTGTAAAACACTGCCGAAATGGCCCCAAGCAGAATGAAGCGTGGAAGAAACTTTGGTGTAAATTTTTGTGGTTAGACAGTTCTCCTACCTTATTTTGTAAGTGATTGCGTGATATCTTGCATTTATTCTTTATGAGTAGTATTATGTTATTTTTTCTTGCAAGCCACACAATCCGGGTGGCGACCAATTCGACTCACGCCCCTTTGGGAGGCGGTTAGGCGTAGATAAACGTCCAGCAAGCGAGAGAAACGGGAAGAGAGTCAAGCTCTTTTGCAGAAAAGGGCGCGTATATAACACAGTAAACTTCCCTGATAGGTTTGAAGAATCATCCCCCTGGCCTCCTCTTCAGGCCAGTAGATTACTCTTGGTCGTTTAATGCAATTTTGGCTTATTTTAGCATGGCAAAGACCAGTGTTGTATGAAACCAAGGTAATTTTGATGTTTATTTTACTATTGATTTTAACTAAGATTTACAGACACGACCGAGATGATTTTATGCGTTGGTAGAACCGTTATCCCTACAGCCGTTTTAAGGTTAACGAACAGATGGTGCATGTAGCCTGCAGACAAGGGGAAGTTCGCAAGACGTAACTAACAATTTGGTTAGTATTTGTTTTTTCAAGTGCAGTTCTGCAGCCTTACGGGTTCAGCTATGAGAGGTATTCCGCATAATTAACAAAACCAGAGTAGCAGTTGATATTACAAAATTTGTACCGCAACAATAATAAATGCCAGCACACTGGAACCGAAAATGAGTGACGTCAAATTGCGACTCAGTGAAGAATTTGTTTAAATGTTTGAACACAAAACAATAAAAATACAATCACATTAAAAATCAGACGTGTTTTTGCGCTTCTTTTGCAAAGTGTTTTATGAGGGTGATCCTGTACGCACAAATAGCCTAACAGCAATTGGCCCTCGACAAAACGCCATGTGATGAACCGGCCTCTCCCAGCATGAATCCATGTGGTATGCGCATCAATATTTACTTGCCAGCTCGCTGAAACATCCTTTACACCTTGCAACTTTAAAAATATTGCAAATATACTAGCAAGATACCGCTATTTTAATCACCCACCTGAAACGTAATCGTTACATATACTGGCGATTTTATACAGTGTCAAGCGATTGACTTCGGTTCATTTTGTCCGGGTGTTCACTTGGAATCGTATTTTTCAGGGCAAACGTGCCTGGGATTAAATTGTCTTATACCCATTCTAGACATAGCGATCTGGGTCTAAGGCTGCAGTACCTTGGTTAGATTTGATATGGTCATCTTGTAATCTATTTCAGCACGCGTGCTTGTGGGATTTCTTTCCACTCATCTCCCTTCCATATCTCCTAATATTCATCGCTGAGCGAGTCCGGCTTCCCTGAGGCCCCAAGGTTCTAACCAGATGTGTACTTCCACGTTTCCGCCAAATGCGTTTTTCCACCTGTCTTCGGTTCTCGCCTTTGTTTTCTTCACCTCTTTGGCCTCGGATGCTACACAGTAGAAACAAAAACCTTTTGGGGTTGATATTTTTTTTACTTCTAAGGTAGGTATATGAATGCACACTCATTTTTTCTCTTCCGTTTGGCGCTTCTCTCCCGCCACCCCAACCCAAGTATATGCTGTGTCCGTGTCTTTACGTGTGTATATACACACACACACACATACACACACTATATATACTCCGCGCCCCGCGGCGCTAGAGTCTGGCGCAGTCGTCAGCAGCTGCCCGGGCAAGCAAGGAAAAAGCCCCCCCCCCCCCCGGGTTGGCGCGCAAGCCGGTTATCAAGAATTATCCCAGCCGCACACATACGTCTGCGCAGGGTAATCGCCAGGCTCTTTCCTGGCGCGTGATCAACAAGATATGCCGGTCGCGCTGCTTCAATGATCGCACATAAACACACGCACGTGTCCAAGCGTCAATTGCCAGCGTTGGCTTCTGGACTCCCCCCTCTCAAAACAAAACGAAACCGCAGGGACGTCAGTCACGTGGTTGAGAATGCAGTTCTGGCCCTCGGGGGTGGCGGCGCCGACTGTAACGCCGGGAGGTTGGAATTAACCCTCCGGCGGAGCGCTGTTTTTCAGGACCGGCAGCGGGTGATGAGGCGCCGTCTTGCCCTTGCTCTTGTTCCTCGGTCTGGCAAAACTGCTTGAGAGCGGAAACATGAATGGGGCCGCACTGTTCCCCTGTAGCGCAGTTAGTCAACATGTACGACAACCGTGACCGAGTTCTCAATGTGTAGGGTTCATCCAACCTGTTTGCAAGTGACGCCGTAAATCCTCGTGCTGCGTCACTGAGCGGATGCGTACGCCTGAGTATCAGATTGCCAAGGTTGAACCTAACGTCTCGTCGGCGCTTGTCATACTGTTAGTCTTGTTCCAGTCTCGAAACCAACAGTTGTTCACGAGCCTCCCGAACGGTTTTCGGTTTACTCTTTCGGTGATGTTGGCCTGTGGGTGGTAGGCAGATGTTCGGGTGTGACGAATTTCCAGGGCATCGCAGCAGTCTACGAATACCTTGCTCGTGACGTACGTCGCGTTGTCCGTGATCAGGCGGGAAGGGAAGCCGAACCTATTGAAGACTTCAAGCAAACACTCGCACACTTTCTGAAAATCAATGTCCGCAATGGATAGAGCTCGACCCATCTAGTGAAGTGGTCAAAATACAACCAGAAGAAATTGATTTCGCTATGGCACAATCTGTGTTGCAGAATTCATTGTCCAAATGGGAAACCCACCATGTAACTTTACGTTCTGGCCAACAGAGCAGGAGATCACGTAATGAAAAACATCTTGGCGCATCCCTGGCCAAGTCACTGCCCTAAACAGTTTCTCGAAAGTTTTTGACCGGATGTGTGAAAAACAAAGGCAGAATTATGGTAGTAGTAGACGAATGACTTACGCAGTTTGCGGTGGACAACGGCCCGGAATGGTTCGCCCATGTTTTCGTCAGCCTGAGGGATGTAGCGGTATAGCACGCCGCCATCTCCCAGCACGAAGAAGTGGAATTCCTGGTAGCTTGCGTTGTCCAGCGATGCTTGCGTGGCGAGCATTTCGATCACTTTACGGCAAAACCTCTCCTCGTATTCGGCGGAGCGGAGGTCCTCAGTGCTCATCAAGGCACCCCAGCAGGTGTCCATCGTTTCCTCCAAAGGAGCGACTAGCGCTCCTTCTTCCGGTTCTACCTGCACCTGCGTAACAACAGGAGCCCGTGAGAGCACATCGGCAACTGCGCTCGTGGACCCCTTTTTGTACTCAATAGTGTAATTGTAGCGCTGTAATGTTGCGCTAATCTCGCCAGTCGACCAGCCGGGTTATGAAGACGTTTAAGCCACTACACGGCTTGGCGATCTGTCTAGATCATGAATTCAGCTCCATCTAAACACATGTCAATTTTTTTTAGCACAACCTAGTGGCCAGGAACTCGTTTTTAGTTACAGAATAGTTTTCTTCGGCCGGGTTTAGCGTGTGACTGGCGAACGCCACAGGCCTCAGAGCGTTATCGCTCTTCTGAAGCAAAACAGATGGCTCCTAATCCAAACTCACTGGCGTCTGTCTGCAAAACAAAAGGTTTGTTAAGGTCCGGACGTCGCAAAGATGCGTTTTGTGCTAATGTTTTGAGCAGCGTCACAAAAGCGCTCTGCTGCTCCTTCCCCCAGCACCACTTCGTACCTTTGCGCAAGAGCTGGGTTAACGGCAGGGAAATGTTTGCGCGCTGTGGAGTAAACTGCCGATAAAATGCAACCATGCCAAGAAAGCGCTGCAAACATTTCACATCCCGTGGTGGTGGGTGCAGAAGAATTGCCTGCAGCTTGTCCAGATTAGGCTCAAGGTGGCCTTTGTAAATCACAATACCCAGCAGGTGAATCTTATCAGTCGGGAGCTAAATTTTACCGGGGTAAATCGTGATCCCGGCAGCGCGCATGCACTCCAGTACAATACGCAAATGTTCATTTTGCTCTTCAAATGAACGTGAAAAGACAGTCACATCATCCGAATACCAAAGGGCTAAGTTGTGTTTTGCATCGCCCAGAACTATGTCCATCATTCTTTCAGAGGTACTTGGACTGTTGCTGAACCCAAAGGTCATGCGTACAAATTCAAACAGCCCTCGCTGACAAGTGAACGCCGTCTTTTGTACGTCAGTTTTTTGCATTTCGATTTGCAAATATCTAGAGAGCCGTCAAGGGTAGTAAAGTACGTTGCACCAGACATTGCCTAGGTGATTTCCTTGATAGACGGAAAGGGTAGGCATCTCTTACAGTCATCTCATTTACCTTGCAGTAGTCCACACAAATACGTGTCCACCCATCCGTCTTTTCCAATGGCACAATAGTAAATGCCCACGTGCCTTTGGACGGGCGGATCGTGCCTGTTTTGAACATTTCATCTAATGCCTTATCCACGCCCACTCTTTTCCGGTGGCTCAGCGGCCTTGTATTGCACCGCAAAGGGTGGGCGTTGCAGGTATCTACACGATGTTTTAACACAGTCGTTTTGCCAGGTTTTTATGTGCATTCTGGCAAACTGCATCAAACGCAGTTCGAGCTGCTTCCTCTGACCTTGCTGTCTCTTAGAATTTTTGCAGCTGGCGTTGTAGAGGCTCTGGCAGCGTTGCTCGAATAGCTGGCCAGGTTTTTGTGATAACCAGGAAGCTATCAGGCAGTGTCGCAAATGGGAAGAAGACGCCGTCCGCACCAAGCTTGCAACAACCAGCGGCGATGTTAAGCAACATCTTGCTATCTGCAATAAAGTCTCCCCCAGGATTATATTGACCAGCATGTGCGCGATGTGTAAAAGCCTTTGCCGTTTCGCATATCACTTCAGCGCGATACGTAGATGTACAGCGCTCTTATTCACAACTGCGGTGTTGCATGCCAAGCGTAATTGAAATTTGGCGTCTCAGAACCTTACGTTCTTTCCTTCGCAGCGCTCGTATAGCAAGACACCTATAAGGAAAATACACGAACCGGTGTCTAGCTGTGCTGTTACCATAGTTCCGAACATGTGAGTCTTATCATTCGTTCAAGAGGCCCTGGCAGAATTAGGACGCGCAAACAGGGGGTATCAGGGTGGGCTCACCAGAAGTAATGGCAGCAGGTGGCTCACCATCCACGTTCGCTTCATCACAAACCGGTAAATGCTACCCAGTTACCGGTAAAAACCCAGTGGGACACAGGGTTTTAAGAGTTTCAGGAGCGCCGGACCGACTCACCCTGGCGTCCAACCACCACACACCCGTGGTGCAGGTAATCCCAAATTTGTCAACCACTTCGGCCTAGCCGGGGTGGCCACGGACTCGACCTACCCACCTAGCGGCTCAAGTTCAAGTCAAGGTGGAGTTCAAGTCAAGTTCACGGAGTCAAATTCAAGTTCAAGTCAAATTCACGAAGTCAAGTTTAAGTCAAGTTCACGAAGGTCAAGTTCACGAAGTATACGGTATTCAAATCCTGGAGGGATGAATTCGTCTGGGAAACGCCGAAAAAACTAGTCCCAGGTTTTGAATGATGCCTGCAGGCGCCACCAACATGCCGCTAAACCATGAAATGCCAGCAGCAGTACCCGGTTGAGCATGTGGCTCTCCGACGCTCCGACAGCTGCTTTGTACACGCCGAGGCGGTCCAAAAAGTTCGCAATGCTCTGTGGGTCATCGTAGCCACCGTAGAGTGGAACTCTGACTGGTGGTTCTGGTGCAGAAATCTCACAGTGCAGGAGGCGGTTAGTGATGACTATAAACTAGAACTTTAGGCTAAATTTTAGGCAATAGTTGACTGTTCTATACGTGCCTATTTTGAGGTTCATGCCTATACAAGATTTTAGGCGTATATAAATGCCTTTTTTGCGCTGTCGAGTACAGAGTGTGCCTAAATCATTGTATATCTCGATGGAAAATGGGAGATCTATTGTTGGACCGATGGAAATGCGTGAGTATCTTGTCCCTCTCTATTGCTAATGATGATGATGATGGTTTGATTTATATGGCGCAAGGCCAACTGGGGCAAAGAGCGCTAAATCAATAGTCGGATATGAGAGGTGATACTTTATACACTAAGTAAAATCACCAAAAACAAAAGTAAAATCACAAAACGACAATGAGCATGGCTGGTTTATAGGGCCAGATTTCATGATGCGTGATAGGAAATGAGGTTTAAAAACTTCACTTCTGACAAATACTCAAACACACGTTTCACGGAAACAATGGCTTCGTCACCTAGAAAAAACGATGGATGTAGGGGAATATGTTGTCTGTAGAGTTCTCTGAAGTGTTTGTGTCGTGTTGTGTGAAGTGCCTTGCATGTGATTAGTATGTGCACTACGGATAGGGCCTCTCCGCACCTGCTGCACTGGGGTCTAGAAGATCCCGTCAGCAGATACGAGTGCGTCGCATGGTTGTGCCCTATCCGCAGCCTACCCAAGGCGACTTCCGTGTGTCTGTTGTGTGAGTCAGATGTGTACCGTCCCAAGTGTGGCTTTATTACATGTAGTTTGTTGCCTGTCTGTTCATCCCAGTGTGTTTGCCATTTCCTACGAAGGTATTGTCGAATTTGTGGCTTAAGGTCACTCTGTGGTAGTGTGGTTATATCTACTGTGTCCCTGAGTGCAGCAACTGCGGCCTTCTGATCCGCAACCTCATTGCCAGGAATTCCAGCATGGCCTGGAACCCAGCACAACACCAGAACAAGTTTTTGGGCATATATAGACAAGATGGTGTTGAAAACCATACGGACAATTCTGTTTTTGCATGGCTTGTATGATGCCAATGCGCGCACAACGCTCAAGGAATCTGTATATATAATGGACTTCGAGATTTTGTGTTCAAGAATGTGTTGTGCAATTAGAAAGATGCCATTAGCTTCAGCTGAGTAAATTGTGGTGTATGTGCTTATGGTTCTGCATGCATCAAAGTTTGGTTCATGAGCAGCGCAAGACACTATGGTTGCAGTTTTTGATGCGTCACTATAAAACTCTGCACATTGATACTTGCACTGCAGGGAGAAGAAGTGCTGCAAAATTGCAGTTTTTGGTACCCTGGTTTTATCAATATTCATGAAATACAAGTCACAACACACAGGTTGAAGCTGCCAGGCTAGTAAAACATCAGTAAAGGAAGATGTGTAAATGTCTGAAAAGGAGATGTTGAAATCCGAAGCTTCCTGTCTCACTCTAAGTAAGAATGGCAAAGAAACGGACGGGTGATTTACAAACACTGGTGATGTGAATGCATCATTAAAAACAGGTTTAAAGGATGGTTATTCATCGATGAAATTTTGAAAGCGTAGAGCAAGTCCATGTACGTTCGTTGGTCCTCAAGGCACCATTTCTTACAATTCAACGTATAGACTCTTTGCCGGGCTAGTGCGGAACGCACCCGACGCAAGGCGGAGGCCCAAGTGGAGTACTGGGTCAAGCATTTTTAGTGCGGTTTTTTGATGATTTCCGACCCATACACGACGCTGCCGTAGTCTAACCGGGACCCGATTAAGGTGGTAAAGACCCGGAGAAGTAGTTCCTCTCCCACCATAGGATTGGTGGGAGAGCACCTTGAGAATGTTTAGTGTTTTTAGGCATTTATGTTTAAGTGCTTTGACGTGAGGTATGAACGTGAGCTTCTTATCAAATATGACACCTAAAACTGTGCTCCTTTTAACAGGAATAGATGCACGGCCAAGAGCAATCTCAGGGTCCGCACTAAGCCCGCGCTTGCAGGAGAACAGAACACAAGTACTTTTGCCCGGGTTCAGTTTAAAACCGTTAAGGTCCGCCCATCCAGCAAGCTTCTTAACACCGAGCTGTACTTGACGTTCGCAAATTGACAGGTTACAGGATTTAAAAGATATTTGCACATCGTCTACATACATAGAACAGGAAAGGTTGGTGTGTGGCAATGCCTTTCGGAGGTAGTTCATCTTAACTATAAACAATGTGCAGCTTAAAACTCACCTTGCGGCACACCATTTTCCTGCACATGTATCCCGGACAGGGATGAACAAACCTTAACACGAAATGTCCTCGTGGACATGTAGCTAGAAATGGTATTTAACATGTTACCTGACACACCAAAGGACTTCAGGTCGCTAAGGATGCCGTATCGCCAGGCTGTGTCGTAAGCCTTTTAAAGATCAAGAATACCGTAAGGCAGAACTGCTAATGAGCAAATGCATCTTTTATGAAGGATTCCAACGCAACAAGTTGATCGTGGGTGGATCGCCCCACCCTAAAGCCTGCCTGGCAGCTCTCGAGAAGACCATTGTACTCAGGAAGTACACGAGCCTGCGATTTATCATC
>CM023455.1:7274439-7387888 GCA_013339765.2 Haemaphysalis longicornis | reverse complement strand
TTAAAATATATTTTTAACAATTTAAACACCGTATTTACGGTGGTCCTTGAGACCCTCCAGAGGGAAGGACAGAAGCATACACCTTGTTATCAAACATACCACTGTTAACAGGAACCGTGTACACGTGCGCGTTTGAATTAACAAAAACGAGGTGTAATATTGAACGGCATTAGCAACAAATCTTGTGTAATCGGGAACTGTCTTTTCTAGGTCAGACATGAGCATAACATTTAGGAGATGGTTTACACATAAATACACGCTGATTGCTTCTGACACCAGCCAATAAGTGGAAGGTTAAGGTGCCCAGATATAATGAGCCGGTCATCTTTGTAAACACAATTTGTCGGGAAGCATTTGCAAAAAGGTTGCCGGGAAATTGGAGACATATACACTGCGCATTCCGTGAAATTACGACCGCAGCGTTTTACACTCAGGAACCAATTCTGATGGTCGGGTATTTGCGGCAAAAATATGCGTAAGAGATAGCTTTAACAAAAGAGCTACCCCACGGGCCCAAGAAGGGCGCTCACTGCGGATCATTTGATAGAATGCAGGAACTCCAAAATAATCATTGATGTCATTATGCAACAACGTCTGGCTTATCCCTGTTATGTGTGGATCGTACTCAAGATGAAAATATTCGAATTTTTCACTATTGTTTGCCAGGCTTTGGGCGTGTAAATGCAACCCTCTTAGTTGTGTCTTGGCGCAGAGCAATTCGTTTCAATGTGTACCACTATCAGTTCGCACATTTGACGGCACTGCTGATAGGTTTATTGCTGCGAGCTGGTTTTTGTGCGTTGTTGGAGGGATCTGTTAGTGCAGCAAGACATGCTGTGTTTTGTCTTTATCTTAAATGTACAGCCACGAACAAAAGTTCACGGACAAGAAAAATAGCCCTTTAACGTTATTTGTCTTTTCGTAGCAGCTCGACAACATTCCGTGTGCACCTGAGATGTGGTATAGTTACTGAAGTAATGCAAAAAATACTGCATAGTACCCCAGGCTGCCGCGCACTGAGAAATACCCAAAAATTGCTGTTTTCATGGTCCGTAAAATTTTAATCATAAGTGCATACTGCACCACTGATTTTCTTACTGTCTTGAACTATCAAGACACATTGTAGGCTACCTCGCTCTGGTTTTGCGCTTTCCGAAAGAAGTTTTCGGTTGCAAACGTGTTTTGGGTATAGACATTCTGCAATAAATCGTTGCTTCCCTACAGTTTATGTGCATTTATGAAGACAGCCTCTTTTTATAAAAAATGTGGGAAGTAAGCAATAACAGGCCGCTGCCAGGTTTCTATTGGTAGAAGAAATTTCGTGGAGAAAAGACGTGAGCGCGGATTGCAAGGAAGGTGGCTAGGGGAGGATTTAGGTGGTGAAGAATAGTGGTAGAAAGTTCCGCCAATTGGTTAAGTATCTTTTGACCATGCCCCTGTACCTAATGTGCACGGATCGTTATCTGTCACACTTTGTGGAGGCGGTGAATCTGCTGGCAGATCAGAGGTGTCTTCTTCAGTTGCTTCAGAAGCTTCATAGCACTGAGTGGGTCTGTGTAATATGCACCTCCTTGAGGTGGTGGAGTGCACATGCAGTAGTATTTGCGTCGTGTACGGCCTGGAGCTAAAGTAGAAGGAGGTGTGGAATGTCGCTATTGTAAAAGCGCGAGCCTTTATTTTCCGGCGCCCCCTTACGGGTCAACTTGAGTAATCTAGGTGACGCTATTAGCGACACTGTCGACCCCAAGCCTCCAAACATAAGATGTATTCAACCGTGGCGATGTGTTTAAAGGTGTAGGGTGAGAAACAACGAACTGGAGCCATCGTAGTCGTAGCAAGCTCCGCCTGCTAGGCTTCCTCTCTGTTTACCATGCAGGGAGCTCCAGGACCTCTCTCGGTATCACGGTAACCCGAGCGAAGAAAGTACCCCCGTCCCCTGCTTTTAATTTATGCTACATGGTATTGTCACAGCCGCCTCAAACGTGATCGGTCCCTAAAGAGGGGCCGCACCGAAGCTTTTTCTCCTTCTTGGCCTTCGATCTGGCTTTCCAAAGCCAGATAACTGCCCTCTTTTTATGATCCTTGAATCTGTGTACAAATCGAAGCTGGTTACCTCGCAAATTTATTTATTGTTTCGAAATTCTTTGAAGGTATTTTTGCAAAACATACGACACCAAAAAGCTCACTACAGGTAAAGGGCTAGTTGGAGTAACAACTCAGCTGCACTTTACTATCCTCCTGAAACAAACACGCATACAAGACCTGAAGAAGATGGTCACACCCCAACGCAGACTCAACCGCTCCCAGAGTGTGATCTCTGAGTCAGATATCAATTCCGAAACGGATGCCGACCTTTTCGAAGGGTTAATGAATCAGGGCGCCGCAGCTTCAAAGCGCATATCTATACGCTATGATGAGAACTCATAGCAACTAAACATATTATCATGAACTTCGATTGATCCGCCCTTCTAGAATCCATAAGTGCAGCTGATATATATTGTTCGTTCCGCCCGCACATCCCGAACGCATGGCACTGCTTCAACTGGCAAAGGTTCTGGCATGACACAAACTCTTGGGCGTGGTCGACGTACCTGTTCTAAGTGCGGCGAGCATGGAAACGGCGACGAAGCTTCCTGTCTTATAAGCTGTCATTGTTGCCTGTCGCCATAGTGGAATATCATCCAAGAATGAGGTTACTGGCGTCATATTACAAATAAGCAAATGGAGTGCTGCGGCCATTGGGACACAAACAGGCTTGAACTTTCTTGCTTATTCACACTGGTTTCTAGGCTCTGTTATAGTATAGAGCTGGGTGTGTTTCTGTAGGATTGATATCGGGATAAAACGGAGAAGTGACGTGATGGAGCGCGTGACCTGGGTATATTGTCTCAAGTTGCACCCTTTGTAGCAGGACATGTGAAATTGATCCTGGTAGTGTAGGCGTGGCTGGAGAACAGGACGTACGAGTCGCCTAGCCCCTTTCGTGCAGGATGTCCCACTACGCATGGCGATCCGGGGGATCCGGTACAAGGTTGGGGAAGAGTCCTTGCTTGCATTTTCAAAACGTGAATACCAGAATTCGACGGGTGGATCAGAAGTCGTAGCAACCACAGCTCGTCTTGGGCTGGTATGGCACCTTCACCAATTTTAAGTTGAAATTTAGCCATGGATGATGAATGTCTTGCTTCCTTTCTAGCTTCTTGTTCGTAGCATGACTGCTCACCGGAAATGTATAAACCGAGTGATTCCACAAAGGCTTGAAACACGTCTAGGACATGCCGAAGATGACAGCACTCCAAACCGAAGTCTCGGTTTGTTTCCACTCGTGCGGAAGGACACCTTTCACCCCCTTTCCCAATTCAATCGAAGAATGGAGTAGTGCGTCGAAGGCCTCCTCCTTCTAGTTCTTGAACCTCCTTTGAGGGATTGCATCATACACCAGAGAAGATTGCGCCTTGGATTCTTCAATGGCAGTGATGAGCTCGGCCACCGCAAACGTGTCTGTTATACCCAACACGTCCAGTACGTCAGCAGACGAAGCGGCGACCGGAGGTTGTGTGTTTAAGGAAAGAAAGTCAGGGACGCTCTGTCCGCGAACTACTTTGTGCTGAACTGCTGTGCTCCTTGCTGTCCGCGTACTACTCTGTGCTGAAATCCTCAACCCCGCGCTTCCTGTCAGGTTTTCTGAATAGCCCCTTTAAACAATATATGAAAATTTTAAGGAAGAAGATGTATGACTATGTATTTTTCAGTTTCGGTTCTGAAATGTGTCACGGTATATGACCTATAACCGTCGTCTAGAAGTCTTATGTACGATTCTTCTATTCCCGGGTCGTTTATCGCCTCCAGCAAGGCTACGGTATGTACTGAACCAAATGCTTTCTCACAATCTATAAACCCTTCCTAAAGGCTTCAATTTAATAAGTTTGGTTTTCTATTATTTGATGAATGGCATGAAATTGATTGATTGCTGAGTACTCTCCTCTATACTTAGCCTCTTACCTGGGTTGTTGGTAATATAGGCCTTCACTTATGCATCTAAAATTACTATGGTAAGCAGCTTGTATAAGAGTAAAGCTTGGCGGATGTTCTTTAATTCTTAAGGTTCATGTAATCTCCGTTATGCCCGATTCACAATTATGCTCAAGTTTTTCCATGCTATGGGCAAAGAGCAGTGAGAAACTAGTGAAGCAAGCATTTCTAACACAAATATTCCTCTCTCATCTAAAATATCGACGGTTATGCTCCCGCCACCTCCTCTTCAAGAGACTCTACTACCCCTCTTTTGTTACTGTTTAGTCGTCGCATGCTAAGCCGATACTTCTATTAATTTCCCATTGCTGATAAGGAGCATGGCGCAGAATTGTTCTGCTACTGTTGTTCTCTCCTTCATGCTGCACATAATGCTACTGTACTCGTCCCTTAGGGCTTTTTTTCTGTCCTTGCATATTTTTGTTATCTTAGTTACTTTAGAGTTTCCTCCTGTTTCCAGCATTTCCTTGATCACTGCCATCAGATACGCAGATATATCGTTTGTTGGTTCTTCTGGTGAGGAATTACGGTAGCTCTGCTAATTTAATTTGATTCACTGTGCTTCGAAGCTTTGACTTCTTATGTTTCGGAATTGTTTGCTTTATTTTCTTAGTCAAAGTTTCAGTTTGTTCCCTTAATATTGCTTCTCGCTAAGCTGTTATAATTCTGTGATTGGCATTGTGAGGGTGCCGTTTCTTCTTCATTCCCTGTCATTATTCTATTGGTCTAGAAGCCGGTATTGATTTTGAAGAGTTACTATAAACTCCCGCCTCCTTGTCTGCATGCTAGACGTCAGGCTTGGTTTGATACTTTGTACAAAATTGCTGTGTTGTGTTTTGAGATTGAGCATGTTTTTGGATAAACCAACAAAGTATCCGTACTCCAAATGTTGTCTAGTACTTCTACGTCCTGCACAATGCATCTTTTTTCAGGGGAACATGAAACTCTTGTTTTTGGATTCGTCGGAGGCACTTTTTATGTTAATTTTTTTCTTTTGTTTATTGAAGAGTTTGTTCATTATTCTGAGAATCTTTCTCTTCGCAAACCCAGCTTTTGCGACCCTCTGTAAAAACGTTCTCAGTGAGATTGCCTGCCCTTGCTTCTTTCGTACATTTACGTTAAAATTTTTCTTAACACTCGCGAACTGTATTCTTCCCTTCTCCGTTGACGATTTCTCTTCATCGTAGAACGCATGCATACAACGGTCTTTTCGACAGCTGCCAGGCTGGCTTCAGGGCTTGGAGATCCACCAATGATCAACTGGTTGCATTGGGAACATATCTAAAAGATGCCTTCATTCATAAGCAGTATTGTATAACAGTCTTCTTCGATATGGAGAAGGCCTATGACACGGCCTGGCGGTACGGCATCTTGTGTCACCTCAAGTCGTTTGGTGTTTCCGGCAACATGCTGAACACGCTCAGTAGCTACATGTCGGAAAGGACCTTTCGAGTGAGGGTTGGCAGTTCCCTTTCGAATGTATACGTGCAGGAAAATGGCGTCCCTCAAGGCGGTGTCTTGAGCTGCACACTGTTTATTGTTAAGATGAACTCACTTCGGAAGGCATTGCCACCAACCATTTCCTGTTCTATATATGTGGATGACGGTCAAAGATCCTTTAAGTCCTGTAACTTTTCAGTTTGTGAACGCCAAATCCAGCTTGGGGTGAACCAACTTGCTGGCTGGGCAGACACAAACGGTTTTAAAAAGAACCCTGGAAAGAGTACTTGTGTTTTGTTCTCCCGCAAGCGCGGGATTAAGGCAGACCCAGAGGTCACCCTTCATCGCGCTGCTATCCCTGTAAAAAAGGAGCACAAGTTTTTAGGTGTCATATTTGATGAAAAACTTACGTTCATACCACACATCAAACAACTTAAACATAAATGCCTGAAAACGCTAAACATTCTCAAAGTCCTCTCCCACCAGTCGTATGGTGCAGACAAAGAACTTCTTCGCGTCTTTGCCGCCTTAGTCGGGTCTCGGCTAGACTACGGTAGTGTTCTGTTGTGTTGTGTATGGGTCGGCAAAGCTTTGTGTTGTGTATGGGTCGGCATCAAAAACAGCACTAAAAATGCTTGACCCAGTTCTCCATTTGGGCCTGCGCCTTGCGTGTGGTGCGTTCCGCACTAGCCCGGCCCAGAGTCTGTACGCTGAAAGTAACAAATGGTGCCTGGAACATCAACGAATGTACATAGATTTATTATATGCTTTTAAGGTCTCATAATTCAATAACCATCCTTTTAAACCTGTCCTCAACGATACATCTACAACCCAGCTATTCTCAAATCGTCCATCTATTCCTTTGCCCTACTCTCTGAGGGTGAGAGAGGAAGCTTCAGGTATTTCCGTTGGGTTTTTAGATGTCTGTACATCATCATCATTTTCTGACGTTATACCACAATGGCAACTGCAGCCTGTTTATTGTGAAGTTTCTTTAATGAAAATAGATAAAAACAGGGTTCCGAAAGCTGGGATTCTGCAGCATTTCTTGTCGCTTCAGGATAAATATAAATGTGCCGAATTCTATAGCGATGCCTCGAAAACTTCAACAACAGTGTCGTGCGCCGCTCATGGTCCCAACTTTATTGCTTGCAGAACCATGAGTGTACACACCACTATTTTCTCTGCAGAAGCATATGGCATCTCACTCATCGTTCAGCACATTCTTAAAAAACAAATTCCTAAGTCCGTCAACTTCACAGACTCTTTGAGCGTTGTGTGTGCATTGTCTTCACATAGACCCAGGAAAAACCACATTGTCAATCTTGTCTTTAATTTCATAATGTCTATATATGCAAATAATTTTCAACTAATCCTGTGCTGTGTTCCAGGCCGTGCTGGAATTGCAGGGAATGAGACCGCAGATGAAATGGCCGCCACTGCTGCACTTGCAAACACAGTGGACATAACAACACTACCCTACACTGACCTCAAGCCACACATCCGACACCTTCGCAAAACATGGCAAGCCAACTGGAATACACAGACAGACAACAAGTTACACATAATAAAGCCACACTTAGGACAATACACTAGTGACTCACACAACAGATTCATTGAAGTTGCCCTAGCTAGATTACGGATAGGCCACACACATGCGACACACTCCCATCTGCTCACTGGATCTCCAAGACCCCTGTGTTGCAGGTGTGGGGAGGGCCTTTCCGTACTTCACATCATCATTACATGCAAATCACTCCAGACAACAAGACGCAAGCACTTCCCTCAACTCTACAGACAACACATTCTACTACACCCAGCACTCTTTCCAGCGGATGATCCCGTGATTCCTGTGCAACGCACTTTTAAGTTTCTCAGTGACATCAAGTTTTCACATCTCATTTCCTATCAGGCGTAGTTTTTTAAAGCTTTATTTCATGCCACGCACCATCACAACCTGGCCTTTTACACCAGCCATTCTCACTGTCTTTTATTGATTTTACTATTCTTGCTTACTGATTTCAGTGTCTACGTTCTCACCTTTCATATTTAACCACTGTTTTGGCGCTCTTTGCCCCAGTTGGCCTTGTGCCATTAACATCCAACCACCATCATCATCATCAGAACGCATGCATTTATTCTCGAAGCAAGGGGTTCGCATCAGGGCGTCCCAATTGTTCCAGAGCAGAGAAAAAGCGTATTCACAAATTATGTACAGAAAATAGTTTTTTCCGGAATATCTGGAAGGCCATTTCAGCCAGGCACCAGTTTTTCAGGCCAACTCGCTAGCGTCATCAAAAGACGCATAGCCCAGGGTGGTCAATAGAAAACGGACATTTCCGCTAATTATGGAGAGAATTTAATGCGAAGGGTGTTATCCCCTCAAAGTGGGTCAGTGCCATGTTTGTGTGGCCAGCCTATTAGGCTGTCGAAGAAGACGCTTTGCCGGACAAGCGAGTGGCAGGTTTAGGCAGGCGCCAGGTCATTCTTTACGCCGATTCGTTAGTCCTGCAGAGCGTCTTTTTCGACAGCTGGATAGGCTTCCCACAGAACCACGGCACACACCCACTTTAGGGGGATGACACCCTTCGCATCGGAGGCTCTTGACACTGAGCGGTGATATCAGTTTTCTGAGAACCGCCCCGGGCTATCGCTCCCATTACAAAAAGCACTGATGCGTTGCAGTGAGGCTAAGGTGAGGAAGGCGAGTCTGGTGAGTACGACAGTTTCAGGTGGACGACGTAGACGACGTCACCCTGAGGTGTTGGTTGAGGACTGGAAGAGATCATGTGGAATATTTCATAAGTAACGTCTGTGAGTCACTTCACGGAGTACTTTGTAAAAGCTGGCATAGCGGGAGGCCAGCTTCAGAGTCCGGCATGTCGAGTCGTCTACCACAGCAGGACGAATGACCCCGCTGAAAAGTGCAGGACGAGGTTGCATTTACCACAGCGGTTCTTCTGTCCAACTTACGGAACCACAGCTTGGGAACGGGCAAGCCTACGCGATTCATTGGTACGAGCGATGTGTTTGTGGGTATATTCGGTGCACGGGTGCTTGTCAGGAGGAAGAATGGAATCAACATGCATAGCAGCTCCCGTCCGCAACGAAGGTAATAGGGTTAGATACCCGTGGTGTGCTACGTGAGGGATTATGCACAGGGGAATAATGCGCAATAATATTGATATTTCGGTAACAAAAATTTTAAAGGTTGCATAAAAATTTGAAAAATTTACTCTTTTGTGTATGAAAGTTAATTGTGTTAAGGTAATGTCTAATATTTTGAAAATCAAGGCCCCTTGTTTAGGTGACATATGGTAAAATCACGAAGCTTTGCTTATGCCAAATAAAAAAACCCGTAACCACAGTCCTGAAGTCAAAAACGCAAACTGCAAAAGTCTGAAGGCAAAGTGTACTTCAAATGAGGAAACGTCTTACGTCAGTCCCTGCGCAACGAACCACAAGAAAATGCTTAGTTGCCCGATTAAGATTATGGCGCTAAAGACAGACGGCGCTTCAGCTTTGTAACTTTAGCATTGATGCACTGCATTTCGGTATGGCAATGCCACAAGTATCAACTAGAAGCTCCCGTGCGCATGTTTAATAGACTAAACAACCAGCGAAGTTTCAAACACATTTACGGCCACACCCATGCATTTAACTTATCAGCACTGCCCACAGCCGTAACATTATGGAACGATCTTCCTAACACAATAGTTTCAATCACTGAGCACACATTATTCCGCAACCAAGTATACTGGCATTACTTACCATAAAAATGTATCTCGTTATATCTGTACATATCTGTATATGTGTACTGACTTTGTACCTAGTGCTCATGTTTTTGGCACCATTTATTTGTTTGAGTACAGTCGTATTCTACATCTTTGTATTAGACACCATCATTGTAACTACATTATGTTTTTCCATGCCCTTCCTCTTTAGGTTATTTTATATTACCACATTGAAATGTTCTGTACTCTGTTTGCTTCTGTTATATTTTGTGTTTTTGCTTTTCTCGCCCCCCTTACTCAATGTTCCTACAGGAACCTGTAAGGTAACATGAATAAATAACTAAATAAATAAATAAGTAAGGCGAAGACAACTCCGCTTTTGAAGTAACTCCTATGCCTAGAGATGCGAAATAAATGTTTGATTATGTCCTTATGCTACCCTTAGGGTGACATTTGCTTTGTCCAACATTTTCATTTTGCCAGCGAGAGAAGAGAAACGTTCAATTTTATTATTTGAACGCATGTCTCTGCTCCTGAAATGATCTCAAACAGGGCGCCTAATATTTTGTGATTGGTGTAAGGGGTAAATTACCTGTATGATTAGGAATTATATGGTGCCTAATAAAAGGCAGATATGACAAAGGTTGTGAATTACCGACAATAGACCCTCGAATCAGTTTTTAAGGAAAACGTAATTGTAACATGAATCTCTTGTTCTTATTTGGGAACAGTGCATTAGCATATTCGCTGGTTTGTAAGGGAGTATTTAAAAATTTCTGGGTAGTTTCTGAATTATGGCTCCGGTTTGCTAGCTAAAAGGATAAATTTATTGAAATATATAAAAAGGTACGTAAATAGATATACAACACAAAATGTCCTGAATATCATTTCATTCTTTCCTATCATTTTTAACGCCGAACAAAAGTTTTTGTAGTGCACCGTCAATGGAAATAAAATTGGTGATTTTCGGTAGAACAGTTGCTTAATTACGAATCGGAATAGATTGGTTCTGTCTGGCTTGACTGGATTATGCAGAAAAGCACACACAGTGAAGACGTTGCTGAAGAAGTGACAAGTAGTAAAAGAAACGCCCGAACATATTGCTATAATTGTAAGCCTTTGAATGTCTGCAGTACCAGTGTTTTTGTTTCATAGATATCTGTTTTCAAATATTTCAGAGAACATGCTGAAAGTTTTTTAGTTTTTGTGTGAAATAAAAAGCTTTGACACGTGTCTTGAAGTGGCTCAATATTAGTGCTTTGGTTTAGACGAAGTAGCATGGCAAAAGTATAAAAAAACTGGGGAAAATATATCTTGTTTTAAAATTAGTAATATTATTTTTATTCTTTGAAACAGCAAACTGCTACAAGTGAAACAGAATGATTTTAAAACGCCTCAATAATTTCTAAACACTAGTGAAGGGTCTGCGCCATCTGCACTGCCAGGGTCTTCTCCGCACACGAAGGGTCTGCCCCATCGGGAAAAATGAAAACTACATCAAGCAATCTGGAATAATATGCGAATGATAAGTTGTGTGCACTTTCTTGCTAAGAGTAGCAGCATTCCTTCGGAAACCCATTTTACAAATTAAGAATGATATAGCTATTTAATGGCCTATGAATATTGCCTTTTCAGTAATTTTTATCCGCAGCATCTGGAAAGAACCATTTACTAAAAAGGTTGAAAACAAATGGGCATGCAAGAGAATTTCTATTGTGCGTGAAAGGGATGCGGCTCACTGTTTTAAAATAATACAATGCAATGATACTCGAAGAAAGATGTTTTCAATAACTATGGAGTTTTTGGCAAACTTTTAAATGCTGTGGCAGTACGTGGATGTTGAGTTTAGGTAACAGTAAAGGCTTGAATATGATAATGGTAATGGGTGATGCTTAATTGGGAAAGGCAAACAAGGGCAAAGAGCATCAAAGAAAGTTATTTAATGAGGGATGTAACCGTAACTGCTAAAACATGTCAGTAAAAGTAAAAGTGAAACCAAAGACAATGAGGATGGGTGGTGTATAGGTACTAAATGATGAAGGGCTGTAGAAATATTACCTTGGCTAAAACTAACAAATTTAACACGAAACGTTGGTTCGTCGAATAAAAGTGTCGAAGGGCGCAGTACAATGTGTCGTCTGCAACGTTAAAGGACCTGGCTGTGTCTTGCCTGCCAAGTGGCTTTCATTTATTTAAGTAATGAACTACGCATATGCACTCGCCACACCTGCTTCAAAGGAGTCTTGGACATCCAGAGAGCAGGTAAGAGTGCGTTAATTGTGTTTGGCCTATCCATAGGCAGGAGAAGGCAACTTGAGTGTGTATGGTGTGAGGCAGTTCTGTAGAGTCGTAAGTTTGGCTTTATCACGTGTAGTATCTTTTATGTTTGTTGACTCCGGTATTCTTGGCAAGTTATCGTAAGGTGTTAGGTGGTGTGTGGTTTGACTTCCTTGTAGGGTGCTGTTGTTATATCTATTGTATTATTAATTGCAGGAGCAGTGGCCATTCCTTCCGTCACGTCTTTACCAGCAATTCTACCGTAGGCTTAAGCTAGCAAATGACACGTTTAAGTGTTTGGCCATGTACAAACATACGGTTATAGATGGCAAGGTTCACAACTTGGTTCTTCGAAGGCTTTTGACAACACAAATGCCAAACAAAGCTCAAGATGTTAGTATACCTTCCGTAATGAGGAATTTTAGTTCGCAGGGTATAATAAAAAGCAAGACTTATAACATTGGCCTCTTCCGTGAAGATACTAGTAGTTATACTTTTAATAACACTAAAGATAGAATTTTGGTCAGAAGAATACCCAGTGAGGGCAGGTTTCGGGGCATCTGTGTATTTTCTGCACATTTTTACTTGGCTGGAAAGCTATGATGTGTTGCAGGATCTCAGTTCCAGTAGATCGTTTTTTGTTGATACGTTTAAAAGATACGCGAAATGATATGAAGCAAAGATGCAGTGAAGCTATAAAGTTCGTTTCAGGTGTGTTTATGGTATCTACGAAGAAAACGGAGTTCCGACGCTTCCCCTTCAGCTCGGTGTAAGAATAGAGCAGAAATAAACGGGCGCTTTTAAAAGAGCTAAAATATGGTTGTATCATAAAATACTGATTTAAAACATGGTATGGTATTGATAATGTTTAGATAGCATAAAGAAGTGCGTGTACTTGCCCTGACGTTATATCCTGCACTTTTTATCTTCGACGTTGGGACATTCGACTGGGTTAGCACGGGCGTCCCCATATGCAAGGCGAACCAAAAGTTACAGCACTCGGTCGATCCGTCTTCAGCTATGTTTTAGTCTCGGACCCATTCAGTGAACACTATAGAAACCATCCGCAGCCCTTGGAATCAGAAAGATGTCAAGTGTGTGTAATGTGGCGAAGAGCCTCTTTTTGCCATTTGTCCAACTAGTTACCAGTAAACGTAGTAGGGAGGCAGACCGCACGCGGTTAACCGATTACGTCTCCGCTTCATATGAACGCTCACTTAACAGCAAGGCTCTTCAGCAAGAAAACCGCCTCACTCTTGTAGCCTTCAAGAAAGCATTTAAATGAGAATGTGAAGAAACGACGAGAAAGATCATCAGCGGGCCCACGAGCACCTAAGCGAACCGTTGCGGAGAAAAAGCCAGGGCTTAGTGGAAACAGCCTCGGCTGCTCGAGCGTACAACCGGACAAGCAATAGCCGGTCAAGCGGGGGAAGTCAGTGAGCAGTGAACTAGCGTGAATGCCGAATATGTATCCGCAAACCTCACGTTGGGATCTGCGGATTAAGCATGTCAAGCATTGGTTGTTTATTTTTTTTGTGAGCAGCTGCGGTAGGTTAAACTTGCAGGTTGATTAAACAAACTCAATTGTATGGTAGTCCTCCAACCGTAAATACGCAAATTTTGCAGCTTGCCTACCGAAGTCCAACGTAGTCTCGTAGCAGTGTGAGACAAAACTATGAGCTGGTAAACTTAGCGTGATGCGAAGAGCAGCCACTCAAATAATTGGAAGGATTATTGACGTAATGCGGGCTGAATGGGTATAGGTGATCTCCTGTCCTCTGATAAATACCCTACTGAAGCAGAAAGATTCCAGGGTGAATATTTTTTGCGACTGCTGGAGGAAGTACGCAAACTTCCGAGAAGCCTACTACATTTTGTTGCTGTTGTTGCTGGGGACAGCTGACTCTAGAGACCGTCTCCTCAGCGCGAGATCACTGAGTGGAGTAGCGTTGATGTGGACGCTGGCCACTGCAGCTAAAATAACGCAAACAAAACAAAAAATAGGCACAAGCTTCATATAGCAGAAATGAATTATGGCGTAATAGAGGTAACATAAAAAAAACGCTATTGTGCTCCTTCGGAAATCACCGGGCAGCTGCCATTCAGGCGCTTTAAAATCTGTATGCTTTCTTGCAGCGAATGTCTGCAGCAAACCACATTCATTTACAGACACAAAAAAGGTAAATTAGGCAAGTTACAGAAGGCTTCGTTTGGTATTTTTTAGTGGCAAACAAGGTCTAGCGAGGATCCCACCAAAGCCGCATAGACAGGTGAAGACTTTGCCTGCACAGTAGGATTGGTGGGAGAGGAGCTTAGGGACGCCCACTGTATAAAGGCATTTTTGTTTATGCAGTTTAACGTATAAATTATCTTTACTATAGTTTTCTTTGTCCTACTTCTCAGTTCGCTCTCGAATATTAAACCTAAAAGTTTCCTTTCCCCTCTTAGGGAACTATTACACTGTGGGTGCCGATGTAGTCGTGCGGGTGACCCTACATTAACTTGCAGAACAGATTTGACGGCAGCAGGAGTCCGCGAGCCAGGGAACGCCCGTGCAATGCGGCCGAGCCGCGCAGAGGCCTGGGTGTTCTCTGGCGCTTGGCTCGTCGTACGTGTCATGGCCACGCGATGCTGACGCTGGCACAGCGGCCCATGTTGATGATAGTGGGCGCATGCTTTGACGACGAAGAGTCCTTTTGTCGTCGGAGCGCGACAAAAGGAAAAAAAGAACATGAGCAACAAACAAGTAGCACGAGCATGAAGAAGGCTGCTTAAGTAAATGTAGAAGGTGTGTTTAAGTTCAAGGTCCTTGAACTGTCCACGTGGTCAGCTTAAGGGCTTTCGGAGGGCATTGTAGCCTCCGGTGGCCTGGCTTGGGAGTATAGCTGCGGACGATCTTGAGGACGAATGGGCTGAACCGATGGCCGGCTGCCGCGGGTGTGCAAATTAATGCGGATGGTGGGACGGGTCTGGAAGGACGGGCCCTGGAAGTGCAGAATTCCACATCGTGAGTGTGCCGGTGTAGTAGCGGCACGCCTGATCCGTCAAAGTTGAAGTGGGGAGGATACAGTCGGGTGAAGCATAAACAGGCATGCTTTACGCGGAACCGGGAGGCGGCGTGTATGATGACTGCAGCGCTTTCGTGTTGCGGAAGTCTAAAGCAGGTTTTGATGACCGTGACAACCACGATGTATCCAGCGCATGGGTGTGGACGCGCAGAACTTGTGTCTTGCAAACTCTGCGTCCACTCAGCCATGCTGGCCAAGGTAAAACTGCACTGTAGAGTCGTCTGGCCGGGGTTGGCCGCGCGGGTCAGAAGGTTGTGGGTGACACCGTCCTTCCAATCGGTGTTCCGGTAACGGAAGGTTGTACTAGGCTGTGGGAGCTCTTCGGAGAATGCGCTTTCCTAAGGGTTGGTTAGGAGCAACACCGTATGCGTCTCGTGCGTGCTTCTCGACGACTGCAGTGGAGAGGTACCGGATACGTCAGCCTCATCACAGATGGCTCAGATGCGTAGTGATGCAGCGCCTCCGGCCGACGTCACCTGTTGTGAGGATATACACGGCGTGTTGGGTGCATGAACTGCGCTTACGTCCACTGAAACTGCTTGTTTCAAGGGTGGAAACGGCGGTGTGTTTTTAATCGCCAGCCCGGTGCTTGCGTAAAGCAGACAGGCAGCGTTGGCAACAGACTGCTGGGGTGTGAGGCCAAGTCGCTCATCATTGGCGCTGAGCTGCCATCCGCTGGGCATAGCGCGGTCGTAGCAGTAGTGTCATTACGGGGCGGTACCGACGACGCCAGCGTGCTGGTGTTAGGAAGAAGGACCCCGGCCGGGGTGGTGCAAGGCCGGGGGGCGGCTGGTGTGGGTGGTTTGAGGTACCGACCGTAGCGCGTCAGGATGACTGTCCTGAGCTCGTCGTAGGGCTGGGCCCCAGGCTCCAGCAATGTGGAAACCAAGCTTCATTGAAGGAGCTCATACATCAGTGAGTCGAAAAAGCACTCCACCTGAATTACCCAACTTTGGGGTTCTTGGGGTAGAATGGTGGGCGAGGTGGCAAGGCCGTTGCTTCGAGTGTCGTGGTGGAATCACCAGTAGTCGAGTGGCTAGGTGCAGCTGGCTTGGAGTGGCCGAAGGTGGATGGCTGACGTTCAGCGAAGCCCAGTGGTGGTGCAACGTTGTTTCGGTGTCGCGTAGGAAACTCGTTAGTGCACGAGGGATGCTGCAAGCTTCATAGGGCGGTTCCCTTTTCATGGTGCGTGACCGCGTGAGATGAAACCGTGGAAGGGAGCGATGCAGCGTCCTTTAGTCGGGAATGACTCGAGCCGAGGCGCGCGATCACGTAGGCCTGTAGCGTGTCGTAGGGCCGCTCACCATGTTTAGCGGCTCACAGCGCAGGTCGGTCGGAAGCAGGGCGTTGGTGATGCGGTAGCGCTCGGTCTGTGAGTCGATGCGGCGGATGAAGAAGTGCGCTTCCATTTCTATGAACCAGGCTCGGGGATGAACCAGGTAGGGCGGCAGCAGGCAAGCGGAATGGGGCTCCATACTGCCGACGTCCGGGTCACCAATTAATGTCGGCGCCGATGTAGTAGTGCGGCTCACCGTACAATTATTTGCAGAGAAGATTTGACGGCAGCAGGAGTCCGCGAGCCAGGGAGCGCCCGTGTAGTGCGGCCGAGCAGCGCAGAGGCCTGGGTGTTCTCTGGCGCGTGGCTGGTCGTGAGTGTCGTGGCCACGCGATTCTGACGCTGGCACAGCGGCCCATGGTGATGATAGTGGGCACATCCTTTGGCGACGAAAAGGCCGCTACAACACAATTAGAAGTGATGCCACAAGCGGGTGATTTTCCGCGCGTGCGCGGAATACAAAAGGAGTACATTTTAGGGTTTATTGTAAAACAATTTGTGTCCGCGCAGCCAGAACTGGACATGACGTTCAGAGACGGACATGTTACTTGATTTAAAAGGTTTTGACGAATGGTCCACTTACACATACAAGAAAAATGTAAGCGACAATGTCTTCACAACGAAGTTAACTTGTAGTATAATGAATGTGCAGCTTAAAGCTCCACCTGCGGCATGCCATGTTCCCGCAAGTGGGCCTTTCAGAGTCCCCTACCGATTATCACACGAAACGTTCTCTCTGAAAAATAACGAGCGAAGCTGTTCTTCTTGTTTCCTGAAACACCAAAGCCGTGACGTCGCTAAGGATTTACTAGCGGGATGTGGTTGCACAGGCCTTCTCGGGGTAAACAAAAGCAGCGTTTTAGAAAGCTGTTGGTGAATGAAGCCACCTTTTCTACACAACTTTATACCACAAATTGGTAATTTGCGGATCTCCCCACATTGAATACTGGCTGGTAGTACCCCAGAAGGTCATTGCGCTGTAAGAAGTAGATGAGGCTTGTATGGATCACCTCGAGAAGCTTGCAGAGGCAGCTTGTCAGGGTGAGGAAACAAGGGTCCGTTCCCATACTATGTGTTAATAAAGAAATCAGTGAAGTGCCTGCGTTTAGGTGTTGTAGTGTTGTATCATTGTGTACGTAAAGCTGTCTGCGCCTGCGGCTCAAGAGCCACATTTTCTGAGAGCTGTTTTAAGCTCATACAGTTAAAATGGGAAGTGGTACGAGATGTTTCGAGTAATATTATCGCAGACTTCACTTTATAGAATAGTTGTGGTTTCATGAACGTGTTTATATAGTGTGCAGAAGTGGAAAGATGCTTTAAGTGTTGTGCAAGTGAGTTAGCCTGGTCTTCAAGAGTGTCCCTTCTAGCACTAACCAGAGGAGGCTGTGTGTCTGCTGTCCTCTGAGTTTATAAAATTCGCGTGTCCATGTATGAGTAATCGATGATAGGTAGGTGCGCCGACTCTCTCGTTTTGCCTCAGGGGGCACAGGTTTTCCAAAAGACTTTGCCCTTTTGAACAATAGGAGGTTATCAGACAATGGCTGCCGACGTAGGATACCCACATCTTGTTTTGGGCCTCTCAACCACATTTACTATCCTCATTTTACCACGTCCTCTTTCGATAGCAGTGGGCACCAGATGCGTGAGAATTTTTTTTTTCGGTTGCATCGTGGCTCTGCGCTGCGAAACATTGGGTTGCAACTTTAAGGTGTAGGCGTCTTCTGAAGTGTAGCCTAGTTTGAAAGTGAGTAAATGTATTCCAGTTTGGTCTTGATTCATGTACCCTATTAGGGTAAGATAAACTGCTAGAGCGTTCACTCATAGTGCTGGGATCGTTACCTATAAATGTCCGGTAAGGAAGTGGTAAGCAACTTTAACACGGGTCCGTGCCCATGTTCCACTTAAGACTTGGAAAAATAACTGCGGACCCAATAGCCAAGTACCGCTATGAGGAAGTGTTTGTACTGTTTTTTTGCTATTAGGCTTTTCTTTTTGAATAGGCATGCTCCCGACGGTGTGACAAGTTTCCCAATAACGCGACGTCGGTCATCAGGTGCGAGAAGAACCCCTAACTGGATAATGTACGTCGGGGCTGCCGAAAAGAAGGAAAGGTTAGGGCAGCTGAGCTATCAGGATTTAGAACTTGAAGCAGCAGAGCTTGACATCATGAGCGATATAAATGAAGCGTACTGTATTATCCCATTGGAAATTAAGTTATAATGGCCACAGCCTAAATGACGGTGTGTATTAGGGTGCTGTGACACGCCAATGATTTTTATGCTATAAAGGTCACTTCCCTGAACATGTGTATCCTTCCCAAATACCATGACAATTAAAAAAAATTGTGTTTGGAAATCAAATATGTTTTATTGGGACGGATGACTCTTGGCTGATTGGAATGCAGTACACGGGAGGAATCATCACGCTTTTATGAGACGTATGCAGTTTTGTTGAAGGAATTGTGTATTCCTGTTATTCGGTGTACGAGCTCATGTAGTGTGCAAGTTTATGTTCAGGTCTTGTGCGTCGGTGACTCTTATGACTCTTGTCTTTTTTCGGTTACCTGGGGGTTTAGACAATGTAACTTGTTCCTTTCGCTGTTATGCAAACAGGAAGAAGTCCGTCGTTTCTGTCCTCTTAGGATGCCCTTATATTACTCGACAGATTGGGCTCTTTTGACCGCACACCATTGGCATGCTTTTTACCTCAACCGCCACCACCCAGGGCATCGGGCGCGCAACCGGTGAAACAGGCGGTACGGAGGGATTGGGTGCTGCGGCCTCCACGTACACCTCTTGAGCAGCGTGAAGCTTCTGGGGCTAGGAGAAGAAAACACCGAGTGGGCTCCATTGCTGGTGACGATGTTTGTGGCTACCGCATCCGCTGCGGGCTTGCCGTTTGGTGTGGTGGGAAGTGTTGGCTGCAAGAGGCAACCCAGAGGGGTGGAGGCGACCATTTCAGCAGCGGTTGGCTAGGTGGCTGCCGAAACCAGGAGCCGCTGAGCCCTGGGAGAACTTTGTTGGCGCTCTTCCCCAGCGCGAATCAGGCGAACACCTTTCGCGCAATCGGGAGGGAGATATACCTTGTTACTTTCACGGTGATTATTCTTTTTGCACTGAAAATTGTTCACACAAGCGGGAGTGGGCCGCGTGTGGTCCCCGGCAGTTAGCAAAAGTGGAGGCGGTTGTCCTGTGCGCTACATTTCTCAGAGGTTGTTTCGCCATGGCAGGAGTTTGTATCGTGCCCAAACCGCTAGAATTTGAAGCAGCGACGCAGGTTAGAATTGTAAGGACGTACACCACAACTAGTCAAACCATAATTGATGTTTTCCGAACGTTTCGATCGGTTGAAAATCAAGATTATATGTTTTTTTAGCATTTTTGTATTGTCCGCGGTGGTGGTGATTCCCCTCACGGCTGTAACATATTGATCCTTCAGGCCATCCAGAAGGTCATCCTCGGTTTTGTCTAGCAGATCTTGCTCAGATATTGTCACGTGTTTTGTACGATCGGCCTATGGATGTCGAGATCTGCCAGGCTTGTCTGGGTCAGAAGGTGTGCGAGTGGCTGGTGACTGTTTAGCAGGACGTCGTCAAGCAGGACTTCATCACCTGTGAGTTTTTTTGCATAAAATGACTTGCCAAGGATGCCTTCAAAGAAATTGGTGTGGATTAATACGGTTGCATATTTTCCATGTAGGACATAATATCTTGGAAACAGTAACCGAATGCGCATATCTTGGCACGTGAACTGCTGATCCAAACAATGAATAGAATTTTACCCGCAGAATAAAAATGGGTTAACTGTATTTGGTAAAACTCAGGCATTCGAACTGGTAAGCTTGCACTGATATAAAAACGATTGTATTCAATGAATCCCTTATTCCAGTAATAGCTTGTGGTGTAGAAGCTTGGGGTCTCACCCAACGAGTTGAAAAGAAACTTAGATCGGCACAACAGGCCATGGAACGCCGAATGCTAGCAGTCATGTTGAGGGACTGAAATATACCCGCATGAATTAGAGAAGCCCAAGGTGGAGGATGTTATATTTCAAATAAGGCGAAGGAAATAGGATGAACTGGTCATGCAATGGGAACGAGGGACAAAAGGTGGACCATTGATTTGAAGGAGTGCGTGCCATTAGGCCGCCAACGCAATAGGGGTCGGATGATAGCTCTTTGGCGAGATGAGCTACAAACATTTAAGGGGAAAAACAGTTCGCACAGTTCGCACTCGATAGTAGTGGCTGGAAATCTTTCAGTGAGGCTCGCGTCCTGCCGTGGACAAAAACATTTTTATGATGATGATGAACAAAGAGTAGAAAGAAAGAATATTTCACTTGTCCACATAGGCGATAATCAAGATGCATGGATTTTTGTCTGCCTTGGGGAAAGGAGTGGTTTGAAGGGCCAGAAATAAACCTTCTGTGGGTCTGTGTTTTTGGGGTCGATCATGTTTTTGATTGGCTAGGATTCATTGTATGGTAGTTGAGAAATATGTCAACGGGGTTCCTTTTCTTAAGGCTTATCCTATTTGCTCGAGAGGTCTCGAGATCCCTGGCTGGTCAACAAACAAGCAGACAGTCGGCCGGCTCTTGACCATGCCTCAGACAGCCACCGTTTTTGGTTTCTTATCATTCATTCATGAACACACTGGCACAGCTAGTCACAGCTTGTTTGGCGGCTCTTGGTCATAGGTGTCGCCGATACCGCAAACATAAATACTCGAGGAGCCCCTTGCGAGGAATAGTTAGAAGCTTACAAGTGGAAGCCAGTGACGGTTATGACGTTACACGCAAAAAAAAGCTTACATGTCTCATACACGTAATAGAGCTTAGACACGTAAATGCCTAGCATCCCCAAATTTTACTTTACTTCAGTGTATTTGAACAACATATAAATCCGCCATGTGCACGAAATGAATGATTATGAGAGGTTCGAAGCTAAAATGCTTATCAGTAAAACCATTAAACATTCACCCACGCATCATATAAAAACTCGACACGGTATTATAGGTCTTCCTGACGGCGCGCACACTCAAAATTAGTGAAGAACATAAGAAGCGTTGGTAGCCATGCTCGCGTCTTGGTTTGTAGTGCATGATGAAGAGCGCCACGTACCTCCCGTCGCAGGCAGAGAGTTGTGGGATCAAAACGGGCCACCGCCGCGTCAACGGCACTCGACGCGTTGTTATAGGTCTTCTTGACGGCGCGCACCATCTGAATGAGTGCAGGACATAAGCGCGTTCGTAGCCACGCATGCGTCTTGGTTCGTAGCGCAGTGGAAAGAGCACGGCGTACCTCCCGTCGCGACCAAGAAGTCGTGGGATCGAAACCGAGCGCCACCGCGTCACGACCACCACTCCTCGCTCGCAAAGCTTGAGACTTCCCACCGCTCTGTTGACAAGCCCGTCGATGACGTCGATGTTTGTGGTGATCATGTAGAGCTTGTTTGGGACGATGAGAATCTTTATGGGTAAGTTGGCAAATTCGGTGTGTGACATTTTAGCCACCTTAGCCGTCGCCTTCTGCAGACCGACTTGTGTCGCGTACCCCGGGTACGTGTCTTGAGCTCGCAGACGACAAAGGACAACGTCTTCTTCCTCAACGTCTTCTTCCTGTCCTTCTTGTTACCCGTGATACGTATGGGGTACGGGTTGGGCTTTTATTTTATATTATAGCCCTTTAGCTTCATGTCCTTCTTGTTACCGGTTGTACTTCGTGTGGTACCGGTCGAGGCAGCTTTGCCTTATTAACTCACTGTCCTTCTTGTTGGGTAGCAACCAACCAGTCGAACGTTTTGACCTCTTCGTCCAATGTTTGGTTGTCCAATATCTAGGGGCATCGTGCCACATTCACCATTACCGGTATGTACACGACGCTACGAGGAATGAGAGAGGGCACGAGCAAGAGGAGCTTCGCCACTAAAAAGCCCCAGTTGGATGTTTTCAAACACCCAATTATTATAAGTTTTTATGCGTATTCTGATCATCAGTATGTACTTTACCTGGATCAGTAATATTCATATACTCGCCCGGCTCGCCAGTTTTTCCACCGATTACTGCTGTCATTCTCTGAATGTGCCTGCGAAAAAGGAAATATCATTAGGACGTTATTGGGGAACGCTCTGGCCGCAGTAAAGCAGAACATCTGACTTGTTTACCTATTGGTGAATGGTCCCGTGTATCTATCAAATTGAAATGTGCCGTTTTTTAAATCCGTAACAACGACGTCTACCTTGCATTTTCGTTCCAGTGTCTCGTTTGCGTATTCGGTCCAAACAAGATCTTCTACGTCCATTATCTAAGCAAGAGAAAAATTATAGAAAACTGCTTTTTCTAAGCAATACACTCAAAAAATATTCCATTTCATAAACCCAAGAGCTAGGCAAAATAATCGAAACAAATGTCGGAGCGCGATAGCCCGGTGATTCGGTGGTCGTATTATTTACAAAATGCCGATGCAAAAAAGACAAAGCAGCTTCAGGGAGAGTTGCTCACGAGTAATGAGGGGCACCGATTATGACAATCGCATCACTGCAGCAATAATGACACCTATGAAATTTCTACATCTTCCTCAGCCACAAATACACCAGGTATAGTTCACATCAGCAGGTGCAGATGGTTCGTCTTTGTCGGTCCGGTGAGGCAGTCAGAAGGGAAAAGTGGGGCGTGTTCCTTCTTTGGAACGCTCGCTAGGAATGTCGGTGTAGTAAACGCAGCCAGTTCAAAATTCTCAGACCCATTTCGGCACTTTTGTACTCAGATGTGAGTCTTTCAAATACAGATTCCCCATGCGAACACAGTTACCCAGAGACATCTGCCTCTTTCTGAAGCTTCATACCTTGGCATTCGTGTGCAGATATAAAATATTGCTTGTGTCTTTAAAGGGTACTTTACGCGATCTTTTTCTGAGTCTTGTAGGTTCAGTTAAGGTATCTCTCCAAAACGTTAGCATCCCGTTCTTCAATGCCGTGCATCGCTTTTCCTTTTTGTGTCTTGCCTTACCTTTTGTTTTCTCCAGCGAATAAATTCGTGGTCTGCCGCTCGATACTTTCGGCAAACGCAGATTGAGAAGGTGTCATAATATTCGATAGCAACCACCTGTATTGCTACTGTGTATCTCGGCTGACGCTTCCAATTCTCGCGAGGGTAAGGCGTGTTAAGTTTGAAGGTCAAGTGCAAAGAATGAAGGTGTCGCATTCTGAAGTCCTGTTTCGATTGGAAATCTGACTGAGCCGAGTTTTCTGTTACTAGGGCATGTTCCTCGGGGGTCTCCAAATCGCGTGTGTCGTAGCATACTTCAGTCATGGTAAAAAACCTATTGACCTTTGTAGGTGTATGCAATGTCTGGATGCCTTGGCACTGTTCGATGGTTTCACGCCTTCTGCGTTTCAAGCGGTAATAAAATGGGATCTTACCATGCATAATTTCGTCTTGAAATTGAATGTTGGCAGCACATTCCTGGTTTTAGTGTCCGATGTAAAAATACTGTTCGATTTCCTTATTCCAAAATCTGCATTCAACTTCAGTGTTTTTGTCGCTGGCGTATAAAGCTCCTCAACGCATCGCGAACATAACTCTCTTATTGGGCACTTCCAACACTGCTTTCGCGTCTCGGCAGAGTTGTAGAGCTGTTAACCACGTCTTTGCTTGATTTGTGTGGTCTTCTATAGGGTGCATCCTATTCTCCTGAATACTGAGTTCACGTATCAGAGTTACTGAGTCTTGCAGTGCGCGATGAGTGGCGGCATTGATCTTACCGTTTAGCGAGTCGCTACTGGACCCGTGGGGGAAATTCCTCAGATGTGATGGTGCCTTGTCCTTTTGCCTGTGCATTTCTTCAGTAACCTTTTGGTAGAACCACCGGTTCTGTACATAAAACCGTTTCGTCGTCTGTGGCGATGGGTCTCTTTCTAAGGGCCGAATTTCGTAATGCCCGGAATTGCAAGACGGCCTTCATCACGGGTATCGGCAAAAAATGTAAAATGAGAGACCAATAACTGTGACGTCGCAGTGATTTCGTGGTTATTTTATTTACAAACTGGTCACGCCACGAAAACAAAGTAGCTGCAGCGAGAACTCTCACGATAATGGCGGGCACCGATGACGATAATCGAATAATCGCGTCGGTGTAGAAATTATGACGCCTATAACGTTTGTACGCAGCATGCCGCCCAAAGACAAAGTAATCCAGGAATGCGTACGGTGGAATTAGATAACAACTGTAGAAAAGAAGGAAGACATCAAAGCTGCTGTGAGCCCAAGCCACAATCATCATCACAAGTTTGATTCAATCACATCTTAGAAAGAAGCACGGCACCCTCTTTCTAGGACTCTAGAACTTTAGTCGCACTGGCTTTCGCGACATCTTTGGTGCCGAAACCCGGAAAATCGTCCATCGGAGCATCACCGACATGGCTTTGTCGATCGACCACCTTCGGAAGACTCGTGCCGTCGTCAAGAACGGCGTCACGCGAGCTCTCACCCAGACTAATAATTTACAGCAGCATCGTTCTCCCGACGCAGCAACTTTGAGCTCCCACGTTGACTACATCGTACACAGAGAACCTGAGCTCACCAATTTCATCGAGAAAAGCGAAGATGACCCGGATGATGACGGGTTAGAGCAGAAGCTAGAAGAAGCGGCAGAGTATACCTGCAGGATATCTCACGCCGTCTCTCAAGCACGCTCCCTCCTGCGAAATGCCCGCCAACTGCCCAGCGCGACCGATTCTGTCGCTAGCTGAGGGACAGCTGCTCCAGTAATTGATCCCATGGGTCCGTCAGGCGGGCACAAGCATGCGTCACGTCACCACGTGGTTATGCTTCCCAAGCTCAGATATCCCAGCGTTCTCGAGAAATCTGCCTGACGGGCAAGCGTATTGGGATCATTTACACGTTACGATCCATAAAAATAACGAGCTGCCGAAGATAGAGAAGTTTAGGTATTTTTGACGTACTTGGTCCGTGACGGCATATGAGCCATTGAGGGAATCCGGCTTGCCGACGCCAACTATGACCTCGCGGTGAAGACTTTAGTTCAGCGATTCGGGTGACATGACTTGCTCGTCAAAGAACACATTTACAAACTCATGGCATCGAAGCCGATACGAAGCTCAATGGATATGGAGAGTATCCGCGAAAAGTATGACAAGGTACAATTTTGTGTCAATGCCCTGGAAGCCCTGAGAGTTCCGCGACAGCAATACGCCGTAATCCTGAACCGTGTGCTCTTCCGTTGCCTGCCAGATGACCTGACTTCAATTTATCAGCAGAGGGTTAGGGAGATGAAGAAATGGCTAACGAACGAATCCGCGATGCAGCAAGAAGGAATTGGCCAGGTGAAAGAACTGATAGAATTCTTTAAAATTCAAATCAAAATTCCCGAGTAAGGAAGACAAGTACAGCCTCCATCAAACGCAGATCGTCGATCGGTCCAAAAGTCTGACTTGATCTCTCCAGGGCAACCGGAGGGATTCGTCCCCTCAACGTCGGCCTTGACCGCAAAGTCTGAGTCCGCAATAATACCGCCGTGTCCCTTGTGTGAAAGCCGTGGTCCCAAGGTGGCGGACTGCCTAGTTGACATGTCGGCGAACAAGAAGAGGACGCGATTGCACAACGCTCGTTGCTGCTTTTGGTGCGGCCGACGTAACCATGTGGCTCGTCACTGCAGATCTTCCCGTAACGTGACCCGCAGTAGCTGGATTCGGCGTAAGATAACCGCCCTGTTTGACTTGTTCGATCCAACTAGCAGCAGCACGCCCAGATCAACACGCCAGGTACAAGGCGGAGATAGTGCACCTTCCGCCGTGAAGGCTTCAAGCGGACACTACGGAGCAATATCAGTGTTGCTCCAGACGGCCCAAGCCTTGACAGAAGGTGTACGATGAAGCCTTGTTGTGCCACTGTTGTTATACACCGGAAGCCAACGCACCTTCATTCGCCAGAATGCCTCTAGGTCCCTGAAATTCACGGTTGTGGGCAGAAAGATCTGTCCTTAGTAACGTTACCAGTTCAGAGTCACCCAACTTTTTGAGGTGCCGGCGAGTACAAGTGACGCTACGGGAAGAAGTTCGTAGAAAGCCGTTCTTGTTGGAAGCTTTAGTAGTTCTGAATATTTGCTCCCTTGCGAGTGCGGAAATCGACACTTTGCCCGTGGAAACACTTATAAAAACCGGTAGGACATAGCCAACGCCTAGCTGCCGAGTATATGAAAGTGAAACGAAATGCGCGCACTGGTGGGTTCAGACGCCTACTAGAAGGTGGCCATGATCGGGATGGAAAGGATCAACCCAGAACTCGCAGCAGTAGCAACAGTTCTGGGTTGGACCATTCAAAGAACGCTCGTTTCTTGCTCATACAATTTTACCAGTACGATGTTCTTGTCGTGCAGCTGCCCAGGACATTTCGAATTTGACGCGTCGGCTATGTGGCGGCTTGATGTCATTGGCCTTGATGACCCGAGTCACGAAAAGTAGCTGCAGGATAGTCGAATAGAAGCATTCGAGCGAAACATCACTCCAATCAAGTTTCAAGCAGCACTTATCATCGAGACTCTTGGTTTACTTCCTGGCAGCGACAATCGTCAGCTCGGAGAGCACCGTCTGTGGATGCAACTGAACCGATTAACTGAACAACCTGTGGTACCGGGGTTCTTGCACTCGGCCGCGGTTCCCCAGACAGACATTGAGCCCCCTCAATCACACCTTTACTGGGAGTCCCGCTCCACCAAGGTCCACTGCTAAGCCGATCCGGATGCGCACACCTCGCCCAGCCGAGTCTGCCATGTTCTCACCCCGCTCATCTCGAGCCACATCTTCCTCCTCACCCGGCACATGTCCATCGCGTGGGATTGTCTGCTGCCACTATTACCGGGTTCCCACAAACCTGAGTTTCTGGATCAGTATTAGAGGGCAATTCGAGCGTATTTCGAAAAAACCATGCGGAGCGCTTTGCGAAACAGCAGCGTCTCGGCGACAATCTGTATAACATGCCCCCCAATGCCGTCATCCAAAATCACGCATTGACAACAAATCTCCGAGTAGTGTTCGACGCTTCTTCGCATACATCCCACCAGCCATGCCTAAACGACGTTATTTCAGAGGGCATGAAGCTTGGGTAGAAGTCGTTCGCTTGCTCGTGACTTTTCGCGGTCACCGTGTTGTCATCGTTGCAGACATAAAAAAGGCGATGCAGCAGTTGTTGATTCAACCAGAAGATCGCGTGCGTTCACATTCCTTTCGGTGGAACGACTGCCTATGCCAGATAACCCGGCGTCCCCATTGTCACATGGAGGAGGAAGCGCGTACAGTTTGGCGCGTCATCCAGCGCATTCATCCTGGGTGCAACGATTCACCACCATCATTTCCAGGCCTGTCAGGAGCAGTACCCGAAAACAGCAGCGCTGATGGAAAGAGCACTCAACATGAATGACCTCATAATTTGTGTACCCAGCGTCGCAAAGGCAGCTCTAGTGTAGGAGGAAGCTAGCAAAGTGTTCTCTGAGGCCGGAAGGGAGATACTAAAATAGGCATCAATCTCAGAGGAGCTCGCACATCAGTTCGTGCGGGACAATGTCGCAATCACAAATGAAGCGGGAGACGCAATCAGGATGAAAGTTCTGGAAGTACCGTGCGAGCACGCTGGTGAGTGCATTTACCTGTCGACGAAAAACGCATCCGAATTCATGGCAGCCAATCCATCAACCAAGCGCACCGGGCAGCCGACGTTTGCGAGCATGTGTGATCCATTGGGATACTTTCCACCATTCACTTTAACGGCCAAGCTTGTGTTCCAGGACCTCTGTAAGAAGAGCCGCTTATGGGATGAACGCCTTAAAGATGACGAACATGCGTTACGGAAGAGTTTGTGCGCCCAGTTAACAGAGTTGAATGATGTCGAGGTTCTATGGTTCGTGTTATCTGACTCATTCGATGTTGAAGGTTCAATCGAAATCAAGGCTTTCTTCTATGCAAGCTCGTTACCTTACGGCGTGTCTCTATACGTCCGAAAGTTTGGTGCCAGTGGTCTATATGACACCAGATCGTTGATTAGCAAGAGCCGAGTCGCCCATCTCCGGCCGATCTCCCTGCCTCGGCTACAGCTTCTTGCTTGCATATTTGTAGCACGACTCATACGTTATGCCCAAGCAACTGGAATTCTGGAAGACGCCTCTGTCAGTTTGTGGATGGACTCTCTTGTCACGCTGCACTTGATTACAAGCGCAGCCACAAGGCATGACCCATTCGTAGAAGACCACGTTGCTGAAATACGATGACTAACTGCTCTTAAAGATTACAGCATTTGCAGCAGGATAGACTACGCAGCAGATTTAGTCACACGAGCAATAAAGGGGGCGGCTCTTCTGCACTCAAACCAATGGTGGCATGGGCCTCCTGGCCCCTAGGTCCAAAGCAGGAATTCCCTGACGCGTGCTTTGCTGATTTTGACCCAAAATAGTTCGTAGTGTCAAGGGAAACTTTGGTTTGCCCTTACGATGTCACGAGGCACGAGCAGGTAGTGACCGTAGAAATTTACAGCTTCCTCAGGCGCCTTTTGCAGTCCACGCCTGGATTTTACGTTTACTGCGAAAAGCAGAGCGGTGAGAGCCATCACCAAGGGGCATCCTCAATGCAACTGAGACAATGAAAACTGAACGCAACTCGAGGTGGCTCGTCGAGCTGGAGTTATTCAGCGCTGAAGTACGCGCACTCTCAGTCGGCGAGACCGTTCGTTCGAGATCAGCGGTGCTTCGACTTTCAACTTTCATGCAAGACGAAGGTCCGCTCTGCGTAGGAGGCCGTTTACACAAATTGAATTCCAGCATCGACTTCAAGCACCCGATTCTGCTTCCTGCGTGGCACTCGTTTACCCTAATAATACAGCGCGACAGAAACAAAGACTTAAGCGAGGCATACAGGACGAGAGTTGCGCTCGTCCTGTGTGCCTTGTTTGTTGCCTCGCTTATGTCTTTGTTTCTGTCGCGCTGTATTATTAAGATGAATCACCAACTAGCCCAATACCACACTTTGCTTAACTTGTTTACCTACCTCATCGTTTCGGGGGCGCATCACTACACTCTTCATGGTAAAGCCGAAGCTACGCTTACGAAGATGCGCGAACGGTTTTGTAAGGTGAAGGGACGCCAAACCGTCGAAAGGGTGCTGGCTCAATGCTTGACGTGAGACGCCGGAGGTTCAGTGCGCCAACTGCACCCGTTGCTGCATTGCCAAACTACAGAATCACGGCAGCACACAACTTCTCTGCGGCCGCCCTGGACTTTCTTGGACTACTTTTACGTGCGTGGAAAAGCTCCTGGGGCAAAACTATACGTTTTACTGTTTTGATGTACTGCCATTCGTGGCATATATTTAGAGGTGACTTCGGATATGACAGCGGCTACCACGCTACTAGCATTCCGTCGGTTTGTGTCAAGACGTGGTATACGGAACACTGTTTACTCTGACAATGCTCAGTTCTTTCATAGTACCCCTCGGGCATGTGAGGCCACTGCAGCAGCCTTTCAAGAATATTGTCACGTAGCCAAAGATGAGGCAGCTATCTAGAAAAAAAGTTGTTTGGAGCGCACTTGTGCTCCCCTAAAACTCAAAGAATACACAGGCGGCGAAACAGCAGTCAACAGAGTGACGTGCGTAGACTGGTGTCGGCGATTCGAATGCCGCGGAATCTGCTCAGCGAGAATTTATCACTTGGCTCGAGTGTTTCTAGAATGGTCTAATTGTATCCAGAACAGTGTAAATCAACAAACAATATTATAGGCTGTTCACGTTAGCTCGGAATGCTCTGCCTATCAGAAGCGATAACTTATGCGGCAGAGAAAGAAAGAACATTACATGCGCCTGCCTTGGAACACACAACACCGACAGACCGGCGCAGCCGGGCGGCAAAAGGAAAACACAAATAACAAACCCAAAGCATTGTTCGAGGTATTATTCCACCCTATGTAAGAGTGCATCGAACCGATGCTAACACACGTGACCGTCCAAACAAATGAAAAATAAAAGCGTCATCGTGCGTAGAAAGAATTTAAGCTAACTAGTTGGACGACGTCGGGCCGCGTGTGTCGTGGTGATGTTCTGGAATCACCATCGGGGATCGCGTTGTAGGTAAGGTGGCAAGGGTGGCAAGGTAAGGGTCCGAAATACTGTCGTAGAAGTTTCTCACTGAGTCCACGTCGTCGGATGGGAGTCGAAACCTAGACACGATCCCCTGGGCGTTACTCGGCGTCTCGGCGTCAGTGGTTCTAGCGTCGCGCATCCACCATCTGGTGGTTCGTTGTGCGGACTCGAGCGAGCTGACGAGCATCCTCCGCACGCTGAAGGTGTCCTTGGACATCCGCTTTGAGGTCTTCTTCTACGTGGGTAGCATGGCGTCAAGCATCGTAGTCGGCTTCTTCCATTGACAAGCTAGAACTGTGTGATCTGTGTGGTTTCAAGGATAGCCGTGTATTACGCAAACGCCTTATGTACGCAAGCGTCCCGAGTCTTATGTTCAAAGTCGACATACATAGACAGCATATCCGCAATTGTCTTGTTCAGGCGTTCCGTTAGTTCATTCGTTTGGGGTGGATCCGCATAGTTCTCCGGTGAAGACCGTTCCGTGTCCGTGATAGGATTCCTCTCTGTCGCACGCAGTTTCGTTTATGAGGAACTTGGCGACTTCTTGTGCAGTCCCCCTGGGTAGATCGGCGGTCTCTCCGTAGCGCTTTATGTAGTCTGGCGCTACGACAATCCACTTGTTTTGGGATCGTGACGTAGCGATTGGGCCTAGAAGGTTCATTCCAATCTCTTGAAATGGCCTCGACAAGACAGAGATCGGCTCTAGTAGTCCGGCGGGTCTTGTCGGTGGCGTGTTTCGTTACTGTCAGTCACCGTAACTACGAAAGTAGTGGGTGACGTCGGATGTAGGGGGGGAAAGAAGTACTTCGCCTTGATTTTGCAATTGGGCGAGCTGTTCCGAGATGTCCGGAAGTCGGGTCACCGTGGTACGGTTCCAAAATTTCGTCACGCAGGTCTGCGGGGATTTGAAGTAGATAGTTCGTTCTCGTTCCGGAGCTGAAATTCTTCTTCACGAGAAGGGAGTTTTTGAGACTGAATGCTGGGAAGTTCCGCTTGAACGCACTAGGCACGGAGACGTTGCGTCCTTTGAGGTAGTCGATAATGACGCGCCCGTCGGGGTCGGTACGATGCTGGCAGATTAGGTCACTCTCTGTCCCAACTCCGAAGAACGCGCTGTCTTCGTCGGGGTCTTGAGGTGATGGGTCGACGAAGCGCGGGACAGGCAGTCGGCGGCGGAGTGTTTTCCGGCGGATTTGTAGAATATTGTAACGTCAAACTCTTGCAGGCAAAATCTCCACCGCCCAAGACGGCCAGGGGGGTCCTCCACATTCGTGAGCCAACAGAGCACTTACTGTTCTGTCACAACCTTGAACGGTCTACCATACACGTTTGGGCGAAATTTTGAAATAGCCCAATCGATAACCAGGACTCTCTTTCGGGGCCAGAGTAGTTTTTCTCCCCCTTCGACAGTACCACGGCTTGCATAAGCGATTACTTTTTGCAACCGCTGTGCTTTTGGACGTGGACGGCACCCAAGCCTATATTGCTGGCGTCCATGAGCAATTCTGTTTTGGCGTTTTCGTCGAAATGAGCGTGCACAGGCGGGTGTTGCAGGTGTTGATGCAGCTCGCAGAATGCTTTTTCTTAGGCGTTTTCCCAGGCGAAAGGGGTGCTATCTTTCGTGAAGCACGTGAGTGGCTCTGCAATGCGTGCGCAGCTTGCGACGAAGCACCGGCAGTATGCGCATAGTCCAAGCAATCTTCTCGCGGTGTTTTTGTATTTCGGCCTTGGGAAGTTCGCTATGGCTGTGGTTTTCGCCGGGTCAGGCAGAACCGCCGCATCGTTGACGACGTGCCCAAAAAACTTCAGTTCCTCGTAAGTGAAGCGGTATTTTCGGACTTCAGCGTTAACCCCGACAATCGAATAGCCTCGAGTACAGACTGCAACGTTGCAAGGTGTTCATCGAAAGTCTGGGCGAATACCACAACGTCGTCAAGGTAAACGAGGCCCGCGTGCAACTTCCGGCTAGCTAGCCCAGTGTCCATTACTCTTGGAAACGTTGCGGCCGTGGTGCACAGCCCTAACGGCATCACCTTGAACTCGTATAGAGACCGTCCGGGGTTATAAATGCGGTCTTCTCTTGGTCTCTCTCGTCTACTTCACTTTGCCAGTAGCCGGTCCTCCGATTCATCGATGAGAAGTTCTTCGAGTGGCAGAGATGGTCGAGGGCGTCGTCGATTCATGGCAGAGGGTACATCTCCGTTTTGGTGGTTTTGTTCAGTCTCCAGTAGTCAACGCCGAACGTTATATTGCCATCTCTTTTCTTGACAAAGACGAACGGCGCATCCCACGGAAGTTCCGATGACAGTAATATGTCGTCACTGAGCATGTCGATAATTGAGTCCGGATGCCTTGGTTCTCGTGGAAAGAGACGCGTTACGTTCACTGTCGGGTAGGTCGGGCTCCATCTTCGGTTATTATCTGGTGGTTCGCCACAGGTGCCTGACATTACTTTGAGTTCGATAAAAAAACTCGCTGTAGCGATGAAGCAAAGTTAATAACTTGTTACATTCTTCTTGCGGTAGCGCCGGATTCACACCGAAAACATGCGGAAGCTTGAAGGTATCTTCGGGTGTGCGTTCAACGTCGGAGACTGCGGTCACGTCATTTGCTTGTTGCGTTTCTTAAGGAATGCAATTGCACCGCATTTGATTATATGCTGGTACTCCTTTGTGTAATAGGTGACTAAAACTTGGGATTTCCGTTGCTTAATCCGCCCAACGCCTCTGGCGACAGACACACCGCGGTCAAGAAGAAACCTTTGGTCACTCTCCACGGTAGCGTCGACCGCAGGAGCAGCATCTCCACAGTAGATGGTGATCATCAAGATTGCGTGGGGTGGCAAGGTGACATGATCATTGGCGATCCTTACAGCTGCACAGGGTTCGGAGTTCGGTGCCGGCGTCATCGAGTGATCGGAGCAAAAAGGTATCGACTTGGTCTGCAGATCCATAGTCGCGCCGTTGTCCGTGCAGAGTTCATTCCGACAATTACGACGCCGGATTAGTGAGGCACGATAAAAAACGTGGAACGGTACGTCGTTCCGTCTAAGATGAGGCAGGATGCGCAGGTTCCACTTGGCGTCATGAGGTGGCCTCCTGCTCTGCATATGTGCGGACCGTCCGATCTGGTCATAACTTTCTTCAGCTTAGCCTGAAATGGTGCGCTCATTACTGAGTAGTCGACTCCCATTTCTATGAGGGCGACTACATCACAGCAGTCGATTCACAACTGGACGTCGGACGCCGCCTTCCTTGATTTCCTGGTTCGTTGGGGCGTCGCATCTCGGCTTGTGCGTGTTGACAGTCGGGAACTGTGCGCCGGCGTTGTCGTCTTCTTCTCAGGGGCAATCTCGGTCATGTCGGTTACGCGTCGCACCTTGTGGCTATTGTCGTGTTCGGGAGTCAGGTCAGAATTATGAAGGGTCGTCGGAATGAGGGCATGTCGTGAGTCGAATCGTTGTGTCGTTGGAGGGTTTTCGTTTTTCCGCTGTTGTGCGACTTCACCTCCAGAAGCTGCTGCTTTCAATTTCTCCAGCGTGGGTTTTTGGCTTTCCACTTGTGAAGTCAGCACTGCTATGTTGGTCCGCGACTGGTACGGGTACGAAGACGGCGTACAGTTGAAACTGGCTGGTCCACGGCTGGTCTTGGCAGGTATTCTTTATTCTCAAATTGGCGCTGGCCGGGTGGGGGGTTTGGTGCATCGACGAAGAAACCATGAAGTCCGAGTCTCTTGTATGGGCAGCGACGGTAAATCTGGTCGGCCTCTCCGCAGTGGTAGCACACAGGACGATTATTCAGTGTTCGCCATACGTCAGTCTTCCTCGGCACCTGGTTTCGTACTACAGGAGGTCGGGAGGGCGAAAGTGGGCGGCGGTAGGCCGGAGCCTCTTGACGACGTTTTGCAGCAGGCCGGGGTCGACGAACAGCCGCGGAGTACGTCATAGCTTGCGGCTCGCAGTGTAGGTCGGATGGCACAGAAGTTCCCAAAGCGTTTTTAGGTTCTTCCCAGATGACGTCATTTAGGCAAGGGACTTGAGGTTCCGACGTCGTAAGGAAACGTTTCGGCACCTCCTCCCTCACCAATTCACGGATGGTCTCGCGTAGTGTGTCTGAGCTAATGGCCCCAGGACCGATCGTCTCCGAAACGATCGCAGTCGCTGGGCGGTGGTACTCGCTCGTCCGAAGTTCAAGAGTCTTCTTCATCGCGGCCGCCTCACACGTGAATTCAGCCACCGTCTTCGGAGGGTTACGGACAGGAAAAGCAACAATTTCTTCCTTCACTCTTCGCATGAGAATTCGAGCTTCTTTTCTTCACTCACTTCTGGGTCCGCACAGTGAAAAATTCGCTTCAGGTCCTCAACGAATACGAGCACGCTTTCATTGGGATGCTGCGTGCATGTCTGTAGCAGCTGCTGGGCCCATTCTTTGCGTACCAGAGTTGTGAACCTTTCGGAGAGCTCGGTCTTGAATAACTCACGGGTTGTCAGCGTACGTTCGTGGTTCTCGAACCAAATCCGTGCGGAGTCTTCAAGGAAGAAAAACACTTGCCTGAGTGATTCGTCGTCATCCCATCGGTTAAACATTCACACCGTCTTAAGGTGCTCTAGCCATTCCTCACTATCTTTCGTAGGTGATCCATGAAATTATCGTGGTTCCTGGGGTGTCTGCAGACTACAGGAGGGCTCGATGCGTTGGTCGTCGTGGATGGGTTGTTCATGGCACCGGCCTTGAAGACTTCGGCCTTCAATTTTTCAGGCAGTATTCCTATTTACGGATTTCGGTCTTGCTGTCGGCGGATGGAATGAGTTGGACTTGCTTGACGACTTGAAGAGGGTTCAGGGTACATGCACCCCGCACTTCCACCAGATATAGCTTAGCCAAATATAACGCAGCGTTTGAAATTAAAAACCAAGTTTATTGGAGCGAACTTGTCCTTCCCCTAACCACTAAAGATTACACAGGCGGCGGACGAAAGCAGTAAACAAGTGACGTACGTAGACTGGTGTCGGCGATTGGAATACCGAAATTTGCGCAAGACCACTTCGATGAGGGCGCCACTTAGGCCTTCCTACTTCCTGACAGGTAGGCGTGCGCTTTCAATGCCTCAAGAGTTGGCAGTGACCGAGACGTCGTCGACCCCAGCTGACCTACTGCGACGAGTCCGCTACCATGAAATCCTGACAGCTTTACTGTGGTGCAGATGAAGGAACGCCTACGTGCTGTGACTGCGTTGCCTCACCCCTGTCCCGGCTTCTTCAGCAGCTGAAGGTGGGCGACGTCGTTATAGTGCATGATGACAGCGCTCCGCCAATGCAATAAAAATTGGGACGAGCGGAAATGCTGCACCCAAGCGTTGGACGGCGTCGCTAGAGCTTGCTCGGTCAGCATTGCAACAAGACATGTGGTAAACCGTCGAATGCAAAAACTTCACCGGTAATAACGAGCCACCTAATCATCATGGGCCCACAGGAAGATGTTGAAAAGGAGGGAGATGACGAAGCTGGAGTTAGCACGTGGTCGATGATCATGAGGAGTTTGGTTCGATCACATCTAATAAAGAGGTACGGGTCGCTCAGTCTAGTGCTCTGAGTCCTTGACTCGCGCTAGTTTCCACGACAAATAGCTTTCTACAAAAACAACAAACCAAATGAAATACACATCTACAATAGTTTAGGTTGTTTCTGCACTTGATATTTTTACCTAAATCCTATATGTACTATTTGTACAGGAGGCAAGAAAAGGAATCCAAAGAATAGAGTCTTCACTTCTCTTCGAATTGCACATATCATTTCATTCGGCTTTTTCTGGATTTTCCATTTCAATTCAGCTGCATCATTTGAAATTTGGCTTACGTACAAAAAGGCAATAAATCACCACCAATGACAAAGTTTCAAACAAAACAGCACATAAAAACATTCCTAATTTTGCTCTTCAACAAATAATGTTGTGTTATCCAGCGATTTCGCTCTTTATATGCATGATAGTTTGTTGCCACAAACATTTTATTGCAAAGCTTTAGGACGTTTTAGCTGTAAAATAAAATAGTTTCGGCGTGTCATCTGCGGAAACATTGCAACACCTGAGGACTTCTTTAGTCTGAAGCACTTATTTGACCTTCTTGAAGCGTTTACTTTACCAGCAAAAATTTTGAATATTCTGATATACTTAAAACAGGTTCGATTCATCGTCCTAACCCGGAGACAGCAAGAATGATAAATTTTTGGGCGCTCAAAAAACCCAAGGATTTCTGGTTTACTATAATGTGTTAGAAAAACTTCCCAGAAATTACTACTTCTCCGCTGCGTATTTAGAAGAAACTATAAAATGCAAGTAAAACCACGTAGAAGTTTTTGTACATCTCGCAATAAGTAACTTTGGAGACATCATTTAATAGTATTTGTCTTAATATATTTACTACCTGCAAATAACAAAGTTTATTTAGGCCAGAACGTAGAAAGAAAAATATTTGATTACCACGCCGCGATTCACCTATACCTATGGAAAAGGATCTCAGAAACTCTTTTTGTCCTGACAATTTTAAATCAATGCTGACCATATCACCTTCTCATTTCATATGTTTTTAGTTTCTTCTGGGAAATATGTTGTTTTTCCATCTTCTACATCAAAGAAATGTTTTCAGATTTGATATTATTGGAAGAAACCTGTAGTGATGGCAGTGCTGAAGAGATAAGGTAGCGAGGAGGGCCACCCAAATATATGTAAGGTATGTACACCTGCCTATACAGCGCGTACAGGAGAATAGCTGTCGGGCTGGGCCAGTTTGGTCCACAAGGATCATATGAGCCGGCCACTAATGAGGAGTCTTCAAGGAGAGAAGCCGGTGTGGGAGTTCAGGCTTTCAGTAATGCAGTCGACATCCAATTTTCTGTTGATAAATCTTTTCTGAAAGACACCCGAGCGACCTCAAATGAGTTTCTGACTGCAGACGTCTTCTCGGACATTTTCGGTGTCCGAAATTTGGCAAGCCTGGAAGTGGGCAGGAGCTGGGTAATGCAGACGGATGATACCCTGAAGAGGTCACAGACTCGAATGGAAACGAACACCTTGAAGTGCAGGGGGATTCAGTTCTGAAAGAGCTCCCGCCTGTGCTCATATGTGTCGACAAGTCGTCAACGAGCCGCTACAACAGCTGGCATTGTGCGCGGGACAAGCGTTTCTCTGCTCCTAACGCTATAAGCCGTTCTCAAGATTATGCCAAAAAAATGAGGGGCAAGAAGTAACAACGCTCCAAAAAGGAGTTAAAGAGCAACATTACAAGCTCCTGAAGAGAAAAAGACAACCTCGGCCAAAGCAATGTAATTGGCTTAAGTCTCTATTACAAGCAATTCTGCTGATGAGCGATTGGGTTCTTCCAACAAGGTTTGCAGGGTGGATAACTTGACTCCTGGAAGAATCGTCAACACCGAAATAGGTTCAAGAACCAAAATGTGCACTCTTAACTCGGAGCTGCGCCTGATGACTTCGAGTACTTCATCTGGAAAATACGGTGAACGATCGAGTACAGTTAATTTGGCTGCTTTTTTGGGTTCTAATTGGTGTGCTTTAAAATGAGAGTGACGTTACTCGTGTTTAGTATAGCAATTGAGCGGTTCATGTAGCCACCGTTTTTTGTTTGGCTCCCCTTGAGCTAATGAACGAGTAATGTATTCCGTTGCGCATTGTACTCGGCACACACGCAATTTGGTGGTTGCATTGGGTACCGTTGGCTCTGTATTTTTCGTTTGTGTTTTTATTTCACTCAGTGTAAAAATTATACATTTCATATGCATTAAAATAATTACCTTGCTTAGTTGGAATAATTTGTGTTATTCTTTGCGTGATATCTTTGTGTGGTGAGTCAACAAGTCTAAGCAGTCCTGACACAAGCTTTTGACTGGGGGCTGTTGTAATAACATCGCGGATGAGCCACGATGGGGCTGTCTTCACTCTTTTTTTGCTTGTATTGTTACGTTCCCCCGTCCACAGGAGCTAAAGGTAAGGTCGACGCTTGTGACACTATTTCTTTACTGCCTTTCTCTACTTGTGATGTTCAAGGACAGACTGGGCCAGGGGTAAAGTGCAGGAGTATTTAGCAAGCTGCACTAAAAACGCTGCTTCTTCGAAGGAGACATGCCGGCGAACGGATGCGCCAACATGAGCGGGTTTGTTTGCAACTGCAGTCATCAGCCACCTCGAGCAATACTCCCCTTTTTTCCCCTTTTGTGATGGCTTTTTTTTTGGCGCCTCTTTTAATTTTTTCCAACTGTGTCTGTTTAAAAAAAAACCTTTTTGGGGGGGTTTAAGAATGCTCCGGACCCTTGGATTCACAGCCTGTACCAGGGTTTTGTAGTTAATAAAAAAACAAAGGAAAGCATGGGACAAAGGGAGTAAAGGACAATGAATGCTGGGCCGGACCGCTTGACAGACAGCCTGGACTACGCTTTCGCAAATGCACACACGCCGACTATTATAACGGGATTGATGTACCAACCCGGAATAGAGACAGCAGCACACGAACGGACTACTCGCGGAAACACAAAGGTGCGGATGATTGCGAACAAAGTAATGAAGGAAGTCATACGCTTACAGGCGGGGATCGCAGAGCCGAGCTGGTCTCGATGTGACGACTCGCGAGACGCACCTGTCTTGATGGCCACGGGGCAGGTTACTGGAATCGTTGTTGAGGTGTCTCGCTTGACAACCTCGTGAAGGTGGCCGATGGCTAGCGGCGCGACGCAAGAGCTTTGGTCTGCGCCACGACCAGTCCTCGCTCTTCGTGGTCCAGGACACAGGAACACCACTCACTGCGACGGGCGCAACAGCGTCTTGTCGTCTCTGCGTCGGCTGTCGTCTCGCTCACAGCCCTGGTGGTGGCTCGTACGGGAGAGCCGGCGACGGTCCTCGGGCCTACACCACGAGGACTGCCGTCTTGCTGCCTTCGGAAAGAACAGATTCCCCTTCGTCTTCTTGGGACTTGTGTCCGTAGGGTGCACCAGTGAAATGCTTTGGCTTGGCCAATCTTGATTTGGCGCAGCGACACTTCATTACACTACCTCCGTCTTAAGAAAGCTCTCAGGAGAAATATTCTAAGTGTCGTATTCGGAGAGCCAGTTTGTGCTGTGAGAGGATATGGCTGCTGAGTTCAGGAATGAGTCCAACAAGAAAGGTCTTGAAGGTTCAATGCACAGTAACTCATGTAAGTTCGCCAAGCTTCAGCAAAACTGTTCTTGAAATATAAGTCCCTTCTGCAGGTTGGTTAGGCTTTGCATTTTTTTAAAGAGTAAATGTATACGTGTGCCACCACAACAAAGCAAAGCTGGAGGACGCAGCACACCTACCGGTCTTTCTGTAGAAAATGGTTAGAGAAAAATGTCAAGTTCACTCGCGAGTTTCCCGTGGAAAGCCAAAGGTTGTTCGCGAAGAAGACCGGTGTCTCTTTCGCGTTGGGCACACTGCACCCTTGCTGTGGAAGACACTGCGGTATCGGTGCCTGTGCCTACTAGGCTAGCGTTTTTATTCTAGTCTCGAAGAAATGAAAGTACTGCGCCTCTTTCTAAACTTGAAGAACACATTTCTTTTCCCTTATACCTGGTCTCCCCGCCAGTCTTGTCTGCATTTGTTTTGCTTACGGCAATTCCTCACTGCAGCCTCTTCAAGTACAGCCGCATGCCGCGTGCCACCCAGCACTTCATCAGTTAGCTTCCGGTATTCGTTAGAAAGGCGTACACTGCAATAGAGCCATAAGCACCGCCTTGTTTGTGGCGCTCTGTTCAGTGCTTTCTGTATAGTTTTCTGCCTAAGCTTTTTAAAGCACTCTGTGTTGGAATGGCTACAAAGCCTACTACGCACTCTCGGCTGGATGAAGCTGTTATATCGCCAATGAACAGACATCTCCCTCTTTTCATTTTTATATCTTCACCTTTTTCGACGGAACTTTTCTCGCTCAGGGCAATTACAACTACAGGAACGAGAGAGTTGTGTGCGAATGGGTGTGGCTTCATTGCTGTTGTAATTAACACCTATGGGGTAATGCCACCGCTTTTCATACTGAGAGCCTCGCCCACTTCAATCACGAATGCCGCATTGCGTGTAATGCCTCCTTCGGAGTAAACACTGGTCTGTTTTCGCTTCACATCTTTTACACTGCCAGTCTTACACTCGCCACGTGTTTCAGCAAAATAAATGCTTGCATCATTTCGAGCGCGGGTAGGAGTAGCCGACGCGCTTGTTGAGGCAGTAGCCTGTACTCATCTCCTACTGAGTCTTTGGGTCTCCAGTCGCTTTCTGCTTCGTGGCATAAAACTTATACTTGGAACACCTACCTATTCTCCTGAGGTTCCCTTTCCCCAGAATGTGTTGCCTCAGCCACGTCACACGCTTAAGATAATTCCCCTGTCTTGTGGTCTTCAAATACCCCTTTGGGTATATTAGGACGTGTAGTCTTCGTGAACTCAGTCAGTCGTTTTTTGAGTTCAGTTATTTATTTTTCCTGTTCGTTCTTTTGCATGTGATATTCCCTGAGGGCCTTATTTTCTTCTTCTTGCTACTCCTGAGGGTGTAACAGCAACCTTTGTGCGTCCACACAACCATGTTCTAGTATTCATACATCAATACCAAGTGGCCTGGCCTCTCTTTTTTGAGTGAACTGTGGCTTATGCTTCTCGCGCTCGGTGTAGAAATAACTTTGAAACTCTGCACCACTCAGCCCACCTCTTGGCCATGTTTTATTGTCTTTTCTAGCCCGGCTGTGTACATTTGTATGTATCGGCGAAATGCGAAGAGGAGTAGTAAGGCTCCTCTCTACAGATGGTAAACTGCGGATTCTGCCAGGCTCGCCACTTTTGTAATGAATGTTGCGCCGGACCGCATTAGAGACACGAGCTTGGACTACGCTTGCGCAAATGCAGACACACCAACCATAGCAAAAATGCACACACACACACACACCAACAACTAAGATTGATGTACAAACCCGGAATAGAGACAAAAGCACACGAACGGACTACACGCGAAAACACAAAGCTGCAGATGATTGCGGAGAAAGTCATGAAGGAGGAAGTCACGCTCACAGACGACGATCACCGGGCCGAGATAGTCCGGACGTGATCACTCGCGAGACGCACTTGTCTGGATGACCACGGGGAGGGTACATGAACTCGTTGTGGAGTTGTATTGCTCGACAACCACGTGACTGTGCCCCATGGCTAGTGGCGGGACGGGAAGGCTTAGGTGTTCGCCACGGCGGCGCCTCGGTGCGCGCGCTCCACGCCACAACAACACCGCTCACTCCGACGTGCGCAAGAGTGCCTTGTCGTCTTTGTTTCGGCTGTCGCATCGTTGAAAGCCCGGGTGGTGGCTCGTACGGGAGAGTCGGCTACGGTCCTCTGGCCTACACCATGAGGGTGGCCGTCTTGCTGCCTCCGCGGACGCACAGCTTCCCCTTCTTCTCCTTCGAACTTGCGTCTTTTGTAGTGTACACCCGTGAAATTTAGTGGGTTGGCCTCGCTTGATTTGATGCGGCGGCATTTCATCACAGCCTCACAGCGGCATTAAACATCAGAATAATAATGCACGCAATAAAAATGCTGCGTAGAAATTTATAAAAATCTATACAGAATACCACAATAACATTTGCAGAAAAGAACAAAATTAGAGTCAGTAATACATTAACATATTGTGCCTCAACACCCTCGTGCGCTTCGACGAATTTTATTTTAAACGAGTTTGGTATGTTAGTCTGCTGAGGTTATTTTTTGACTTCTGTAAATTCTTGTGTATACCTGTCACTATATATTTTCATCGTCTTTTTCGTCTACTGTATATTCTTCTATATAATTGTCAATATACCCTTCCTCATCATTTATCCACCCGACTGCATGTTATCTATGTCACCCGCATCCACGGCGGACTGTAGCCAAACTTGCCATCAAACCTAACTTTACTACTGCCATCCCATTTCCAATGGTTTCTCATGAGGTAACCTAATAAACCATCAACTATTTTATTCTAGTGATTGTTCTATTTTATGATGAAAGGACAACAGCCCTAAAGAGCTCTAATACAGCCGTAATGTATGAGTACACAAATAAAACTCAAAAAGAACGAGAGTACAATCAGTTGAAGAGAATGGCGGTTGGTGGTATATGAAGCCATTTTGATTATGGATAATGGGAAATGAAGTTTAAAAATTTAATTTTGACATATACTTAAAAACTCGCCCAACGGAAGCCATACCATCGTCACCCAAAATAGGAATGGGTAAAGTGGATTGCGTTTTGTGTAGAGTTCGGGAAAGTGTTTGAGTTGAGTTCTGTCAAGTGCCTTTAATTGAATGAGATGGTGCACAGGTGCTGCACATGTGTTTTGAAGATATCATGAGCACGTGCGAGAGGGTAGCATGTTTGTGCCATATGTGTAGCGCCCAAGGCAATTTCTGTGTATCTGTTGCGTTTTTCGGTTGGATAGCGTCCCTAGTGTGGTTTTATTACGTGTAGCGTGTTCTCTGTTTGCATACTCAAGTCTGTTTGCCAATGTGTGCGAAGGCGTTGTTTGAAGTGTGGCTTGACATCAGTGTATGGTGGAGTTATGTTGACAGTGCTTTGGAATTCATCAGTAGAGGCCATTTCATCAACCCCGTGATTACCAGCGAACCAAGAGTGGCCTAGTAGCAAGCAAAAAACCGCATCACGTTTGGTGGTATATTCACAAGTAACGGCATTGAAATCAAACAGACAGCACAATTTATGGAAGATATAAACGAAGGCAATACCCACAAATCACTTTAAAAATCTACAGTAATAGATATTGAACTGTGACTTTGTAGGATATGATTAACAAGGAGCATACCATAGGCATCCGCAATAGATACTAGTGTCTCTTTCGAGAAGGTTAGTGCCAATAAAGTAGGACCCACACGCTGCAAAGGACATAGATGTGGCAGTGTTCTAGGCATCAGGGTAAAACTCTTCGCACATGCATTAGTGCTGAGGATGTAAGAAGTGCTAGAGGATTGCTTATCTGCTCTCTGGGTTTTTCTCTCCGTTTAAAAGACATGTCACATGACACACGGCGGACATGCTGTAGCGATATCAAACCTGTTATATAACTTTTGATGGAATCTGAAAAGGAGAGAGAAAGCTCCAATTGCTCTTCTCTAACTCTCTAAGAAATTGAATGGATGACTTTATTATAGGAGGAGTCCAATACGCCCGGCTGGGGGACATGGGAAAAAGGGTAGGGGAAGATGGTTCATATAAAGTATTCCGTGCACTGAGAGGGTTCACTTAGCACGGTATGCACATTTGAAGTTGTGGCGAGGACACTTTAATACGACCATGCTCGGGGTGTGCAATTGGAGCCGTTCAGGAGCCATGCTGAGGCACCGGACCTAGGCCACCTCAGACACCGACCCATTTCTCGCCGTAACCGCGCAGTACGGAAACAATATGTCTGCACTCTCGCCATCGACAAAGCTCCCGATGAAATAGACATTTTTAACTACGCATCCATGAACGGAACTCTATAAGGAAAGGATTCAGACAAGGTTAAACAATTATTCTGTAGTTGGGATACGAATGTATCTTAAAACGCGGGAATAAAGTAATTGTTACGCATTGTTAAGATTCTAAAAGAATGAAGAAGGACCACGTACGTTCGTTGGTCATCACGGCACCACTTATTACATGCAACGTAAAAACTTTTAAACGGACTAGGTCAGAAAGCACCCGACAAAGCCCCAAGGCAAAGCCCCAACTGAAGCACTGGGTCGAGCCTTCACAATGAAGGTTTACTCGTTGACCCATTCACCACACTACCATAGTGAAAACGAGAACCAGCGAAGCCAGTGTGCAGCGGCAGCAGGAGTTTTTTGTTTGCACCATAAGGTTCTTAGGAGAGAACCTTACGCATATTTATACAGGCATTTATACTTACGTTGCATGATGTAAGAAATAATTCTGTGTTCGTGGTTCACTGCAACACCTAACAAACGTGTGCTTTTTGTTCAAATTAATCTACACATTGTTGACAGTAATGTCTTGGTCCGCCTGGACCCTATGTTTCCTAGAGAACAACACCAAGGAGTTTTTTAAGGTTACGTTTAATGCAATTCTTGTCTAGCCAGCCGGCTACTTCTTGACGCCAACCTAGACCTGATGTTCAAAGATTGAATTAAACATGATTAGCAGGATATATGCTGTTCGTGTAGATTCGTGGACTAAGGCATTCGAGATGGGAATGTCTTTCAACGAGAGTTTATCTAAACTAAAAAGAGAGTGCAGCTCAACACTTCAATTTACGGCCTGTCATTTTCATGCACGAAGAAGTTTCAGAGTGTACAACCGACTCTCATGGGGAAGGTTGTCTCTGACATGAAACTGCTCAGGGTGTTTACCATATTACCCGAAACACCGAATGACTTCAGGTTCCTGAGGATGCCGTAATGCCGAGCTGTGTCGTAGGCTTTCTTGATGTCGAAAGACACCGTAAGGGAAAAACTATTTATCTATGAAGGCGTCGTTGATATAGGATTCAAGTGCGACCTATTGGTCTTTCGGTGTGCGTCCTGCCCGGACGCCTGCCTGGCAGCTCTCGAGACGGCAATTGTACAAAAATGTGCATAAGAGCCACCCGTTGGTAATCGTTTTCGACAAGGCTTGCACAGGCAGTTGGTCAAGTTGATGGGTAGCTAGTTAGCGAGGTAGGAAGGGTCCTTCCCCCTTTTCAGAAAAGCTACAACTTAAGCCTGCCTCCAATACATTCGAATCTATCCCGAAAACCATATAAGGTCATATAGGTGAAGGAGAGTTTTGAAGAGTGTCTGTGTGTAAGTGAGGTATCATTTTATGACATGTGATGTTATCTGGCCTGGATCTGATGGTTCGCACATGCTCAGAGCTGCCATGAGCTCATAAAGCGAGAACTCGGAGTTACAGGAAGTGGTTGGTCTGTCATTTTCATTTACAGGCTTCTTTACGCCCAATATGTTTTTTTTCATGAAAATGTTTGGGCAGTGTGCTGCCCTATACACTCGTTGGAAGTGTTGTGCAAGTGCGCCAGCCTGGTCTTCGAGCCTGGTCGCGAGTTCGCTTCCCGGCCGCGGTGGCCGCTTTTTTCTGTCTGTAGGCGAAGAAAAACGCCCGTGTGTACGATTTCGGCGCACGATAAGGTCCCCAGGTGGTCAAAATTATCCGGAGCCCCATAGGCGCGCCCATCGCCTGGTTGTGGCGCGTTAAACCCCACAATCAATCAATCAATCAATGGTCTTCGAGTGTGTCCGCTGTTGTGCTTACCAGAGGCAGCCTGTGTGTTCGTTGTCCATTGAGTTTGCGTATTCGTGTCTATACTTTCCGTGTGTCTGTATAGGACTGTATTGTATTGATGTTAGGAATGACAGCCAACTAGCTCGTTTTGCCTGACGATGCACACATTTTCCTAACGGCTTGGCGCGGTTAAACAAAAAGTGGTTACCTGGCGCGGGGTACCGCCGAAGGATACCCCACGCCTGGATGTGGGCCTCCGGCGCCCGCCACAGGCCCCATTCTACCACGGCGCCTTCTCCTTGCGCAGGGCCACAGAGGAGCGGGGAAATGCCTTTCCGGCATCGTCGATGATGTGTTCCGCGAGGAGCTTGGTTTCATCTTCAACGTGTAGGTGTTTTATGTACGTGTACTGTAGTTTTGATGTATCTTTAAATGTTTTCCAGTTTGCCCTCGCTTCATGGAACCTTTTCTGGGAAGATGGACTGCTCGGTCTGGGACATATATAGGTAAGTGGGGACGGTAAGTGGTAACTACCTTATTGGTTCGGGCCAAAGCCAAACTCAAGATAAGGAAAGAGAACTGCGGAACCAATAGCCAAGCGGCGATATGAGGATCTGTTATGACCTAAATTATTGTATGTAGGCTGTTTTCTTTTGAACAGGCATGCTCACGAGGATATTAGGCAATCTCTATCTGGCGACATCATGCATCCATGTGGGAAGAGCCCCCAAAAAAGTAAGGCGGAATCAGGTCGCTTAGCAGAATAAAAGACTCGGGTGATCTCGGGTAAAAGACTCGGGTAATAAAAGAAAAAGTGTGATCTACCAGGCCCTCTAAATGAGAGCTCTAGAAACGTTAAATAGGAGGGATGTACCGAGAGTATAGTGTTGAGAGCCTATATAATACTATTATTTGAACGGCACCAACCTCAACGGTGGTGTGTTGTTGCATAGTATGGCATGGCAGAGATTTTGGGGAAATAATGGCCAATAATGGGGTAATAAGAGTGTACCGCCAACATCCCTGTCCTCACTAACTACAATGTAACTATTGAAGACATTTGTTTGCTTGGAGTTTATATCGATGCCTTCGAGATACGTCACAAATGGCTGCTTCTAACGCCATAACTCATAAACCTCGTCAAGATTTCACGGAAGGCCCAGCAGTTTGATTGGAGTATATTTTCTCTAGCCATTAGAGACATTTAGGAGGTACTAGATTGTGTGTTTGTATGTTTTCATGTTTTGTCTTTCGGGCCTTATGCTCTCAGAGGGGGCTTTATAGGCTTTTCTTTTGGCTTGTACGCAGGAACCGTTTCTTGCACTGTGTGGAAGGCAAAAATGGCGCGACGTTCATCTCGTCTTCATATGTCCTGCGGGTGCCCAACTGACCGTGCCATTGTTTGAACCGCTACCGCCGAAGGTGTTAGGATCTCCACACATGGCGCGGGTGCTGCGGCGGAGGCAGGAGCTGACGCGGAACCCCCAATGTCCGTCTCCTTGCTGCCTCCCGTGGAAGCAGAAAGGGTGAGAAAGCAGGCTCTATAGCGGCATCGGTAACAACAGTGACTGTTGTGACCAGAATTGCTGTTGCCTCAGCAAGCAGTGTGGTGAGAGGTTGTGGTGCCTAATGCAACCCAGGGGGGTGGGTGGGTGTGGTCGAGAGGCAGGACAGAATCCTACTTGTGGTACTGAGTCCCTGCCGAAACCAAACGGCGCTTCGAACCCGCCATTCTGCATCGATATACCGCCCAAGACGGAAAGAGGGAAACCTCTTTCACGCTTCTGGAAAGGTGATGTTCGCCGTTTCTTTTACATTGATTATCTGCTTCTCTTGTTTAAACGTTTTCAGTTTTTCAAATAGGATGGGTGGGGTTCCTGGCAGTTGGCACACATGAAGGTTTGTGATTCGCAGGTTTCAGTAGGATGGTCATGCTAGCCACACATTGCGCAGGTACGTCGGCCATGGCAGAAGTTTGTACTATACCAGAAACGCTGGCACTTGAAAAGCGCCGTGCGTTTAGGTTTTACGTGCGGACAGAACAATGCCTAAAGTCTGCTTTTATAGATTCTGGAGCTGTGGTTTGGTCAACAGCCAGTATATTGGTTTAGTTGCTCTTTGTCATGCCGGCGTATGCAAATGCGCTTAAGAGCCGTGATGCACTCTTTTTTTAGGCCTTGGAAAAAGTAGTAATTGTTTTCAATTAATCAGATCTGCCTGAGAGGTCGCAACCTGAGAGTTATTCAGGCTGCGGTGGAGTGTGATCTTGATGTCGAGATGTCCAATAGACGTTTGTTACTAGAAGGTTGTTGCTTTTTTGCAGGGTGTTTACTTCAACCAGCACTTCACCGATTCTCAGTTTTATCGTTATATTTCTTGCCGTGGACTCCTTCAAGCAATTTAGAACTGAGAAATACTGAGTGGGAAGCAGCCGAATTGAATTTTTCGACAGATGCAAAAATCAAATACCGGGGATTGTCATCTGGATTAGGGAACTAAAATTTGGAAGGGGCGAAAATGAACCTTCGGTGCGGACCCTCATCAGGGCCCCATCATTTTTTTTTTTTTTGGGGGGGGGGGGGCTATTTTAGGTTTAACTTATGGCATAAAAAAGAAGGGCACGGGGGTATTCGTTTTACAGGCACATAATTATAGCTGAATAGCTCGCGGAGCTTCGTGCCTGGTAAACATACAGAGAGCCCATGCGCAGGATCGTGACCACGTTCCGACCACCACCGCTTGTTTTTTCTTACCTCACACCTGTTACACATTGTCACAGTAAATAATGAAGTATCTTTGGTGGCTCGGGGTCCGCGGTGTGGCCAATACCATTTCTAATATTATTTTGGGTGCCCCGTTTGAGGCATCAAAAAAATTTTGGGAGCTCTGTGTTATTCATTTGCCGGTGTATATACCTAAACCAACTATTTTGAAGCAGTACGTTCTGCAAGTTTTTTTGACATATGGAAATACCTAAAAGGGGACTATATTCTGCTAGCGTAAACTTTTTGTGACCATAAAAACACGACACTTGGACGCGTCTTGCGAGTGCGAGCGTTAAAATTCTGATTTGGAGATATGAAAGTTTCTCAAGTTTCCGGAAACTTCTTCACAAACCGAGTAAGAGAAAGAATGCTTTAAGCAAAGGTTCCCAAAATAACGATGAGTTTTGTTCCCTTTTTCTAAAGTTAATCTATACTACAAATGCATATTAAACAGTTTCAACGCGTGTTTAAGAGGCACATAGTGCTCGAAGATGGTTTGCTTATACAACACTTGTTACACTCCCAAAGATCATGAGAGGAAATTGTGGCTAGAACGCAATATTTGGTGCTTGAAGTAAATCGCAGATATATGCAGCAACACGGAATTCTATTGTATTTTCGGTTGTTCCACCGAGGAGGCAGGGGTATTGTTGAAAAGGGCGAACTCCAGCACGAAAGAAATAGGCCGTATAGGGCTATAAACGGTTTTCTGTAGAAGAAGCAGCATGAGCTGGCTGTTTTTTATATATATATGATGCTTGTAATGAAAAAGACATGAAATGCATCTGTGAGCAAAGAGTTTCTTGCATTTATTTTAAAACATTTCCATAACCGTTCTGATAGAGCTTAGGAAGAAATATATAATTCAAGGTGTACGGAAATACTAAAACACATTACAAAAACATTATTGTGTCGGCGAAGAGAGTGTGACTTGGTCAGTTTGTTTATAATGCACTCATAACAGCATGCTATAAAAGCCAAGAGAAATAACATAAAAAACCTTTTTTGCTTTACTTAATATCTTGTATATAGTGTTGACAGCACAGTTTTTCGCTTAAGTTGCGTCCTTTACTGTTTGTTAACCCGGCTCCTCATTGCGAATTGCCCGTTTAGCCTCCATATTTACAACCTGTTAAGGTTTTTCCAAGAAAAAGGTAAACTTATTCCACTAAGAAGAGAAAGGTCAGCGAATGTGAATACACTTTGTTAATAGTGAATACCTGAGGGGAAGATGTAGCAAGAAAAGTCGAGATTCAAGGCGTAGACATAAAAAAATTCACCAGCAGCAAAAACAAACACAACTGCCTGTTCGAAGGCTGCACGCATAAAAAGGTTTATAACATACTTCGTATATTACGGAGTAAATTGTCCCTTTTGGATAGCACATTGGTTTTCTAAAATGAACGTGTGCTCCTACAAGCGACGTTACAACGATTGCAGCAGCGTACAGCGATTGCTGAAATGTCCCAATGCGGCAATTCTTCATCATGGGGGCACAGGAAGATATGCTTAGGCTTTTCGTTCACCGTCAAATGTGTGGCTCGAACGAAGTCCTGAAAAACATTTTGGAGTTTGCAATACACCCACACTGACAATTCCAAGAAAATGGATGTTACCTAATACTCTGAACATGCAATGTTTCCAACGAATGTTATGCATCCTAATATGTTTGCACAAGGCTGGAAGTAATGCTTAATACGGCACCTACCTACCCTTCGCCCTTTTCATTCAAAAGACACACCATGAAACTAGACTCCCTTTCTCATTTTGTCTTCCCCACTAACTTGACAAATATAATCATAAATGTAAAACCATTTGATGATATTCTAAAGACGCACAAGAAAATGTCGAACAAACAGTTTTAAAATTCAACAATTTGACGTTAAGCCAGCTGCTTGCAATTTATTGCCAGCATCTGTGAAATTGGTTGCCAGAAACCGTGAAAAATGTTGTTGCTGTAGGGCAGCTCCAACGTTGGTCGCTAGACAGCGAGGGGTTATATTTTAAAATAATAATTTTCGTTTTAATGTTTGAATGTTTGACTCTCAGGTGTTTGCAGCTAGGCAAATTGCGTAAGCATTCCGGCAATAAAGGTACATTTAGAAAGTTTCAGAGAAAAGTTCTCTCTCCTTATCTATTTTGGTTGCACCTTGTAATGGAATTTTAAAATAAAAACCGTTCTTATTTTCACATTTCGCGTTAAAGATAGTGCAGTGTTAACATCACTTGTGATTTTTGCTGTTTTAACGTTATCCACTGAGGTTCCTTAAAACTGACCCAAATAAAACTCAACTGATTTTTGCTGAACACTACCTGTCGCCGCAATTGTTAGAGAATTGTTATTCTTTTCCCATCGAGTAAACACGTTCTTACTGCTGTCCACTCATATGGGGTCCACTATTTCTGCGCAGATGCTTCAATTGCAGGATGTTTCAGTGGGATGAAAAGATACTCATTTATGTATGAAACCATGCTGTTCTCTAGTATTTGCAATTTTTGGAGTTGTGTTTTCTTGTTCAACTCAGCGAGTGGTCGATCTTGCATCGCATAACAAAATGAATAATTGCAATTGTTTAGAATGCTTCAAAGCGATGCCACAGCGACAGGTATAGCTGGCTTTTTCGGGCTGTCGCTCGCCTTGAAGGTTTTCTGTTCGTGTGAAGACATAACTGCCCCTTTCTAACTTATTATTTCTTTTAAGATCACTCCCCGTCTGGTACGGCTGAAGTTCGTCGACTTCACCGCGATTATTTTTTCGTTTCTTTTTATTCGATTCTTTCGACACGAGCAAAATTCTTTTTGAAATTATTTTGATTGCACTTTTAACCTTCTTGCAGTCATTGAAGAGACATTGCAAAGTTTCTTTTACTTTCTGGAGTACGAAAGGTAGCTGTTAGCTACTCTTTCAATATAGGAAGCGCGTTTCCAACATCATATTTTCCACAATACGCATGACTCTTTAGCAAATAGAACGTTTGTCCACGTTTTTCTTACATTAAAAATGAAAAATATCACAAATTTAAATATTCTCATTGCCTGAGTAGTACTGCTCTCAAAGTTGTTTTAGCGGTTGGTTGCCACCCGAAACTTGCGCGGGACAGGGAAAGAGTTGGTGCAAAATAGGCGGATTGGTCTGAAATTTGTCTCTTTATACCTTAACGTGAGAAAAAAGCTTCTGTTGAATTTGGTAAATGCAATGCTAGAGATGTGTGCCGTTGCTTACGACGCCCATATCGAAACGATCGGGATCTGCTTGGGGCAAAGGCCAAGGCCACCACAATGGAAAAGCCGCACTACATTGACACAAAAAAGCGTTGATCGTGATCAAGCGAACACTGCTGTCGTGTACCTGAGCCAGCTCATCCGGTTGTGTACGTCACCACAAGGGACAAGATCCACTGTTTCGCGGCGTGTAGCAGCGCAGTAATGTGCACATTACGAGGTCGTTTGCGAGCATCAGCTTGTATCTGATGCTAAACAAATGTTTTTCAGCGTGGCCAAAAACGTTTATGCGTTTGAGAAGTGTTCAAGAAGGCAGGGTGAAACACTGTTCATGGGGAAGGGTAAACCCTTTTGATTTTCACATGTTTTTGGGCGGCGTGGCCATAGTTGCTATTTATATTCGGTTAAAGCAGGTAAGACAGGATTCGATGCGGATGGGCTAAGTACTTTTCTTGTTGATGTATATACGACACTTATCGGAACTGTAGTAGGACGATGCTACTGTAAATGATGTTGGTTCAAGTTATTGCCATGCGAACGCGGCTACGACATGAATCGAAGCTCGTGGTAAGGGCTTGTTCCAGTGATCTTTACGGAGGCGGAATGAGGATACGCGTCGTAGAAAAGAACATACTTTCTTCTTATTTCCCTGCAATAATCATTTCGTCTGCCCACAAAAGATATCTTTTTTTATTCAGGGCGTCGGTATTTATTATTGCCGCCACGACCATTCCTTCATCGATGGATTTTTGAGTGGCGGCAGCTCGCTAGTAGCACAGCGCGCACTGCCGTCTGTGGACGCGATGCGCGCGACGGCATCTGGGGTCCCGTTTCCCCCGAAACACGGATGCGCGCTGCTTCCCTGAGCCGTCTTTATTATTTCCCAGTAGTAGCTGGCGCCATCCGCTCTTGCGTTTCCCTCATTCTGACCGCCATAGGATCAGAACGCAACAAAGGGATAAACGTTCTTTAGGTCTATCAAAGTGAATCACGAATATTTTCATGCAAGAAAGGACAATGTAGGGTTGTTTATATAAATATCGTTTATTGTAGCAAACTTGTTCTCCACAAAAAATCGCAGAAAATGTAAGCGCCGAAGAAGCAGACAACCAATTGAAATGCGCCGACAGATGACGGCAAAAAAAATGCCACGGTGGTTGCCTCGTGAACATTTATTCTTCGGCATTATTCCTTCGATAACTATAGAATCACCTCCAGAGCATTTGCGATAAAAAACACACATGCTATGTCAGTGACGAGAGATACATTTTCATAATAAATTTAGTACCAGCGCGAAATACAAAAGGACAATATCGCACGCAGATAATGCAGATAAGCCTGAGGGGCGCGGCTAGACGCTCGCAACAAAATAAAACCGGAAAGTAAAGTTCGCGGCAGGATCAATGAAGAGTTCATCGCAGTTTAAAAATGTGGTAGCCTCTCGAAACTGATGCGAGACAGAAATGTAAGTTATAGGAACGCTAGCTTTCATAGTTACTTGGAAGAATCTGAATGTCCTCTACGGGCGATAACATGTTTTATAGATTTGCTGATTAGCAGTCAACAGCATAGTCAGTGAACAAGTTTGAGTCCGTAACAACTGAATTATAGTCCGGAAGAAGGCTTGGTGTATATATTAACTACTAGTAATGTCTGTGATACTTGTGCCCTGCATCGGTGGTTCTGAATCACTTTTATTGTATGCCAACACGTTTATATCTTCGCCACTAGTCAGTTGGGGGGATTATGGCCCAGTCCTCCAACTACCAGTTGTGTTTAAAAACATTCTTACTCTTTTGAAGAAGGTGGAATAAAGGAAGCACAATATTTCACTCATTTCTACCCGACATTATAGTAATAAGCCAAACATGGTTGTGAAATAAAAAAACCGAATGGGTCTGTAGTTGTGGCATTATGAAGGACCGATGGTGTTTTCGATGCGATTCAGCATGGGCCGTGTTCGCCGTGCAGATTCACTAGTGTCGCATGCGGACAAAATCCCGGGCCATCTCCTCTAACGTGAAACCTGAGGAGGGGCGAAACATGCAATGTATAATTGTATTATCCTCGGATTCGCGCTCTTGACCACGGAGATGAAACCGTAGGTGGGTAGAGCTATGCAGCCTTGTTGAATCGCAAAGCGTGGTAGCAGGACGCGTGGGAGAACGGATGTCCTGGTGTGTTCTATTTGTTCGCGTTACGTTCCAGCGCGACGCGTGAACGATTGTCATGGTGGTTTCCGAAGACAATATAAGACGACACGGCGACAACCTCGCCCCTACAAGGCTTCTCCCCTAATATGAAACAAAATTGTTGAATGACAAAAAAACGTAACCAATACCCGCCATTACCAACACCATAGAACAGGAGTCTGTGATCTATTAGCCGTTTACTCAAATACTGAATCGCCGTCACTTTGAGTATCTGGCAATTTTAAAATTATTTTGGTAACATTGCTGCCGAAACGCATTACATTTGTAATGAAGAATGCCACAGATCCAGATTCACGAGTGATTAATTTACTACCAGCTTCATTATGTAATCAACTTTTCTGGCTGCTTCCTGAAGTCACCCATCCTTTTTGTTGTAGAGGTTACATATGCCTAAACTTCACAGGCGATCAGGCGCGCCATAGTGAAGGGCTCCGGATTAATTTTTAACCACCTGGGGATTCTTAGCGTGCGTCGAAAGCTCTTCCCCACGGGTGTCTTTCTTTTTCACCTCCATTACAAAAGCTGCCGCCGCAGCGGTGAATCTAACCTAGGTTTTCGTGCTCAGTAGCAGAATGCCTTAGCCACTGAGACACAGCGCCAAATACGTTGCCGATGTTTTGTTGTTTTAATAGTGATTTGTTTCATCATTCATTCTTGGGATATCTACAAGTTATATGTATATTTTTGTTCAGCGTTCCGCTCAACGGAAATGGTCACTCAACCCAGTAGGTTTCCATGACTTTACGCTAACACTCTCAACTTCCTTTGTTTTGATGTAGACGTTGTGAAAGGATCCGCCTTGAATTTGCCGATAGATGCACTGTTCTTTCCTAGTGAGGAAGTGGTGAGGGGGGGGAGCGTGCCTTGCCCCCCAGGTTGTGTCTGAATGTTTTGCGCTACCTAGTGATAGGTTTTTTTTGCAGTCTCCTTGGCCCGGAGGGATGCGTCGTGGGCCTATTAATGAGCAAACCTATTAGCCTGGACTTCAGCTTGTTTTGGGACCAATATGAGCTCGAGTTTGCCACTTGAGGGCTGTTTTTTCAAAAAAGCGGCTGCTCTTTTCCCTATAGCATTCCGCGATGCTTTTTTGTATCGGGTTGAGTATGGGGGCTACGGCTATAGGCCATTTCCTTGACCTCTTGGGAGGAGAATGTCGCGAGGAAAGCGCAGCGGATGAGCTTGACGAGTGTCGTCTCGGCTATCGTTACCTATGTGGAGCCAATAAACTGTGAGGTGTCTGTGTATTGGATTCTAACGTTTTGGCCAAGATGATTGGCCAGGGTTTTTACTCTGCCCTTTCATGAACCTTTGTTACGATCGGGGCGCTAATTTTTGAGGATTGGTTTAGTTAAGATTATGGTGGCCCAGATGTTGGGTGTGGGCCCATTGTCTTCGTGGTAGGCATCTTGCTATCTCCTTTTCGCTGTGACGGCTCGTCTCGCTGACATAGGGTGGAGTCGGGTTAGTTTGTTCATTAGGTGGGCCTCGGTTAGTTCGCGGAGGGTGCTGTGCTCGGCCATGCCAAAGGAGGTTTTCTTTAAGAGAATGAGAGGAGACGCCTGATCCTAGTTTGGAAGCTTTTGGTATTATTGCATACAGTTGGTCGATATCTTTTTTGAATTGGAGTTATGGGGCTTAGTAAACTATATTGGATATTACGAAGGCTTGAACCAGCCGTAGTGCGTCTTTATCCTTCTATGATTGGTTACTCCGCAAATCATGGGGATGATGTGTTTCAATGTAAGTTTGAGTTTGTAGACCGCTGCCCTGGCCTTTCCATTTTCTTAAATGAGTAAACCTATTATTCCGAATTAATTTCTAGGTTTCATGTCCGTGCAGTCGACGGATAGCGTTATAGAAAGTCTTACGCTCTTTTTGTGTTTGCTGTTATAAGCAGCAGTTAACATTTTTGCGAGAGCAGTTGAAGCCGCATGGTTGTACTTATTTTTGGACCGTGTTGGCTGCGTGTTTGAAGGGCCCTTCCATCCATCTGTCCGATCCCGCCTTGGAGGTGCATACGCTCGTGTCATCTGCGTAGAGAGCGTGGTCGATTCCTGTTATAGTGCCCAGGATGGTTGGAAGGGGGCGAGGGTCATGTGAAAATAGCATGGGCGAAAGGACGGATTCTTGTGGGTTTCCCATGTCACCCAGCTCGATGGGCTGGGATGTTTCCCTCCGTTATTGATGGCTGCTGAGGGGTTACTGAGGAAGTCTTTCGTGTATTTGAATATTTTCTCTCCGCATGCCGTCCTGTTGATGTTGCAATATATGCTCGAGTGTGACGTTGTAAAAATCCCATTTTTGACCGAGGATTTACGTTTTCTTTACGTTTGGGTTTTCGCTCTCCTATCGACAACCTCGTGAAGTTAAAGAAGGACGTTATGGGTGCTAAAATGTTCGTGGAAACCGTACATTGTTACCCGCATCTGCTAAATGGCATCAAGGCGTCATTAGAAGCGTCTGATAATGATTCGTTCGACGTCCTTTCTCACGCAGGAGGTCAGTGAGATAGGTAGTACGTTGTGGATGGTTGGTGTTTTTCCTGGTTTTGATTTTAACTGGACCCAGGCTTCTTTCCACTGAGCAGGTAGTAACCCTTGTTCCCAATCCTTGTCGATGTAGTCTAAGAGTACTAGAAGGCTCTTGTCGCTGAGGTTGAGTGACCGGTATTTGACGGTGTCTCTGCCGGGACCACTGCCTTGGTTCGATTCGTCAACTGCCAGAATGAGTGCATGGTCTTAAAGCGACACATCAAGGACTCAGTCGGGCAGAGCTGTCGTGCTGTTTTCTTTGTGTAGATACTTGTTTTTTGGGGTCATGGATGAGTTGGTTCGTACCTCGCATGTAGTTCTTGAGTATGCGTATGAAGGCGCGGGGTCTGGTACTTTTGTCATTTACTGGATCGATCATATGCCAGAGGAGGTTCTATGTGTTTCGTGTTGATATGGTTTGCTGTGAACTGTCGCACAGCATGATCCAGTTCTCCCGGCGGAGTTCGGAGGCCTATTTCATTGCCTGAATGTTTATGTTGCTTATGTCTGCAGTGCTTCTTGTTCTATGTTTGTCTCTTCCATCGTTTGGTCAGGGTGTAACGAGCCTCCCATATGTTTGCGCATTTAGTGGCAACGTAAGGAGTTATAAGAGTGGCGGCTATCTTTGCGGTGTATTTACCAACTCGTGATGCTCGTTTACCAAAGCTTTGTAAGTCCGGGACGCCTTTTGAGATGTGACTAAGGATTCTTGTTGTGTAGTGTTTTAATGAAGCCGGTTTCAGTCGGTTATTCAGGCCTAAAGTCTGCTTCCCTTAGTGTTGGGATGATGATGTCGTGAGCAGATCCAGTGCTTGTGTCGTTTTGCGGTGTCACGTCCACACGCGCAAATGCCCCGGGGGGCTGTCGCTAGACGTACTTTTGCCTGTGCTGGTGGGAGTACTCGGTTAGTTGATGATTGCAATCCAGGGATGTTTTATTGTCCTGTCATCTCTTTCTCTTGTGTCGTCGTCATTGTGCGCTGTTAACTCTGTATGTTCTATTACTTGAGTGAGTTGCATTCCTCACTTTGATTTCTAGCGGTATCCCCATTGTGCTGAGTGTGTTACATCGTACGATTATAATGGTCTTGTCATCGCTACCTCTATGCAGTCATGGAAAGTGTTCTCGAAGACGGGAGCTTTTTTGATGGGTGGCTGTAGGCGTGGTGGACGAAAATGTCTTGCTTGTTGCCTCTGCTGCGGTTGGTGATTGCGATGATGACATGTCCACAACCGCTTTGGGGACGCATCCACAACCGGCTTGTGTAAAAGCAATATTGCTGTGGACTGGTATTTCTGTATTCCTTTCGGTTGGGTCTGTGCAGTAATGCATCCGTACAACTTGGGTCTGCCGTTAGTTTCCTGAAGGGCAATGACGTAAAACTTTACGTCAAAGGTTGTCGATGTGGGGGTGAAGCTCTACGAATTTATTTTTGATTCCTCTGCTGTTTCGTTGGTAATTGAGCGTAGTACTTTTTTGTTTCGGGTAGTATTCTTCATCTCGTTTCTAATGATTCGTATGCGGTGCTTTTAGTTTTTTCCTTTTGTCATGCTCTGCGTATGTGCGCCTGGCATCGAACTTTGCCATTCATGTCGTTGTTTGATTGTATTGCGCTTCGCCGGTATAGTCTCAGCGTGACCTTGCTGATTTGTTCTTGGAGGACTCTGACCGGAGTGGCGATTTGTGTCGCTTCGGTGTCCACTTTTTGCCAAAATATTCAGTATGGTTTCAATAGGGGGTTACAGTGACTGTGCCGAGGGCGGAGTGGGTGTTCGCTGCTTTTTTAGTGTTGTTTCGCGCAGTGACGGATCAATTTTTTGGCTACCTTTCATACAGCGCCGTCTTCTGCGCTGCACGTTTGAGATAGTGCCTCCACCTTTTCTGAGTGCCTGGATTAGGAGGTATCGTTTGTTCATCTCGTTTTAAGGTCAGGGCACTCCATGCAGTTTTTGGGTGGCGGGGAAACGGGAGAGGACACTAGGGGAGAGGAAGACGGTGTCATCTTTAAAGGTGAGAGGAGACTTCACTGCCCAGCCAACCTCTTTGTAGGCGAGGCGTTTCGGCAGGCTGTTTTTTTTTTGCCGACGAGTATTCCCGCCTGCTCCGTAAGTGCTCTCGAACCGGTCCGGCGATGGCAGCTTCCGCGTCTCCACCACCCGTCATTGGAGACAAAATGGCCGCTCCGATGTCTCTGGTGGGCGGGTTGCACAGCTGTGCCGCCAGAGTAGGGGAGCGAGCTGGAATGCATAGCCGGGTCATCCTGGGCGGCTCTCTGACATTTGCTTTGGCGTTTTCGCACTAAGTATGGCGTCTTGAAGCGGTATTGGAATATTTTATCAGCGGCGAGATGAGCACCTGCACAGTGGTTATGTTTGAGGGTACAACACATCGAGTTTTCGTCTGGATTTTGTGTGTCGCAACAGCGGTATAAAACAGAGCTGTGCACTGTGTGCTAGAATAAAACATGAAAATGATGCCTGGCATGAAGAAGGTCTAAAATGTGTGAATTGCAGTGGTATATCACCCGAATATTCTAGGAAGTGCCCCCGCTTCAGACAGGAGAAAGGCCTGCAAGCCGTTAAGTTAAAAAAGAATGTATTCTTCCTGGAGGCAAAACGACGGCTGACCTTCGCACACAAATGGTCTGTTGCCGAGGTTGCCAGTGAGGGGGTGGGACTGCCTCAATTTCTGGAAATGTCGCAGTCGACTCAGCAGAACTGCGAATAGCCGCAGCTCATCAAACGAGTCTGGCATCAGCCAAGCCACCGGCCATTAAAACGAGTAGTGTGGCTTCAAAGTCGCCAAACTGCAGGTTCCGCCTCTGCAACGCCATATACCTCCTCTCCTCGAGGGACGCTCGACGCACCACAGAGGAAGGCGCCGTCAGGAAGCAGCACTGCTCCAGGTGCTGCTCCTTGGCGGCAGCACCTGTGAACTAGGCCTAAGCTTCCTTCGCAGTTCAGGCCTAGTTCACAGATTTTAACAGTGCCGAGCATTGATTCGACACGTGCTACAGGACCGTGAGCGTTACCTTTGTGCTCTCAAACTCTTAGTGGCGTCCCAGTGAACATTTCGGGGCTGTGTTCAACGTGACTACTAGGTTGGCTGTCAAAGTGTTATTATTGCTCGTGGTCGCTTCGCAGTTTCCTGAACTGTGCTCAAACTCAAAGTGAACCTTCAGCCATTGCGTGTTTACCCCTTCTTTTATTTTTAACCTGACATTGTGATCTCAAGACCACGTGTAGTCGCTCCGCGGTTGCCTGAACTCTGCTAAAATTGAAAGCGAACATTTCCCCAGTGCGTTAGAACATTTTTCTAGTGTGTTTTAACACTTCTTTCATTTTTACCTTGAACTACTGAACTCTGTCCACAGACCGCTTGTCGGTTTTTTTTTTCATTTCTGTCATTATTCACCTGACGTAGTATGTTAGGCTATCTGCTGGACAGACCTCGTCAGTACCATTAAACTGCGTTATCTCTCTCTCCTTGGCGGTAATGGCCTGGGGACCCTTCCGACTCTCAAGAGAAGCCGAAGGGCCAGGCAAGACGACCCCGACCCTATACTAGTAATTACGGAACTGAGCGGAGTGCAAGATAGGAAGCGGAGGAGAGGCAGGTGTGCCCTAGTGGCTCTGGAAAGATATCTTTATACACACCCCTTTAACCACAAAAGCAAAAACCCTAGAAGGCATCTGTATAGTTAGGGTGCAAACCCTCCAGTGAAACTTCCGTGGGCTTTTGAACAATATAGACGATAATAAGGTCATTAAACACAAGTATAAACCAGCCATAATAGATTTGTATGAAGCAAATTTAATGAGAAGAGATGGCAATATGTTTTGCAACTTTCACCTCTTCAGAAGCAACACGGAAGACTGCAGCCGTGGCTCCGGCGGTGTAGCATTCCCTGTTGCACAGGCACAATTCCCAATCCGGTACAACTTAACAATACACCGGATGTCATTGCAGCACAAGTTTATATTAACAAGCTTGTGACCATTGTTTTACTCTAATAGCCACCTTCAGATCATGTTTCCTTAATGGAACGTAATGATGGCATTGAAGAACTACCTGCTCCAATATATTATTATAGGAGACTTCAATGCTTATCAGTACCTGTTGAGAGGGGAAACAATCGACAGCCGTGGAAAACTCTTGGTACAGTGGGTTACTATTAAAAGCTTAGTTGTTTATAATAAAAGAGACAGGACGCGATTTAGCGCATGCAATAAAACTCTTCTGCTATAAACCTTTGTTATTGGGTTGCCTAACCTCCACATGAATTTTGATTGGAGTGGTATGAATGATCATCATGGAAATAACCACTTTCCTTCCTTCTGCGCAAGTTGAAACCCTTCCTTCTCTCAAAAGCTGTTCACCCCGATGTACGTTTTACTGGTTAGCACTACAGGGGACACACTTGAAGATCAGCCTGACACGCTTGCACAACGTTTTGAACTCGTGTTCAGTTCAGCACAGTGCACAAACACTTTCATAAAACACAAACATCTGCGGAGAAGTCCCTGCGTGATAACAACAAGTCGCACACTTCCCACAATCGCCCTTTTTTAATTCGTGAGCTGAATGCCGCTCTGACCACATGTAAGCCTTCAGCTCCAGGTGCAGACAAAAATTCTCATACACCATGATAGAGCACCTACACTAAGACACTCTTGAAACACTCCTGCATCTATACAACATATGGCTTTTGGGGCACATTCCCCGCTCTTGGAGGGAGGCCATAGTAGTGGCTTTTCTGAAGGAGGGCTTCCTCTCCTTCCAGTTACCGGCCCATTGCTTTGAAAAGCTGCCTGTGCAAGCTTCTCGAGGATATGATAAACAGGAGACTCGTGTACTTTCTTGAGTACAATGGTCTTCGCGAGAGCTGCCAGGCAGGCTTCAGGGCGACGAGATTCACCAACGATCAACAGGTTGCATTGCAATCATATCTAAAAGATGCCCTCATTCATAAACAGTATTGTATAACAGTGTTTTTCGATATGGAAAAGGCCTATGACACGGCCTTGCGGTACGGCATCTTGTGTGACCTCGAGTCGGTTGGTGTTTCCGGCAACATGCTGAACACGCTTGGCAGCTACATGTCGGAAAACACCTGTCGAGTGAGGGCTGGCAGTTCTCTTCCGAATGTATATGTGCAGAAAAATGGCGTTCCTCAAGGCGGTGTCTTGGGCTGTACACTCTTTACTGTTAAGATGAACTCTCTTGGGAAGGCATTGCCACCAATAATTTCCTGTTCTTTATATGTAGATGATATTGAAGTATCTTTTAAGTCCTGTAACTTTTACATGTGAACGCCAAGTCCAGCTTGGGGTGAACAAACTTGCTGGCTGGTGGACGCCAACGGTTTTAAACTAAACCCTGTAAAAAATACTTGTGTTGTGTTCTCCCGAAAGCGTGGGATTAAGGCAGACCCTGATATCACCCTCTATCACGCTTCTATTTCTGTAAAAAAGGAGCACAAGTATTTAGGTGTCATATTTGATGCAAAACGGACGTTCATTCCACACATCAAACGACATAAACATAAATGTCTGAAAACAATAAACATTCTCTAAGTCCTCTCCCACCAATGCTACGGTGCAAACAAAAAACTCCTTCTCTGTGTCTTTACCGCCTTAGTCGGGTCTCGGGTAGGCTACGGTAGTGTTGTGTATGTGTCGGCTCGCGTGAACGGCTTTCCATACGCAACACCACCCAACTGGCATAAGCGATACTCCTACTGAAATTGAACTATTATTAACCGTAATAAAAATACGGCACATACGTACCAGTATGTATTCGCCGTTGCGACGGGGCTTACGAGGCAGCGGTGCCGATGGCTGGGCGTTCGTCTGTTGTGGCTTTCGCAGAATGGTCGCTTTCCGGTCCATCCGCGTATACCACAACTCCTATCGCTCATGCACTGAGAAGCATTCAGCGTTCAAGTGGTGTGAGGTTGTTAAATGCAAACCCGAGCCTCTCGGCAAGAGTTTTGGTCTCCGGTTCAGGCGATTCCATGACTAGGGCTGCGGGTGCACTAGGTTTTAATAGTATTTTTAAAATGGCCGCCGTCTAAGTTTCGGCACGTTCCTGTTCCTGTTTGATTTCCGCGTGTGGGTTCTATCTGAAACAGCTATTTTCGGAATAGAAACAAACTTTTTGCTTTTTTCTCTTCTTGGCTCCTTTAGGTCAGCGCCATTTGGCATCAATGAAACTTGTGGAAAATTGACGTGTCATTTCTCCGATTATAATTTCGGCTGCAATTCTCAGGCTAGTGCTATGCCTGTTCATTTCTTCGCCTCGATAATATTCCCCCATCAGTTTAGTAGCGCCCGTAGATGTTGTTTGTTTTGTGCTAGCACCGCGTTTTTTAGCACAAAGGCTACACTAAACCAAATGACAAGTCTGCACATTATGTTCTGGGTAGAAGGCTGCGGTGCCATTGTTAACTTTGACAGTCTGACCTTGTAATCAATTTGTGCATGCGAGCGTGATAGCTTTCCTCTCCCCTTTCGTTTTGTATTGCTGTTTTCTATATTCGTTGCAAACCGCCTCAGCGTTCACTGAACTGGTACCATGCGCCGCCAGATGCATAACGCCCGCTGCCGCGGCATACGCGTGCACCTGGCTTCAGTTTTCTTTCTTTTCATGACTTGTTTAACCTTTATTTTTTCTTTTCTGATTTTTGTATCGCAATGTACCCTCATTTCCTGTCGAAACTGCCTGTACTTCTGCTTTTGGGCACGACCCTTGCCTCCCAGTGACAGGAGCCAAACCCTGATTCTTAGAAGGGATGTGTAATGGCCCTTGTGTGCATCAGCATATCTTCTATTCACATTCTTTCCGCGTGATTGATTTTTTTTGCAAAAATCATGGACGTGCATGTTCATATCCTGTTTTTACCACTCTTTCACCCCTGTTGCCACGGGAGAAGGGGGAATTGAATTGTATTTTGTTTTTGTTTTTTGTTTCTGTTATTGCTTGCCTCTTTTTCTGATGTTCGTAGCGCGTGACTGGGGGTTCTTGTTATGATGATGATGATGATGATGATGATGATGATGATGATGATGATTGCTATTGGTCTCCTCTTTGAAGTGGGGTGATGACATGTCAGCTTACCAAAAAGGACAAATATAATCATGTTTTAAACTCTTGGTTTAATACTGGCGCTGCTTAGGGCAGGCACTAAAGCTTATTAGTCCCGAAATACTTTTTTTGCCTGTTACAGGTGATTACTGTCCTAGGCAATATTTTCCTCTCTGCTTTTTGTCCACCAGCATTCTAATCTTCTTTTCGTCCCCTCGACAGCCTCGAAGTTAACTTCCTCTGTGATACCCTTAAATCCTGGGGCTTCTGGAAGCCCAATATTCCCTTCATGTAGATTTCGATGGATACCCTCACATTCTATCACTATGTGCCGCATAGTTTCTGATTCTTTTCCCCAGGCCACGCATACCCCATCATTTTGTGAATACTTCCCCAAAAAACTTTTAGTTCGCAGGCAACCTGCTCTAGCATCAAAAAGCAGAGCACTGCCTTGAGATTATCGTAGAATATTTCCTTTCTGATGTTCAATTTCTCAGCCCTGTAGATGTCTAACGACGTTTTACCTTCCATTTTTTCCCTCCATTTATTTGTTTCAATCTGCCTTTCCCCTTTTTTCGTTACCTTGGCTGTTTTGGATTCTCCACTGTTCTTTCCGTATTTCATCGTTAGCCTTCTAGTCTTTCTTAACCACTGCGTGTCCACGCTTCTCAAGTATAGGTACCTAAAAACCTTAGCTGCCTACCTTCGTTGATCCGTTGCCCTCAACCTCATCTCAAAGCATATTTTACTCTCAGCTTCTCTAACTTCAAACGACGGCCAGCCCATATCTCCCTGAACTGCTTCGTTAGTTGTTTTTCCATGCGCGCCTAAGGCCAAACGTCCTAGCGTTCTCTGGTTTACTTCAAGGCCTGATAGAACGTCTGATTAAAAACAGAGTACTGCATTCGCAAACGTGAGACCCGGAACCATTACTCCTTTTCACATTCCTCTTACTACTTCATATCTGTTATACGCCCACAGAGCTCTATGTTTATTTATAGCTGCGTTTCGCTTTCCCTTAACCTTAAGTTGCTCCTCGTGAGTTCTTAAGTAGTCATCCTCTCGTTTATTCACACTCCCAAATATTATATACTCCTTCACTCTAGGTAATTCGCCTTGCTTGATAGACACTACATCAGGGGTAGGGTCATTGAAAACCATTATTCCTAATTTTTATCCACTGAAATCTACGCCGAGGTCGGTGGCTTCCTGGCCGCTAATATTTATTAGCCGCTGCATATCGGTTTCGTTATCAGCTAAAAGAACAATGACGTCTGCGTATAACACTCCCGGGATATGCTGTTGTACCACTTCGCCTTGCAGCATATGGGTTAGGCTAAACCCTACTTGACATTCTTGCAGTTTCTTTTCTAACCCTGCCATGTAAAGCATGAACAGTATTGGGCTCAAAGGGCATCCCTGTTTCAGTCCCCGATGGATGTTGACCTGCTGGGCGCATTTCTGTCCTTTCCAAGTAAGGTGCACTCTATTGTCTTTATAGATTGCTATAAGTAACTGTACTAACTCGTCATCTAATCACCGGGAGTTTCAGCATTCTCCCCAGCCATTCTCTGCTTACGTTGTCATATGCCTCTTTAATGTCCAAGAACCTAATCCATAGTGGTCTATTCTGTGCTTTCGCAATTTCATTGCATTGCGTTATCCCGAACAAATTGTCATTCAGTCGCCTGTCTTGTCTAAATCCATGCTGCAGTTCCCCAAGTATTTCATTTTCTTCCATCTATGCTTAAATTTCTGATTTTATCGCCTGCATTACGAATCTATACACAACTGACGTTACTGTGATTGGTCTGTATGAATCAATACTGGCTTTGTCTTCTCTACCTTTGTATAATAAATTCATCCTACTTTGTAGCCAGTCCTCTGGTATTTGTTTGGTTTCTATCACCTTATCTATTGCCCTCATAAACGATTCCTTACTTGTAGGTCCAAGTAGGTTTATCAGTTGCATTGGTATTCCGTCCGGGCCCACTGCTGTCTAGGGGGAAACCTTTTGCTCTGCTTTTTTCCAATGAAGGTTGCTCAAACTTATTTCCCTTTCCGCCGTCTTGTGGCGCTGATGTTATTGGTGCAGGTTCCCTACCACTATTGTCCTAAACTTCTCACTAATCACTCGATGAATATGCGCCAACGCGTGCTCTCCTTTTAAATGTTCAACCTTTTAATCAATCAGGGATTTTTGATGGTTTTACTGTTTTGAGCTTAGTGATTTCCAATGGTTCCAAAACTTCTTGGATGCGCTTTTGTCCTTCATCCGTATTTCTGCCATTCATTGTTCGCTCTTCGGCTTGATCTTTGCATGCACCAATTTCTGCACGTCTAGTTTTTTCCCACGGTAGATATCCCATTTCTCATTCACTACCTCCGGTTCCATACCAGTTCTTTTTGCTTCGCTATGTTCTCTCGACGCCTTTCTTCGCTGGTCAATAGCCTCTTGTATTTTCTTATTCCACCAGCTTCTCGGCTTTCTCTTCCCTTTCCATCGGTTTCGTTGCTTTGCATCATCCATCTTGCCCTTTATGAACGCAAACATTTCGTCGTAATCCCAATTTTTGCATGGGTATTTATTGATTTCATCTTCCAATCTATCAGCAATGATCTTTACCTGCTCATTATTCAAATTAGTTCCTCCTATTGTACCTATTTCTACATTTGTCCGGGTTGCGCCTCCAAAGTGCAAGCTAAACCACTTGTGATCGCTTCTTAAGCTGTCTATTCCATTTTCATCTATCCTCATTTCCCGCAGCCTTCCGTATACTGTCTCGGACACTAAAATGTAGTCTATGCTGGACTGTCTGTTACCGCTTTCCCACGTATTTGTCTGTCACACTTGCTTTCCGTGTTTACTATTAAAAGCCGGTTTTCCAGACATAGATCTATCACTAGGGAACCGTTGTTGTCTGAGTATCCATCCAAACCTTCTATATGGGCATTCATATCTCCAACTATGATTGTTTCACCCGAATCTTAGAACTCGTTTATATCTCTTCTCAAACGCTTCACCATTTCGTCATTTTCCTCCCTAGCACTACTTCCGGTCCACAGATACACTACTCCTACCCATGTATTTCCCCCTCTATGGTGCCTCTAACCCATAGATGCTCTTTACAGCTTTCATGCACTCCATGCCAGTCGGTCCCTTGTTTAATGAGCATGCCAACACCTCCCGCTTTCTTCATTCCTGTGGTCCTGTTGCAACCTTCCCAGACATATTTGTCTATGATAGGTGGGGCTTCTAGGTCCCGGAGGTGAGTCTCAGCTAAAGCGTACACGTCTATTCCTTCCCGTTCAAGTTGCTTTTGAATTTCTACCCATTGGCTTTCTGCCTCCCTGCATATTGATGTAGCTGATTAAATATATATTGCATTTCTTTTTCCCTTTCCGCTTACGGGGTCTATTTTTGTCTTTTACAAAGTTGTTTGCTCCATTGTTTCCACTTAAATGTCTTCCGTCAACTCTCTCAGTTACGTCTGTAGGTTCTCCGTTTACCGCTATGCCTGGCTGCCTCCCAGCGTTGGTTGAGTGTGCATGTGTCCCTTGCTTCCCCTTTGTCTCCTGTTGGCCTTCCTTAGCTGCACGGGGCCCCCTAAAAAAGCTACTGCTCTCCCACCTAAGCACCAACCCAGCTTGTTTCCTAGCCTGGGGCTGAAGTGAATCCCATCCCACTGAAAAGCTTGCCTATGTCCGATGCTGCCCACTACCCTGTTCACGTCTATCACTTCAAGCCCAAGTTCCCTGCCGCACCTCACGATCGCGCTGTTAGCAGCGAGGACTGCCCGTTCGGTGTGCACGCCCTGCTTTATCACCTCCGGCACGGTGCAGGCTGCAATGAACACATCTGGGGCTGTCGCCCGCAGGTCCTTTACCCCCTTGGCTATCTCCTGGCCAAGTTTTCCCTCCTCTTTCTTTAGAACATCATTAAGCCCCGCGGCAATCACCACAAGGTTTCTAGCTTTACTAGACAAGGCCAGCTGCCCCTTCGCTCCAGTCATCCCCGCCTGCGTTGTTTGACCTGGGAAACACCCCACCTTCACCCGCTTAACCCCTTTAACCCTCTCCACCATGGCAGCGCTGCTCCTCTTCGTGATTGAGTCACCCGCAATGATTACCACGCTATCATCTGCCACGTGCCGCTCTTTACTGGTACCCTGGTTATCGACTGGTTTTGCTGTTCTATCTTGCAGCGCGTGGGAGTAGCTGTTGCCTTTCGTTGCTTCCACCCCTGGTGTCACCTCGGTGCATGCCTCCACTTCGCTGCATGGGCGGAGGTGTTCGTCATTTGTTGGCGAAATGACGCTCCTTTCTAGCTTCCTCTGAGCTGCTTCTAACTTTCCCTCAACGGCCCTCCGTTCATCGCGTTCGTTACTTAGCGCTGCCTCCAGTTCTGCAACCCGCTTAGCTAATCCCGAGTTATCCGCTTCTACGCGCTCTAGGCGCGACACCACTAAGCATAATTGACCCGTACCTGCCCCTTCGCCTGCCTCGGTTCCATCCCGCTGAAACTCCTCTGCGTCTACGTGCCGCGGACCCCACTGTACCAGCTTTCTACTCGTCATCTCGGCTGAAAAACCCGACACAATGAGAACGAACCGTGAAGATAAATACTCAGCTGCGGCTGTCCTCCGCTGTCTCTGCCGTTTCGCTGTCCTTCACTGAAAAACACGCTGTTGTCGGAGCACCAGAAAAGCACGTCCGCACAGGTCGACTGCGAACTTTTTTCCTCCCACTTTCATTTCTCTTTCTTTTCCTGGCCACCAACCATAAACCGATTGTACAAACTCTCCCTTCCCTTGCCCTCGCCTTTGCTACATTTTTTGTATATATATAACACTGAAACAAACTTTTTCTGTACTCTGAAGAAAGCAAGTCCTCTTCCTGAAACGTCAATAAACTTATTATTGTTTTTTCTACGTCTTTCTCGTGTGTCTGTATCTCTACTAACCTTATTTTTTTCGCTCTTTGTGAGTTTTATCTTTCCAGAAAATATATATATATATATATTATAATATTCAGGGAGAACTTGAAGTTTTGAAGATGGTAGAGAACACAAGAAAAGAAAGCAAGTGTCTTTGCTAAAACGTTGGCAACAATGGTGCTTTTACCTTTTTCAAAGTTTTCTTTTCCTATATATATATATATATATATATATATATATATTGGAAACAACAAGGGAAATGCGGTGCCTAAATTATTACACAAAAAATGGCTGCTCCCCTCACTGGTTGCCTTCGCCCCTCCGCCTCTCGAAGTGGGGTCCCAATCCAAGGGGGCCCGCGGCGATACCACGTCGTATCAAAACTATGGTGTCTCATATTAGAAAATTGATCCTCAGCTTCCCTGCAACTCGTCCGTCTTTTGAAGTGAACGTGAAGAAGATGTAGAACACACTGACAAAGCCAACCGGGTATGCGTGTGAAAAAACCTCTTAGAGACTGGGCAACATCGAAACCTGCATTCAACTGACACGCTTCTCAACTTGATGCGTCCCACATAGTGGTTGCAGGCGACCTGTAAGTAACCTGCGTCTTTGAAGCGACTCGTGACGTGCGGTTTCTGGGTGGGGGGGAGTGATGTTATCCAGCCAAGACTGACAATAACATCGAGACTTAGCATCTATCATAGAATGTGTGAGAAATCCTAATTGGAGCAGCCAATGCACGTTTACCGCTCCCCTCTAAGGCAGACAGTTCGAGGGAATGTGTCCGACTTGCTAAAGAGCACCATCACCCATTTCTTTTCAAGCACGCGTTCCTCACCTGGCATTTTGATTTAGAAAAAAGATGGTTCAAGGCACTTTTGCGTTGAGTACAACAAACTAAACAGAATTATTAGGGCGGCTCCGTATCCGATACCACGAATTCATGATGATCTAGACTGCCCTCAATGCGCCAATTACTCCTAATGGCTATGTCTGCAGTCCGGTTACTGGGAAACACTGCGGATAAAACGGCGTTTGCGACGCCCCAGAGAACCTATGCGTTTATGGGGATGCCTTTCAGAGTGTGTGCTGTCCCAGCCGTTATTCAGTGAATGATGCGTCATGGAATAAAATAAAAACATACTTAAAGAACGCCGATTGAAAGTACATACATATCAAGTGAAAAGCTTGCAATGTGCGAACGTTTGCGCGAAGTGCTACAAAATACCAATGAGGGCCGGAAGGCCACCAAAACTGCCGGGATATCAAGAAAAAATACAAGATTGGCAAACGTTCAAGCCACGTGCAGGAAAGACACACGTCACCGCATTCACACGTGACTGGCGTCTCTTTTGTTCGCTCATCGGCATTACAGCCACCGATTTTACGGTGTGAGCGACCTTTGCAACCTTTTATTATATTGATACATAACCCCTATCGGGGGCTGATCATTGCCTCCTGTATGTTTACAATATCAAACGCATAAGCCTGGAGCGGTCAGCCATGCCCTCGCCTTTTTTCCGGCCACACACCCCCGATCCTGAGCCTTCCAAACGCTTTGCTGAAGTGGCCGGGTCAACTTGGACGCCGCGTGGTGGAAAGCGGCAACGTTGGCAAAACGTGCTGCGCCGTGAGTCTGAGTTTTCTGACGCTGGCGGGGGCACCCCTCCTTCGGCAACCTGAAATATCGCTTGCCTTGGCAACCAGGTTCAAGCCGTTCTCGAATTCAGTTACGGTCGGGCTGATCCCGGTTCGGCTCGGGGCCCCACCATGTGGTCCATGCCCACTCGTCACAAGTCCAGTCTCATAGGCGAAATCGTCACCGGTAAACTGGTCCTGAATGCCAACTCGCCACAGGGCTTTCGTACGAGGAGTTCTCGTATCACTGGAATACTCGACACACGGAAAACTGGCTTTACGAGCTTCTTTTGGAACGGGAACGAGCCCACTCCTCACCGGAAAATCGTCATAGGCCAACTCGTCACAGCGGCCTTTAGGTACAGATCCATCTCAAGATAGGAACTATCATGCAAGGCGCCTTTTTGTCGCATGGATTTCGTTACACCGCGGCCGGGTGAACCAATGCCTCGAAGCCCTGATAGGAAATTGCCGTTGAAAACTGGTCTAAGGCTGGTTTCTACAATGGTATATTCGTTACGGCTGTTTATGTTGGCGTACAGAGGTCTCTGGGAGCAGCAGGTGTGGATAAAAAGTTGTTTTTTTTCTTTTGGCGTAAGGGGCGGAAGATGAGTGGCCAGCGCGACCTCCATTTTTTCAAGTTCTGATCGTCACGGTTTTTGAGGTGACGTACGTCCGTATTTTCGCGCGTATAACCTGCCCTTGCATACATCCCGCACCCCCACTTTAAGTCTGCGAATACAAAAAATAAAGATTCATGAAGGTTTCACTAGGCTTGAACCATAACTAAGCTGGATAATTTTTTTCTATGTAAACACTGAAGGACTTACCACAAGGTATTGCATTAGGTTTGAAATTGTTTATTTTTTGGTTTGATTGATTGTGGGGGTTTAAAGCGCCGACGCTTCACAGATGATAAGGGGTGCCGTAGTGGAGGGCTCCGATTTCATTGTGACCCACTGGGGATCTTTAATGCGCGTGCCGGAAATTTCTGAACACACGAGCGTTTTTGCTTTTTGCCTCCAACTGAAAAGCGGCCGGGAATCAAATCCGCTTCATTGGGCTCAACAGTACACCGTCATATCCACTGAGTCACCACGGCGGGGAATTGTTTGTTAACGTGATCCGTTGTCGCTTTTCACGGTGGTAGCAATAGTCATCGGCGGACAGCACCCGCCCTTCCCCCTCACGGCTCGCACTCAACTACCCAGATGTAACAATCGCATCGCAAGAATCCTTGGTGATCATGACAGCGGTGCCACAGTCAACACGCTTCGGAATGTTGCCCGCAACGTTCGCTTCTGAAATGATGCACTGAACAACGTCGGAACTTAGCGTTAAAGACTCCTACAAATAGTACAACCGTACAAAGCGGGTGCAATAAACATTTTTTTTATTTCATGCACAACCTGTTCACTGCGTCATTTTAACTGCGTGCCATTTCTGGGTGATTTTATTACAAATTTGCATGGAATTATCATTCTAATAGGATTAACAGGTTATGACGACATATTCACCTAACTTTCTATGTCAAAAATTTTGAAAGAACCTACATCATTTTTATAAGGCCGACGTATGTGAGGCGGAAACATCGCTTTAACGTTCCAAAACAAGCTCGTAATGCTAGTTGGGGCGCTGCCAAGCGGGAGTGTGCGCGTTCGTCCGGTCCGAGCAGATCGCGCGGTTAACTCCGCGCTGCGTAGCAGACGGCAGTGGCAGAACTTTCCATTCCCGCTTGCGAAGAGGCGAGCGAAAGCGACGGGAATTCTGTCGCACGACGAAAATTTGTTCCAACCATTCGACAAAAACGATCGTCGCGGGACAGAGTGACGGAATTCCCGTCGCTTTCGTCGCAAGTGCGATAATAAGCGCAACTCCGCCCCACAATAAGCTCTTCCTTGTCGTCTGAGCATACGGTTGATATCTGACTACATTACACTGTGCTTGCAAGTGTATTTAAACGATGTCACTAGGTTTCAAACGTAAGCGCTCGGCCTGCAGCTTTGTAATCATTGCGCCTGGCTGATAAATGATAAATACAACTGAAAAATATCCCATAGTTTAGTCCACCATACAATGGTAGTTGAACATCGTACAAATTATAAGTACCATTTTCTCAATAAAAAGATGAGAGAAGTTGTTCGCCTGCATTTCAGATAAGTTAACGTGTGAGCTAGCTAGTGCTAGCTGTTGCGAGCTTTATCCATGAATCAAAAAGATGACGACCTGCACTAAGTCTTGGTAGTTGTGGTGCTGCCTGAGTTTCTCCTAGGGTTTCGGGAAGATCGAAGCCTCTGTAGTTTTCTTCAGGTGCGGCCACGTTTTCAGTCGTCTCCTCGTCCAGCGTCTCGGTGTTCACCCTGCGGCGTTTCGCAACCGGCTCCTGCTCACAAAGGTCTCTGATCTGTATTTTCGATACAAGTTTCGGACAAGGTGCATCGGGTATGCCTCGAATACTGTATAGGGACAGCATCCGGTTTGAGCCGCGCTTTGTCGCCAGGGATTTCGTTCGCAACGCCGTTCACCGTGTTATCTTGAACGAACGCTCAATGCAGTTATGGTCAAAGTGCTTTTCCCATATACTACTGCATTTGGCGTCAACTTCCTGTCCGCTCTCTTGATCCGCTTCTTCCACTCTGACAACCGTGAAGGGTCAGTCGGTGCTTTGATTAATTGATTGTAGCGTTTAACGCGCCGACGCAGCGCAGGCGATGAGGCGAGCCGTAGTGGATGGGCTCCGGATTAATTTTGACCACCTGGGGATCTTCAACGTGCGACGAAATCTCGTACATCGGGGCGTTTTTGCTTTTCGCCTACATCGAAAGGCACCCGCCGCGGCCGGGAATCGAACCCGTGACCTTCTGCTCAGCAGCGCAACGTCTTAGCCACTGAGCCACCGCGGGGAGTTCAGTCGGTGCGACACATTTCCCCTGTTGGAACGGTACCCGCTATAGTGCACAGCGGAAGAAAATGCGGGTGCGTTCATTTCGCTGCTTTTTGACGCTTCCCATAATGTAAAGCTGAAGCTGGCACAAGCGGAATCAATAAACAGCTGCACAAGGGCATCGGCATGCCGTTGTGCAGCTGTTTTTTATATGCAGCTGGCACGCTCGGTATATTCAGCGCTATAGCGCATAGAATATGCGCGTGAATATATATAAGCATTTGCTCGGTACAACTGCTCTGAACAAACATTTCGCAAATAACTGCAGCCTCCGTCAACCTTCTGTCTTTTCTTTTTATGCTTCGTTCCTATTCCGCAAGCCGTGTAGCATCCGCTGAATTGGTAAATATGCCCATTGTTTGGTGGGTATATCGCTTTTACACAGAGGCGCAATTAGCATGTTGTCGATTCGCACCATCACTTTGGCATTGTCAGCTTGGTTTACAGGTAAACACAGCGGTTTTAGTGACAGGCACGGGAAAACAATAACCCGGAACACAGCCAGCGATTTGGCGTGGCACGGATATATGCTAACGCCCGCAGAACCGGTGCAATATCATCCCAAAACTGCTGAGAGGGGCTGACGGAATGGCATGCATGTCCAAGCAGCCACGCAGAACAATAAATGCGGCATCTCGGCGAAGAAAAAATACGTCCACAAACTCTTTAATCACACACGCACCAAGCCACCTTTCCGCCTTCCGAAGCGAAAAAACTGCATCGTCTGCTGAAGCAGCACACACCCGCTAAGCGGCGCCATCTGGCGGCAGCGGTAGGCTTACATTGCAAACGGCACCACGCTCTCCCATAGCGAAGCGATCCGCTCGGGACACTAGCCAGTATATTCCATGCACTATAGTAAAATACAGGAGGCGATGGAGTGGGCGATGTTTAAGGGAAGAGAGTTCACTCACAACTTTACGGTACTTTTATGACCTTTATTTTATTGATGTTTTATTGCCAACATTTTCTTATTACCTGACCCGTCCTCAAAAAATGTTAGTGTACCTTTCCTGCACGGGGCTTCAGCCTAATGCAAAGAAATGCTGTCTTGCAAGGAATAACGCAAAGCGACCGGGCCGTGTCCTAACGAAATAGGCAATACAGCCCCATCGGGTGAGATTGCCGCTGGTATAATTTTTTTCGCTCACTTCGGGTAAAACCCTCATAGCCTTTTCGGCCTGGGCCCGCTTACTATCATGCTTTTGTGCGACATTTCCCAGCGATTTATTCTTCTCTGCAGACGTTTTTGAAGTCTGTCACGTCCTAGGACTGGAAGAGTGAGTTTCAACGAGTCTTTTGAGCGAATTACTATACTCTGAGGTCTCGGCCTGTTGTGCTTCACCTCGACATTGCTGCCATACAATTGTTCGCATGGACGCGAGCGTTAGTGGCCCAAGTACTTTCCTTCTTCAGCAGGACGTCTATAATCAGAAAAAAGTAGTTGAGTGCTCCAGTTATTCTAGAACAATTGAGTGCTCCAGTTATTCTAGAACAAATGACAAGTAGAACTACCGCATAAGGCAACAAGTTGACCTGCCAGTGGTTCGTGATGTTGAGATATTTCTCCCATATAGTCAAGGCTATAACGATTTTGCCGAAGACGTTCTTTGCAAGTTTTCTTCTTTTAGGAACTTGTATCGGCATCTGAGCATCACGGCTCATTGCCTCCATCAGCACATAATGAGCGTTACACATATCTCTGAATGAAAACCTTCCGACTCCGACTATCTCTCTCTAACCCCACTGTGTTCGAATTCATTCAATGCTGAACTGCAGCTATCGTAACCCGTAGTCGTTGTGGCACCATCACTTCTCCTGGCGTCGAAAAACTTTCTTAGTTCATGACTTTGCTGAGAGCAGACAGTGTGATGTTATCATTGATCGCCTTGCAAGGCAGGTACCACATCCAAACAGCCAGGCTTGTCGTGAACTGAATACCTTCTACCGGTTCGCAGCCACTCTTCCTCGTCGCTATTGCAAGGGTTTGGCCAGAAGTGCACCCTTGCGTACCCCGTTCGTTTGCCCATTTTATTCTAAACGCTTGGGTGGCTACATTACCCCCCGCGACCTTGTATTTGAGGAAACATACGATGGAATCCGCAGCCTCTACGTTTGCTTTAGACATTCCACTACTGTTGCAAAATGCTTGACCTTAGGTTCCTCTTGCCCGCATTGAAAATATCGGAGGGCTCCTCCCACCAGATTTGTTCTGTTTTAGTTTCTCCATTAGCGGTTTTAAAGTTGTCGGAATTACTTGAATGGGTGCTTCATTAGACTTGATCCGCCTGCGCAGAATTGTGAGGGTGGTTTGTCACTTTACGAGAGGCGCTGAGACTCACCTCGGCTGATTGGTCAAATGCCGCGAGAGATGCGCTGACTGCCGACTACATACCGGGTTCTGTTTGGCTTCTACTTGTAACGTTTGTCCGTAGTTTTTAGAGGTTTTGTCTAATGACCTAACCTATGAACACCATGCTGCTTTCGGCTTCCGATGACATAGATATTTTCAGTTTCAATGGTATAATGAGTTTTTTGTACAAAAAAAAAATCTTGATTGCAGAACAATATCGTATTTATGTACTGAAAGGTCGAATATACAATATAAACTTAAACTTACCTAAATTCAGCTGAACGCCAGAGGCTGATGGGACATGCTATTCATGGCTTCAACGACACAATAATTGAATTACACTTGGTACCTGATGCAGCACATATATTTAAATCTTACTTGGAAGATATTGAACACTTCCACGGAAATGTGCTTGACTTCCACCGAAGCGGAGTTCCTTTATAGAACAGTGTGCTGACGTAAACAAAAAAATAACTAATGACAGTGCTCTCTGTGCCAGAGGCTTTGACAGGCTTCTACAATTATTACTTGCAAAGGAAGGAAAAATAATTGTAACACGCGCACAATTTGCTGTCAAGAGGGATGAAAAAAGTCCCATGATGAATTGCAGGTGGAAGGAGGAAGTATAACAAACGGCAAATCTTAAGACGCATATAAGCGATCACGTCAGTGCAAAATGTCCAAAACTGAGCGAACAAACCACGTTAAAAAGTTTGGATTCAGCCAACGAAATGACGAGTGTGGCAGACGAATGCAATGTTTAGTTGACGATGCAGATGCCGGAAAACGTAAAACCGAATAATTTGTACGGAAATGAACTGCACGATCAATAAAAAAGAACAACGTGGAGCGTACAGTTCACCAAGAAATTTAAAATAACTCACCTTTTTAAGGGCGGGCACAATAAGCAGGATGTTGAAAATCCGAGTGTGGCAGAGTGAAACATGCGATATCTTCTCACACATACAATCTCACACCCCTGAACAAAAAACGTGCCTTATCTAGGTGGCTGAAAGAGAACACGATATTGCACCATTACGTATTTTAGAATGGAGAGGTAGCATTTTGTGTAAAAGCGATCATCCTTCTGGACATTGTGGGATGCAATTTTGTAATCGGAGGATTTTCTGCTTCTTTTATACTTTAAGACCAGGCGTGCTTCGTTTTGGTGTAATCCAAAAGCGTTGGCCAAGATGTTTGGCGTCCTGTAGAAGAAGACTTTTTGGTGCACTTCTATTAGGGCTGGTTTCAAAATGAGTGTGTTAGAAGGAACGGAAGAACAAAAATCAAGTTTAGCAGCACGCGTCCTAATAAAGCAACAGAGGGCTGTCGGAGGAAATCAAAAAGGGACCGAATTGACTTTGAACATACGTTTTCTGTGGGTTGGTTTTGCGGTAAGACAAGTAAGGTGTGGTCAGCTGTTTTATTTACTCCTATTTCTGCTGAGGAGCTCCGTCAACTACGTTTTCTTGAGGTAGTTTTGTAAAAAGAACAGCGCTGTACCCAATTTGTTTTGGATCCTGGTTTGCTGGTTTTGGTATAAATAGTTTATATAACCATTTACACACTACACTACCCATAACGTACGAGCGCGAACTCATCTGCTTCACTCAAAAGCAGGTTTACCTTCCCGTTGAACTGAACAGCTACACCACTAACCAAACCAAGGCGAGGAAACCTGCAAAAACTAAACACATTGTGGGCAAAAGCATAGCTGTATAGACACGGAAGCCGCAGTAAAGGATCAACTGCGGAAAGTACCAAATCAGTCTGACATGAACAAAAACAAACCAAAATCGGTTTATTTTTACAGCTACCACACTTATGACAGTCGCTCAAGAAAAAAGCGGCTAGCAACCACTTGAAAGTGCTTGAGAGCCCTCGTACATGCCAATCTCAAGTGATCTAGGGTAAAGAACTGATTCACTGCTTTTACATTTCGCAGTTTCTCGGGACAAAAGCCAAGACTGTGTAACGCAAAGAGAGCAACGTGGTAAAGATATGTAATCAAACGACAAAAGTGCATGTTCACCTTCACTTTATACTAAAAAAGTACAACTGACACACTAATACCTTTTTCTGACAGTGTCAAGAGTAAAAAGAATAAAAATTTAACAGCATAAAGAGCCACTCTACCATTCTGTTCAAAATAAAACATACACTTTCAATGGGTTATGGCCTCGTACATATTGCAAACAAAAGGAAACGCGAGCAAAACAACATATGTAGATACACTCACTTTGAAAATCCAGAGCAAATGGCATGAAGTAATAATGAACTCCTTCTCTAGTTATAATTGCCAAATATTCGCGCGTTGCTTAGCGTGTGAATGCATTGTAGTTCAGTTGTTCGTTTTGATATCGGTTAAAAGAAAGGACGATGTGCCTAAGAGACTTCTGTTTTTAGATTATTCGAAGGCGCGGATCCAGCCGCGTATCGCGGCACAGGCGGAAAAAAGCTTTCAATTTCTGTGTCCACTGTTATTCCAAGAAATACTTTATACTTACTATTCAAGAAGGGGCAAGAGTCAGAAATATATTTCACACTTATTATGTCACAGCGAGGGAATAATACCTCGGTTGAGTGCTTTATGCATATCAGCAGTATACATTTTTGTGTCTTTAAAACTTTGAATACTTTTTATGTTCGTGTTTTCCCAGGCATGCGTACAGTAGTAATGCGTGAAAAGAACTAAATATGCTAACTGTGTTATTTCTCAGTCACAGGAAGGAAATCCCGACACTGTGGTATTGCACCTTCCCCTGAAAAGAATGATTTGGTTTGTCACTCGACATGACGCGTCCATCCATATAGGCCGAAACGTTTACTCCTAATGTTGGTTAGCAACAGTAATAGACAAACCCTCCAATAATAATTGTCTTGGAATTTCATCGTTTTTGTTATTTGCCCTACATATGGTTGCCTTTCATATCCTAGAAATATATTCTAAGCTGTTTGACCTAATTGAACCAAGTATATATAGTTTAATAGTTCCGCTTGAGCATTCGTGCTCACATTTTATTTGAAGTTTACCTTAAAGGTACAAGTGAGTATTGTCGCCATGAAAATGAATGATGCAGCCCTACCGAATTTTGATGACCCTATTCACAGAAATCCAAAAAAAGAGGTGCCCTCCTGCAAAGTCCTGGGGAAAAACATGTAAAACAAATATTTTAGTTTGAAACAAAATAGTCAATTGCGACACATTGCGTTCTGCCATGAAGATAGAATAACAACTGCCTTTGAGGATCCCTGGGTTTGCTAAAATGAGATAACCTAATTTACAATATATTGCGACGTGAGTATTCAAACTTTTTGCAAACCGGTGAGTTGTGCGAAATTTAACTCATTTTATTCTACATTTATAAGTATAGGATATTTCTGAGTTGTAAGTGCAGTTGTCGTAGATTTGTCTTGTAGAAAACTGTGTTGTTTTACAACCACATAATGAAACCTTAAAAATAAAAGTGGTGTCAAGAAAAAATGTTTTTTTTTATCATAGAAAAATTGGAAGGTGGCCGCAACACAATACCTATTAGCGAGGTTTTTCGCTACATTTAAATATTTGGGTATCCTTTGCCACCTTCATGGATGCTGTGAAACGTACGTAGCAAGCACTACGTTTAAAATATAAATAAGGTAAGAGAGGTTATGTGAATTACACATTGTACAAGCTTTACTTCCATGCCACTGACATCACTTCCCCGGCTATTTTTTAAGCACATGAAAGTGCAGGCAACTTCGGCTTCTTCAGTTGGTTGGAGAAATATACCTTCGCAACATTCGTTGATTGAAACAAGAGATTCTTTTCCTACTCTCAGAGAAGTGGTACTTCTTTGTGTCAGGGCGACCATATGGCTTGTTAATAAATTTCGATGCTGCTCAGGTTCCTCCTTCGAGATATCCGAAAATATGTGTTTTACATATTATGCCGTGGCCATTATTAGCTACGCATTAGGCTTGTTTTTTATTTTGTATACTCGGGAAGCACGCTGTAATTCTCTGTCCGGAAATTCTTTTGCAAAATTCAAACTTTCTGTCCCAACATTTTCAGTATTTAGGATCTCATATATGCCTTTCGTGTAGTTTTTATTCTCCAGGATTCAAAAGATGACCGTAGAATAGCCGCGATAAAAAGCTTCCTCAAATCTTTCAAATATATTAACGAGATAGGCCGGCACGTGGTGGAGGCGTAGGTATCATTTTTAGTACCGATACGACAGTTACCCCTCTATAGCAAATTGGAGATCACGAAAGCTTGTGGCTGAAATTAAAATTTTTTGAAAATTCATTTATCTCAGCGGCCCTGTGCCATCCCCGGCTTCTGGTGTCGAATTTTAAGTAAACTGTACCATATTTCCAATTATTATTCTGAAATCCGCCTTATAATAGCTGGTGAGTGTAATCTACAGAACGTTATTTGACTAAATTGACTACACAGTTTTACAATTTGACTACACAGCAACAATAGCAAAAGAAGGTCTACTTACGTCGCCGGCAACTGGACTTGCCTTCATCATAGTACAGTTACATAATTTTGCAGTCACAAACATTCGGAACACATTTCTTATATACATTAGCAGAAAACTGGCAGGATAGGAAGGAGTTTCGAAAACGGAGAGTATGCATCAGTCGGGCTATGAATGTTACAATAACAACACAAAGAGAGGGAGAGAGAGATAACGGGGTCGTAATAACAAGGTAGCTGGCAAGGTTACTCCACGACAGGGCAACACGTACCTTACATGAGGCTGCAAGTTCAGACAGTTGCGGAAGACTAGACAATCGCGGTTTCAAAGGAAAGGAAAAGTATATAATAAGTTATTCAGTGGGTGGGGAGACTGGTTCGGACTGATCCATACAGGCATGAACGATGAATGTGTTTTGGGTGTGCCCGCCGCGGATGAACAGAATAGATACAGTAGAAAAAAAGCGTGCACTTTGAATTCGCATATTGTGATGTTTTCTTATTACGGTGGACACTCTTGGAGCGGAGGCTGAGTGAGTTAGGCGTAAGCTTGTTTGCGGATTAACGTTAAGGGATTTTTTCTTACAAATTTAGTTATGGTGTAATTGGTTGGCTCGCACAATGGCGTCGTCGTTAACTTGTTCCGGGTATTTCTTATTCAGGAGGGCGGTCTTGAGTTCTCGATAATTTCAGTCAAAGTCGGCTTGGTTCGTGCAAATTCTCTTAAACTGGTGGGCTTGGCTGTAAGGTTTTGCTGTCTTACAGTCTGACATGGCTGCTTTGGAGGTGCAAAAACTGGCGCGTGCCTGTCGGTTTTTTATACAGTTGAGTTTGACGCTTACATTGGGTTGTAGTAACGGTGACTTCCAGAACGTTTCCACTGTGTTCCGAATAGGAATGAGCAAGGGAAATAGTAGGATGGGCTAGGTTAAATGCCTCAATGAAGGTGAGGACCGCTATGAAGGATCCAAGAGAGAAGCACGACCCAGCACCCGTTCTCGTAAGGCGATGGAACAAACTGTGAGCGAGGCAGTGGGCGCAGCTTCGTTTTCTTCTTTTCCCCAGCTATCGCCCTCTGCCTGCGCCCATCTCATTTATTTACAACACACTCTCCCCCGGCCAGAAAGGCAAGGACTGGCCTTCAAGATGAGCATCCGTATGGGGCGCCTGAATATTGTCCCAGTGATAGGCGAAAATAAATGATGTCGGACTGTTCGCACGGGCGGGGCTTGGAGCGATTATTCGCATCTGATGCTGCGTCCCGCAGTTGCTGTGATGTTTCCTGTGCATCAGGATCACCCGCTTCGCACTGTAGGTCTTGGGGTGGCCGCCGGGGTCGTAAGGGACTCCGATGAGTCGTTGTAGCTCGATGTGCGTCTTGATGACGAGCACGTTTTTGAAGCTGCAGTGGTTGGTCGGTGTGCAAATGACAGCGGCTGCGACAAACCAAAGGAGTCTAGCATAAATATTGTTGGTGGGCTGGCAACAATCTCTGGTTTTCAATCTGTGGAGTCGAAGTGAGGGTGATTCTGCACTGTGCCGTATTGGACACCATCGGGGGAGGTGCCTGGTTCGGAAGCGGTATGCCAGCCGGAGCTTCAAAACTTGCGAAGGAATAGATCTGGGCAGGCATCTGCGGACGCGATGAAATGTCTGGTGTCTAGCTGGTACGCGGTCGCAGCTATCCACAGTACGGCGCAAGGCGTGGGTACTCATCTTCCTTCGGGATGGTCGTCGTCGATTCACCTCCTCCGTCGCGATTTCAAATGGGTCATTTCTGACCTTTAGGAGCATCGTCTAGTGCATTCTGAGGGTGGCGTCACCACGTGACAACAACTTGAGCACGCAAGGAAGCCCGCTGTGTTTGCTGTCCCAAGGATCACTGAGTTCATTGATGGTGACGGCATGGTCATCGGTTGCAGAAGTGTACGGCAGGAACGCGTCTGCCTTATCGTACCTTGCGTATCATTCTTGTCGCTCGAAAGCAGCATGATCTCACTGTCGGGGAAGAAGGCGAGGCTGGTATTTGTTGGGCATCTCGGAACAGTTATTTGACGCTGGTGAGGTCCTCTGCTTCCATTATACTCGGTTGCGTTGCAGGAGACTCACCGTGAGTGGCGTTGACAGCAAAGTCACCAGGTGCCATCCAAATGGACGAGCCCTGTTGGCTGCATGTTCGTCGTGTATGGTGTGCTCGGGCTGTTGTTGGCGCGTCTCTGGCTGAACCCTCGGAAGAGCGACGAAGTAGGTGTTCTGCGACGTTGAGAACACCCGTGCGCTCTCGATTGTCACTCTCCAGGTGGTTCGGACGTAGCCATCGGCGGCTGAATTCACGCGGCTTTGCAACCGGTGGAGCATCACGCGCATTTGACACGAGCGCATTTTGTCGTCAAAATGCGGATAGGCAACGTCTTCCTTAGCTTGTCTCCGGTCAGGTTTCCTTGAATTGCAGCGTCGAGGGCCCGTATCTCGCTCGGCGTCGTGGAAGTGGTAAATGTTGGCGTCAGGTCGGTCACGTGAGAGCCGGGTCCTGGAGAAGGGCGTCGATTGCCGTAATGAGCCCTGTGATTTTCTCTCGCAGGAGCCTGCGGCGAGCTTCAGGCGTTCCAATGGAAGGGGCTGCGTAGAAAAACGAGGGCGGCTTGGGCACGAGCCATCATTGGCAGCGGTCGAGGGCAAGGCCTCCTGTATCAAATAGCGCGAAGGTTGTAGGCACCGCGCGCCTCGCAGCCGCTGCGCCGTCAAAGTCAGTCCACTGTGCCTCGAATCCGGGTTCACGGCACCAGCGTGTGGCGGATCAAGCAAGGAAAGCAGAACTCAGACGTCCGGTTCTCGTGGTGGTCACGGTTACATCAAGCTCGAGCACGCGAGCGCGGCCGATCTTCATCTTCTGATCGTGCCACGCCCCTTGCCTTCGCTTTTCTCAACCACCCATTCCACCTTTATTTTCTACACCGCTTCACCGTGGTTCCGGATCAGGAATATGTCGTCAATATACTTTTTATGGTACAATGGCTTTAAAATTTGAGTGTCAAAAAATTTTGATCTCAGGTTAGCCGTAATAATATTGGCGTAGTTGGGCCCGATTCGATTTCTCATTTACATTCCGCTGGCTTGCACGTTATAAAATCTGTCAAACTTAAAATTGTTAAGTTCAAGAATAAGCCCGAGGAACGTTTGGAGAGTAGAAGAATCGATATGTTTGTAGCAGGATGACTGCTCATACGCAAGTGATACAGCGGTGATGCCATCTTCAAGGGGGATGTCAGTATACAGGGACGCAACATCGAGGGTGACTAGGATTGAGTTATCAGGAATTTCAATTTTTGAGATGTCCTAAATAAAATCATTGGTATCCTTACTGAAGGAGGGAAAGCTGGCCGAAATGTCGCAAAACAGATTATCGACATATCGCAAGAGCTTTTCGGTAACAGTGCCAATGCCAGAAAAAAATAGGGCATCCTGGGTTGTTCACTTTGTGAATTTTAGCCAGAAGTTAGAAATAACCGGCTACTGGGCTAAAAGAGATCAAGGAAAGAGCTGTTCTTTCATTTATTGTGTTATTTTTAACAAGCTCAGCTAGTTTATCTTTGACGATTTGCTTATAGTCTTGAGTGGGATCGTTTGGTAGTTCTTTGTAAAACGTCGATAATGATAGTTGCTTATTGGCCTCGTTAACACAGTCGGTTTTGTCAAGAATTACAATGGTCCCTCTCTTATTGGCAGGTTTAATAATTTATCGGGACAGCTTGCGAGCACCTCTTGCGCTTTTTTTCGTTGGTAGTCACCATATTGTGGAAAGAAACTTGGGTTTGGTATGCTTTTCACACGTCGCATAGGACAGCTTTAAATACATGTCGAGGCAACTATCACGCTGTGTGGGAGGGTTCAGTGCTTATAGCTGGGTAGACTGCTGCAAGCTTCTCAGGTCGCAGGGTGATCGAAGAAGTATTCTCGTAGCCTTATTTTTAATGAGAAATTCTTTGAGTCCTTAAAATTTGAAATTCATCAAAATCACCGGTAACTTTGCAAAAGTTTAGGCCCTTTGGAAGCCGTTCATTTGAACTGGGAGATGGTTATATTTGAAAGATTCATTACATTCCAGGTAAGATTTTTTTGTGACAGCAGACGAGGGAAAATTTTTAGTACCGTGTTTAACTGAACTGCTTGGGGTGCAGTACTCGAAGCACTATTTACAGTCGTAGGGACAGTATCGGCTGTATTGTCAGAGTGGGGGCAGTTACTAGTGCATGAGCTTGTTAGATTATTACGCGTTGGCCTGTGTTAGAAATCTTCTCTCGGTGAAATTTTCTGGCTTTTGTTCCGGATAATGCGGATGTCTTCTTTGATTCGTAGTTGCTTAAAAGGTTGAACTTTTTATTGCTTAGTTCCTGACTGAGTAGTTCTTCTTCCTTTCGAACAGAATCGGCCGTGTTTTCGTAGTGATGGAGAGTCATTTAAGGTGTTTTAAAAGATGCCTTATTGAGTACCTGTTTCCATTTTTTCTTGTTGAAGGGGAAAGTGCGATAGTAGCAGGTTTTATTCTAATCCTGAGACCCCTGGGAGCGACCACGGCAGTCAAATACTTTTGCAAGAGCGGAAACATGCAATTCGGAACGTAAACGCTTTTCGGTGATTTTCCCTAACTTTAAAAAATCTTGAAACGGGGAAGGAGGCCGCGTTACCTGTATTTTGTGCTGTAGTCAATTGTTGCTATGCTTATTCTGGTGGTGGTTGTATGGACTTGAGGCACAGAGGGCTGGATTTTGGACCCCGGAAAGTCCGGCGGACACGCTGCTGTTGGTTCCGTAGCCTCAGCGGTCGCTGAAGATGCGGATGTTGGGCGTGGCATGCTGTTGGTGCGACGCTGGTCGGGGAGCTTCGTAGTATCGCCGCGAGTGTTCGCTCGTGGCGTTGTGGCCGTTGAAAGTTTGGCGGGTGGGGGCGGCATGTCGCTGACGCCACGCTCGTCCGTAGACGGGCTGCTGGCGTTCACCCGGGGCGCCGTGGTTGCCGTGAATCTGGTGTGCGGTGGCGGTCTGCTGCTGGCCCGATATCCCTCCTGGGACGTTGCACTGGATAGAATTGGAGGCCGTGGTGGAAAGTCTCTGTCATATGAACTAATAGCTGGGGCTGCAACTGGGTTGGCGGTCCGTGTCCATGTGCTGCAGTGGGGCCCCAGGGCTACAGCAAATAAAAACCATGGCAGCAAGAAGAAAATTGTCGGTGAGCGATTTGCATGCCTGGCTCCCCACTAATCGCGTAAAAGTACTTCGGATATGTTACTCAGGTTTCTACCTCCACGCCCTGCTACGGCAGCCGCGGTAGTGGGCAGCCGGATATCCGATTACACTAGGTAATATAAAAGACAATGCAGAACGCACAGATGTCGCAAGCGTTCATTTCGGACAGTTCTGACTCAATACGTGCCATTTTTTGCGAATGCTTTGACAGCTCTCAGCAAAGCGACATAGCGTTTATCTTTAATTTGAATAAGTTGCACTCTCCTCTAGTAGTGCCTATCTTGTGCTTGGTTTGTTTGCTCTGCTTCTGTGTACAGAGCCTTTCCGCCTAGGTGCAAAGGTACCTGATTACTAAAACCTTAATCATCGGCTCGAAAGTTGGAGCATCGCCAGTACTCATGTAGGAAGGCCTAATTTCAAAATTCAGATCAGGTCCTTGTGCATATTGGTTGCACGTTCATGATTGAAACAAACTGCCTGGCCTAACTTCTTTATTTGGTCAGGGCTCCTGTCCCCATATGGTTCTGTCACTTCACATAAGGGGGTCATAAATGTTGTACTGCATTGAGCGGATTGGGCTGAGGTAGTGCCATGGCAATAAACAAGCGCAATGAAGGTCAGCTTGGAAGCGGTGGCGACGTTCCTGCGGTGTATACAGAACGGTTAACCCTGTGGTTTCGTGAAGCTGCCCTGCCATCTCTGTCGTTGGTACAGTAGCATAAGTGTTCAATGCTGTAAATTTACTCGATATCTTTAAGTAAACAATTCGAATACGTGCACATATGAGCAAGCTCAGCGCGACATGCCTGTGAGGTATCCACAGCATATGATTACGCTGCTATGATGGTACGCAAAGATAGCAAGATAGCACACCACAGACTATGCAACAAAATGAAAAAAAGCAATCATTGCAATAGGTGCTTCATCTGGCGTCACGCAAGAACAAACCCTTAAACCCTAATAACACGCAAATACTATAAATAACTATTAGAATCCCGCTACTTTGTAAGCAAAAATGGGCAGTGTGACACTGCCCCTTTTAAAGCTAAAGTTTTTTACTTGAACCGGTAGCATTCTGCCAAAAAGCTAACACTGTCTTGAGGTACTTGTCAAGAGATGCGGCCAATCCGCCGAAATATAGGTGGAAGGCTTTAAGCCAGTAATCTCCGCCGGGGAGGGCGCAGAAGGAAGAATAAGGTGATGCCCGGAACGGAGTAGGACTGCCGAGCGGGAAGGTCGTTAGTTTCTGTAGCCTGTCCTAGGATGGCCAGAACCCCGGTGTCCTGTAGCCGTTCTAGGACGCCTAGGCACCCCGTTCCGACCTTCTACCAGGGCAGTCTCTGCAGCGTGAAGTCCGGCCGCCCTCTGTCAACCCTTCCGAGATGGCGCATAGTTCGCAATGCCACCCTCTACGGCGTACATCCAACGCCCTACCCTGGTGGGCCTCTCCAACATAAGATGTTTTTTCGCCTCGTAAGAACGCAGTAAGAACGTACTGTGACAGTGAGCAGTTATCACCTTTCTTGCTTCCCCGACCTTTCTACCGTCGTGCACGTCCGTACTTTGTTGTTCCTCTCGTCGCCTATGTCTACACATGCGTGAATTCCGATAAATATCCATGTTTTTGTCTTCAACTTGTGTTCCTATTACTTTGCCTTGCGTCTCCCGAAACCTCACATGACAAATTGGCCTACAAGGCAGGACTCTCCTTTAACAACTTGGAAAGTGAGACTCTAGCGAGCATAAAAGATATACAGGATAAAATTCTAACATTGGCATCGCAGAAAAAGAAAAACTGGTTGCCAAAGGAATTCAAACCGGAGTGAAGGGAACTGAACTACGGATGTGGGTTGAAGCCGATAGCGTTGAATTGAAAGCACAACGGGAAGCACAAAAGAAGTTTTGGAAAGGACAGCGCGAAGAAGAAAGGCAAACATTCCAAGCACAGTATGATGCAGAAAAGGAATTTCCAGAAAAACAGATAGACATGCTTAACAGGCAGATAGCTGTTCTAAAGAACTTGGTTAAGAGGAAGGCGGCTGACGTGTCTTCGAAAATGTACATGATAGATGAGCAACCAAAATTGGAGGGCATTGGTGAAGCAGACAGTGGCCCTTGTGGTCCAAAGTCAGAAGCTCGCCAGAATGCACCCCATGGGAACTTTCGAGGCGACCTCCAAGAATACAGCACAATGCATCCCAATAAGAGTCATTCGTAATCAGAAAAACCGAATTTCGCGTTCCAAAACAAAGTATTGGCGAAAAATGTTGAAGCTACGATTCATGAAAGCGTATCGCTGAATAGCGATGGCTCACTACCATTTGAGAATCCGGTGAAAGAGCCGGTAGCCAAAGGTACAGCCGACGCTCAAACGAACACGTCTCTTTTCCCTGATCAAACAGAATATGAAGCTTCCAGAAGCGAGTGCTCTGCGAAGCAAAAAGGTTTTGTTGCGGGCAGCAAAATGCGGAAACGCAAACAGAAGCCCAAGAAAGAGAACAGTCGCTCCTGAATCAACAGTTCGACAAGCCCCAAGATGCGCCCAGTACCACAGAGGCACACATATTTCAGGTGGAGGTGGACCACACATTACATCTTCAAGCGGAAGCACTTCAAGCCCAAGACAAGTGTTCATATACTGCGTGAGATCAGTTCCGCAGGGGCACAGTACCAGCCTTGGCCACAATACACGAGCTTTCTTAGGGGTGAACGGACTGTGGACCGCTGGTCAACCGGTGGTTCCAACTCACGTATCCGAACATAAGACGTAGTCGGACAGAATGCCAGAGTATTCTCAACTACCCCGGTTTCCGTATGTCCAGTTGTGTAGCATACACATCTTCGTGAGCCAGAAGAGAGACTGGTTTTGGATTGAGCCACGACGTCTCAATTTTCAAGTCCAGCTCTGCTGAAAATATAGAAGGAAACAAACGTGCAGAACGAATCGGATTCACACTACACGAAAAGGTGATGTACTTTAAATGACGAGTTGGCGAACCCGAACATCGTAAAGCGTCTGCGTCCGACCGGCCTCGATTTTGCTAGCCCTCTTCAGCTGCATGACTGGACTTCTGTGCTGTGACAAATTCCGTTCAGGAATCCAGTGCTTCTGTTGCCGACTTTTTTAGGGCAGGTTTACGTTTGGCTCATGTTTAAAATCACCCAGAAACTGTCGTGGAAAGTGGCTAGTGCTCCGGCCGCAATACTTGGAATAGTTCTCTGGAGAACTTTATAAAGAGGGGGGTAATGTCATGAGATAATTGTCGACAGATGAGGTGAATCCGCCTAGATAAAGGTGAGAGGCTTTTAAACAGGAATCTCCCCCGGAGAAGGCGGAGGAGGATAAGAAGCTGATGCCCGAAACGGAGTAGGACTGCCGAGCGGGAACGTCGTCAGTTTCTGTAGCCTGTCGTGTGACGGGCAGAGCCCCGGTGCCCTGTAGCCGTTGTAGGACGCCCAGGCACCCCGTCTCGACCTTCTAACAGGGGAGTCTCTACAACGTGAAGTCCGGCCGTCCTCTCTCCGCCCATCGCCGATGACACTGACATCGCAAGGCCACCCTATACGGCGCACCTCCAAAGCCCTACCCTGGTGTGCCTCTCCGACATCTGATGTTTCTTCGCCTCGTAAGAACGCAGTAAGAACGTTCTGTGACAGTGAGCAGTTATCATCTTTATTGCTTCCCGGACCTTTCTACTGTCGTGCACGTCCGTACTTTGTTGTCCCTTTCTTAAACTATGTCTGCACTTGCGTGAATCCCGATAAATCTCCGTGCTTTTGTCTTCAACCTGTGTTCCCATAAGCGCCTTGCGACTCCCGAAACCTCACATCACCAGCACATTCCTCCTTAGACCTGTCACTCCACCGAAAAGCTGTCACAAGTTTATAAACAAAGTGCGGGCGTGAAACCGTGACCGCCATTTAAATCTCTCTCTCGATCTTTCTCCCTCTCTATCTCTCTCCATCTCTCTCTGAAACTAGGCTTCCATTCTGCAGAAACACTTACTTGAAAATTCCGACAAATGAACCATTATAAACAAGACAACACATGCGTAAAATCATGAAGAAGGAATATCATCCCATAAACCCCGTAACTGTCTACATTTAGATGGTTCGTAGTTGCATTTACTTAGTGCGCGATAACTCGTCGCATGGGTTTGTCCTTATTTTGCGATTTGCGTGATTGAAGCTTTGACAATCGGCTAGACGCACTTTCAGCGAAAGTTGGAAACATTTTAATCTTTCGCGCTTCTGTATACATTCGTAAGGAAGGGACGGAAATTTTTCGCATTGGGTAGTTGTTCTGCACCATATATGTAACTAACCTGCTTAACCGGTTATCACTTCATAACGGCGGCGATGATCATGATGATAATGACGATTATGCTGATGGTTGCTATTGGTTTCTCGTTTGAAGCTGGGTGATCACATGTCATCTTACCAAAAAGGACTAATATAACCATGTTTTAAACTTTTGGTTTAATACAAGCGCTGCTTAGGGCAGGCACAAAAGCTTATTAGGCGCAAAATACTTTTTCCCCTGTTACAGGTGGTAACTGTCCTAGGCAATATTCCCCTCTCTGCTTTTCGTCCACCACCATTTTAATCTTCTTTTCTTCCCTTCGACAGCCTTGAAGGTAACTTCCCCTGTGATACCCTTAAATCCTAGGGCTTGTGGAAGCCCAATATTCCCTTCATGTACATTTGGAGGGATACCCTCACATTCTAACACTATGTACCGCATAGTTTCTGTTTCGTTTCCGCAGACCACGCACACCCCATCATTTTGTGAATACTTCCCCACAAAACTCTTATTTCGCAGGCAACCTGCTCTAGCCTCAAAAAGGGAAGCACTGCCCTGATAATTATCGCCGACATTTTCCTTTCTATTCTTTAATTTCTGAGCCCTGTACATCTCTAACGACGTTTTAGCTTCCATTTGTTCCCTCCATTTATTCGTTTCAATCTGCCTTGCATCTTTTTTTTTACCTTGGCTGTTTTGGATTCTGCACTGTTCTTTCCGTATTTCATCGTTATCCTACTAGCCTTTCTTAACCACTGCGTGTCCACGCTTTTCAAGTATAGGTACGTAAAAACCTTAAATGCCCACCTTCGTTGATCCATTGCCCTCAACTTCATCTCAAAACCTATTTTACTCTGAGCTTCTCTAACTTCAAACGACGCCCAGACCATATCTCTCTGAACTGCTTCATTAGTTGTTTTTCCATGCGCGCCTAAGGCCAAATGTCCTACCGTTCTCTGGTTTACTTCAAGGTCTAATATAACGTCTCATTTTAGCAGAGTACAGCATTCGCAAACGTGAGACCCGGAACCATTACTTCTTTCCACATTCCTCTTACTACTTAATATTTGTTATCCCTCAAGAGCTCTATGCTTCAATATAGCTGCGTTTCGCTTTCCCTTAACCTTAAGTGTTCCTCGTGAGTTCTTAAGTAGTTATCCCCGTCGTTTATCCACACTCCCAAATATTTATACTCCTTCACTCTAGGTAATTCGCCTTGCTGGATAGACACTACGTCAGTGGTAGCGTCATTGAAAACCATTATTCCTTATTTTTATGCACTGAAATTTAACCCGAGGTGGGTGGCTTCCTGGCCGCTAATATTTATTACCGCTGCATGTCGGTTTGGTTATCAGCTAAAAGAACAAAGTCGTCTGCTGAATATGCTGTTGTACCACTTCGCCTTGAGGCATATGGGGTAGGCTAAACCCTACTTGACTTTCTTCCAGTTTCTTTTCTAACCCTGCCATGTAAAGCATGAACAGTATTGGGCTCAAAGGGCATCCCTGTTTCAGTCCCCGATGGATGTTGACCTGCTGGGCGCATTTCTGTCCTTCCCAAGTAAGGTGCACTCTATTGTCTTTAGAGATTGCTATAAGGACTGTACTAACTCGTCATCTAATCCCTGAAGTTTCAGCATTCTCCACAGCCGTTCTCTGTTAAACAGCCGTTGTCTGTTATTCACAGCCGTTCTCTGTGAATAACGGAAGTTGCCAGTGTGCCTCGTCACCGCAGCCGGATGTTACTCCGCGCGGTGCATGTAGTGCGTTTCTGGGAATATTTGGAGACCGCAATTTACTTTAAATATTTTTTGGAATTGTAATATTCATAAACCACTGCAGCGAGGACAAGCAAACTACGTGAGGAAAGGCAGACAATACCAGGCATACATAGCAGTTTTCTTTCAAAACACGCGCGCCCGTTGACATCCGCGTCCATCGCTTAGGCGGAGTGATACCGACCATGAGCTATTGCCGTTCTTATCTTGTTCCCGAGTATACCACCTCGCAACTTCAGTGACACGTGACACATTTTGCATATTTAGCAGCTTTCAGCTGGTATGATAACGTCAGATTCATGTTGCGTTCCTCGGTAACGTCGATAGAGCACCTGGGGCAGTTTTTACGTTGAGGAATAAAAGGAATGGAATGAACTTTCCGTCCATTCCAAGAGTGCGAATCGGCTAAGTTCAGTCATTCTGAGGAATTGAAAGGAAAGGATTCACGGCAAGTTCTATTTCCTCGGAAGAGAATTGGAATGGAAAGGGGATGTCTATTTCGCAACACTGCAACCAAAACCGTGCCTAATGTTGTATTTTCTGTGAATACCGCGAGGATTCCAAGTTTCGCATGGACACAATATTTACAGAAGGTTACATGGAGTTTAATTAGGAAAATAAATACGTTTATCGGTATTTTCTGTCCCTAGGAGACTTAATGTTTGACAGAAGTATATACAAATTAAGGTCTTCAAAATTGTGGCCTGGTTGGTTGAAATGCTGCGCTATAGCTATGGAGAATTTGCTAAGGGTATCTGCCCGCTGACCGTTAAGACGTGAGATCCTACGTTGACTTGTTCCGCCTATACACTGTTTGTGACACATTAAGCATTATAACATATACACAATGTTGAATGAAGTGCACGTAAAACTTGAATTATTCTTGTGAACATATTTAGTGGCTGTGCGTTTTACAAAGCAGTCTGTCTGCAGGTGCCTGCAAGTCTGGCATCTGGGACGGGAGCAGCTGGCTATGACTGGTTGCGTTGAAGGCCCTCTTTTAGCATGCACTAAAGTTTCTTTTATATTCCTAAGTTTTGGATGATGACATTTGTAGTCTAGATACTGCTGCCTGTCGGTTGGTTTTCTAAAAAGTGTGGTTCAAGTTTACCCTTGTATAGAAGGACGGTAGTATCGTGGAAGTTCACTTTTTCAGGATGCTCGCAGAATTTAGTAATTCGGATGCGAAACAGTGAGATAAAATATAAACGTTTTTAGAGTCACGCGACCGTGTTCCCGTATCATGAAGATTTCGTCTATGTAACGCAGGTAAACCTGAGGTTTATGCGGAAAATAGGTTTAACAGGGTGGCTTCAATTTTCCCCTTGTAATTATTGGCAAGGTCGGCGCTAAAGGAGCCATGCTGGTTCCAAAAACTTAGAAGAAGGAAGACGAATCAAATTCAAAATAATTGAGAGTAAAACTAGTTTTAAGAAAGTTATGTACACTTTTAGAACATGTTGGTGCGGATTCTCTGTTAAAGATTTTGAAATAGCTTCAATTCCTTCGGCGAAAGGGATGTTTGAATACAATGCGGCAACGTCAAGAGTAACATGGAGGGTTCGGCTGGGTAGGCGCCCATCTTAATTTTTTTCTTCTATTATGCGGAGAAAGTGGAGGGCGTCCTGAATGAATGACGGAAGAAGAGCAGAAATGTCGGATAAGTAATGATTCAGAAACAGGGATAATGCATCGGTTGGGGTATTGTTATTCAAAACTATGGGTCTGCCAGGAATGTCGGCAGTAAACGATGGTTATACGGCGACTTTGTGGACATTTGTGAGGAGGTAAAAACGTCCTGCCTGCTTATTATTCGGCTAAATGAAGTTTAAGTCGGTGGTCGTTAATAATTCTCTAGTTCGCAGATCTTTGAGGCTGTGAAGGATTGTAAGGCTGTACAGCTGGCTCGGATCGTTATCTAAGTGCTCAATATACCCGCAGACCCCAACACGCACTACAATGCAAACAAGCAGCAAAAAGGACATCGATGTGGACCTCACCCATAGCAGGCCCTCTAAAAAACCGACTCCAAGCAAAAAAGTGTCACCCGAGAGGTCTGCTCGAAACAGACACAAATGACTACCACCGAGCAGACCAAATGCTCCAACCTCTAAATCTCACTGTTTCCTTAAAGCTAGAAAACTAACCGTAAAGCAAGCCAACTACAGATTTCATCTCAAAACGTACTCCTCGTATCTCCAAAGCAAAAAGATCCCCAAAGGCCTCCGCCTAAAAGTTAGTTGTTCCCTGGTTAAGCTTTCTACTGAACTAGCTGCCAGGTGCCAAGGTATTTTAAATATTGCTTCGCGTTCCCTGCCAGAAATTCTTAGTAACCATTGTGCCAGCCAACTCAGCCTCTTGAATTGCCACATTGAAGCTCTTCTGCTAACTGAGCAGGAGAAACTAGATCTTAATATTTTTATAAATCGCGAGGAAAAGGAGCTTACCAATAAGCAAGCGGTTACGTTTCAACGTGACCGACTTGCCTCGCGAAATACAGCATTCACTGTAGAACATCAGCTCCGAAATAATCCGGAATATGGAGTATTAGGTCATGTAACGTCCCCCGTCGATACAGAGATTGCCGTTGTACAATCTTCTCCCCCAAACAATAATCCTACTGAAGAAACGAGCTCCCCCGTTACCTGCCCCGGAAACGTTATTGACATTTCCAAAGCACACACCGCCGACGAAAAATGTATCCTAGAACGAGGCCTAACTAACTGTGCCACAAATAACCGTGTGATTGAACACATATAAATATCTGAATTATTTTCTCGGAGAATGAGACAAAGAGAGTTTTTTTTTCGGAAAAACAGGACCAACCTGATAATAACGAGCGCGCCCTAAACCCACCTAGCACTCTGACCGCAAATGTTGATCAATCTCCAGAATTAGATATGTAATTAAAATTAGCATCAAGGGAAATATCCACAACTAATCAATCAAAGAAGTGCAAGCACCTCATTACATAAGAAGTTACCCTGAATAGCCTGTCAGCCAGAATCGACATAGTCATAAAGCCAGCCGACGAAGGTGGAGGCGTAGTTGTTTTAGCTATGGGAAAATACAAAGAGCAAGCTTAAAGGTAGCTCAACAACCCTTGCCACTACAACCCCTTAGATAACTATCCGAGCCAGGAGTGCAGCCTAACAATCCTTCAGAGCCTCACAGATCTGCGATTTAGAGAAATAATAATGACCACAGACCTAATTTTCCTGAAACTGGATACTAAGCAGGCAGGAAGTTTTTACCTCCTCCCAAAAGTCCACAAAGTCGGCGTAGGATCATTGTTCACTGAAGACATTCCTGGCAGACCCATATTTTCGAATAACAAACGCCCATTCGAAGCATTATCTTTGTTTTCGAATCATTACCTATCCGACATTTCAGCCTTTTTTCCTTGATTCGTTCAGATTACGCTCCCACCCACTTCCTCTGTATAATAGAAGAGATAAATTAGGGTGGGCGCCTAACCAGTGGAACCCTTCTTATTGCTCTTCATGTTGCCGCATTGTATACAAATATCTCTTTCCTCCCAGGAATCCAAGCTATTTCAAAGCTTTATCGAGAGCCCGCCACAACATGCACAAGAAGTGTACATAACTTTTATAAAACTAGTTTTAACTCTCAATTATGTGGAATATGACCCGTATACGTCTTGCAACTTTTTCAAACCAGCATGGGTACAACATTTGAGCCGACCTATCTCAATATTTTCATGGGGATACATGAAGCCATTGTATGAAACTTTTTTCTACATAAACCGCAGGTTTACCTCTTCTGCATAGACGACATCTTCCTAATTTTGGAACACGGTCGCGATACAGTCGAAATGTTTACATCTCATCTCAATTATTCGCATCCGACTATTAAATTCTCCTGCCAGCATTCTGAAAAAGAAGTGAACTTCCCGGATACAACCGTCACTCTAGACAACGGTAAACTTAAAACCACGCTTTTTAGAAAACCAACCGACAGACAGCAGTATCTAGATTATAAAAGCCATCAGCGGAGCGACGGTAAACAAGACATTTTTGTAGAACAAGCCACTAGGCTTACAAGAGTATGCAATGATGACAGAGACTACGTAACACATCTAGATGAACTCAAGTCCACCCTTATGAACAAGAACTACCCCAAAAGCTCGCTCGATCAGGCGTAACAACGTGCGTCTAAACTCAAAAGGGATGAAGTGCTCAACAAACATCGACAAAACGAAAGCACCATGCCGCCTGCCCTAAAAACTAAATTTTCAAACGCCCTCCCAAACGTAAACAATATACTGCGCAAGTACTACCGCATTTTAGCCAGTAACGACCGCATGAATACGATGTTCACGGAAGAACCAAGTGTTATCTGCCGGAGAAATAGGAATTTAAAAGATATTTTAGTGCATGCTAAAACGAGATCTTCAAAGCAACCAGTCATAGCCAGCTGCTCCCGTCCTAGATAGATAGATAGATAGATAGTTTATTGCACATCATAGTGGTACATGGGTTTCCTTGCCTTCCTAAGCACGCAGTGCTTGTGGGAAGGCAGGCAGAACAGCAGCACCCGACCAGACGGGCAGTAGAGGTACTTTTTGTGCAAAGAGAACAAAGAAATAAAAAAAAGCGTAAAAATGAAAGGATCGCGATGACAAGCAGCCATTGACGTATAAAAAGAGCTAAAGAACGTGACAAAAAAGGACAAGCGGTATCATGAAGATAAACGCGTACTGGACTGGTACGGCTGAAAAAAAAAAGAAGAAAGACTTAAGATGCAAGACTTTAAGGCATATGCAGACCGACTGTATTGTAAAAGCCACAGCCAGAAATTATGTTCTAAAGATAATTTCAAGTTTTACGTGCACTTCATCCAACATTGTGTACATTTTACAATCTCAATGTGTCACAAACAGTATATAGGATAAACGAGTCAACCTATGAGCATACATCCTAACGGTCAATGGACGGATACTCTTCGCAAATCCTTCATAGCCGTAGCACAGCGTTTCAACCAGGGCACAATTTTGATGAACTTAAGTTGTGTATACTTCAGAAGTGTCCTAGGTACAGAAAATACCCAGCAGCCTTTATGTTTTACAAATTCACCTTCATGAAAGCTGCTGGAATAATGCGTCAAGGGGAAACTATAAATCATTGCGATATTCACATGGATTAAACCATTAGGTACTGTCTTGTTGTGCCATATCCGAAGAATATGACCCCTCCCTCTACTCCTTATGCGGCAACCTAAACCCTTTTCTTTTAGTTCCTTAGCTTCTAGTTTAGTACATGCATGCATCCCTCCAAACTTTTCTCTGGATTTCCGTATTTTTTTATTTTTCTCTGTCTTTTTTTGCTGCTCTTTGTCTTGCGCCCCGTACGTCCCTCTAACTTTATCTTTCCGTTGTGAGCTTCAGAAAAGGTATGTTCAAGGAATGTTGCCTTTTGGCGTCATGTGCCAGTTCAGTTGTGCGGTTACTGCTTTTTGTGTGTCTCTGTGTGTGTGTCGTTTTTTTCTGTTTTCTTTTTTCCTTGACCTAGTTATTTTTCCTTTTCTCTACCTTTCTTTTGACGTGGTGCTTGCACATAGCTTCAGAAAAGGACTCATCTCAATGCCTTTTGTGCATCGGGCGTTTCTTAGAACCTTTCCGTTTTCCTTCAGGGCTTTCCTCTTGTTTGTCTAGTTATCTGTGCCCTGCAAAAAAAATCTGTACCAACTGCACCAATTTTCAACGCAACTTACGTTTATTTCCGTCGGCTGCGCCTCGGGGCACCACAACCCGTCTCATCAGTCTTCTCGAAGAATTTTCGATCATATCAACCCCCCGCTGACTGCTCTGTTACCGAGTTCGCTGCTCAAACTATACAACCTTCTTTCCCCCTCAATATCTCTCCCTGCTTACTACCCAAATAATACGCTTCCTGCATTCCACTGACGAAGGTAAGTCTCTTTGTTGGAGCGTTGGCAACAAGCGCTGTTTCTACCTTCTTCGATGTTTTCTTTTCTTGTGTTCTCTACAATCTTTTAGGAGTTATTGCTCCCTGGAATACACACACACACACACACACATATATATATATATATATATATATATACCCGAAAAGAAAAATACGGTATGAGGGAATCGGTCAGGACTCATATCAAGGTCAGTCGTTATTTCAGTGCTGTTTGGATTATTTCGAAATATTTATTAGTGCCGAATGACGTGTGTTTGTCATGTTTCTTTGATACAGTGATTATTATGCCAAAATAGAAGTCGAGGAAAAATCCGCCGTTATGCAGAGTGGTGGGTTCGACTCCCGCTTCCAGAAAAAAACGGCGGATTTTTTCTATACTTCTATTTTCGCTTATTTATTACTATATCAAAGAAACATGACAAACACACGCCATTCTGCACTAATTGTTTTCCGAAAAAAGCCGAAAAGCACTGGCAACCGCGACTGCATCCTTGATGTGTGTCCTTACCGAGTCCCTCGTTTTGTATCTTTCTGTTCTTCTACATGCATTACAAGGGTTCTGGCTCCAGCAGTCCGCAAATGCCAATTGCTAACCCCGACATCCGACCACGTCTTAAGTGGCGGACACTGGGAAAAACACGTTCTACTTCTCCTGCAGTGGTCGAGGGGCGGCGCTAGTTGACCGGTCTAAGAGCAGTTTTAAATATAAACCCCCTTGGAAAGTCGAGACGGAGCCGTCACAGAATAGCACAATGGTTAGTGCACCGCACGCGTTATGCGGAGATGTGGGTTGGACTCCCGCTTCCGTAAAGAAACGGCGGATTTTTCTCGACTTTTACTTTCGCTTATTTATCACTGTATAAAAGAAACATGACAAACACACATACTTCGGCACTATTAAATATTTAGAAAAAACGCGAATAGCACTAGCACTTATATATATATATATATATATATATATATATATATATATATATATATATATATATATATATATGAGACAGAAATAAGTGTTCGCATTCGAGAAAACCTCGGAAAGCAAAGAGGAGGATGTGGTAGGTCATTGAAACAGATACATAATTTGGAAAGAATAAAAGAAAGTGAAGAAAAAATGCCCGCCAGGTGGGATCCGAACACACGACCTCCAGAATACCGGTCTGGTGGGATAACCACTACGCTACCGGAAGGGCAATTTTTCCCTCCACTTTCTGGTGTATTTATGTTAGGGTATTTTTGTTTCTTGTGCTTGGGGGTGGTAGCCAGCGTTACTCGGAGTATTCGCGGTGAATGGGACATTCTTTTTTTTAACCCCCGGGCCGTGACTCGAGTGCTATGACACGTCAAGAGTGGTCGACCAGCGTTGAACCCTTTTAGGCTTCCAATGCACCAAGACTGCCATAACAGAGGCCCTCGCTATGCATGTAGCGAATCAGAATAGGAAATGAGGGGCTCGTTGAAAAAAAAAGAACTAAGAGTTGGCAGTCAAGAAACCTCAAAAAGCAAAGGGGTGGATGTAGTACGTCAATGAAACAGATAAACAGTTTGGAAATTAAGAAAGAATTTCAATGTAAAAGACGTCGTGCATTCTGCTGATTCTGTTATCACTTGACTGACAACAAGGATGTGATGTATGGTTGAGTGCCCCTTCCTAAACCCAGCCTGCTCTCTGGGTTTGTTAGAATTCAGGCTGTCTCTAATGCGGTTAACTATAAATTTGTTAGGCAGACTGCAGAAAACTTTCCGTAGGCTTATACGTCTGTGGTTATTAAAGTCCTGGATACCTCCCATTGTCATTCAGAATAATTTTGGTGTTTCTCTGTGCCGTGGGCACTTTTTGAGTCCTTAAGCACTCCAAAAATAGGTGAGCAAGCTCCTTACGAGACCCATGCTTATGCCATCGTCACCTGCAGATTTTCCTGGGTTCGTGTTCTGGAGTGTTTCTCACTTCCTGTTTAGAAACTAGTGGGCCATCGCAAGTAAATTTTGTACTCTCAGAAGTCTCGCCGGATATAACGTCGCCGGCGTAGTAAGGTGTAGAATCGATCTGTTACAGTTATTATCTCGTCAATGTTGTGCGTGATGTTAGTCTGCTAGTCCTTGAGTGCGTACATCCAGTTTTTTTCGATTGAAAGCTTCCTCTTAGTTGCTTTCAAACTTCGTCCTAAATGCAGCGTTTTGTTTCAGTTTCATGGTATATAAAAAATATGGTTTGTTCATTTCTGCCCAACCCTTTAGGTAGCTTTCGACTCAATTTATTCAGCAGATGTGACACCTACATTTCCTTACGTCTCGCCATCATTTCCTGCGTTTTCGTGGTCACTTTTACCGTTTTGTTTCTAAATGCTTCCTTTTAACAGCCGCTACCGATTCTTTGATTGCAGTTGATAGGTTGTCATTTAAATTGCCTTCACTGTACAGGTTCGCCTCGTCTGGAAGTTCCAATGTGGACACTTATATTAAATTCTTCTTTGTGGCTCTGATTGACTCCAGGCATGGTCTACTTTTTGAGAGCGTCCGTCTTTCTCTCTGAGAATTATGCTTATTTTGCACCAAACCCTCTATGCTCAGTGCATCGAACATTACTTAGAACCTTTACATTGCGGACATTACCTGCGTTGTCACTTAGGATGAAGTGAATTCAGCTTTTTGTTGTTCCACCAGGACTTTTCATGTCCAAGGGGTATTCGTCTTTTTGTGGAAGAGTGTGTTTATCAACCGAAGTATATTTCTATACGCAAATCCAACCAGTGTATATCCTCGACTATTGCGATTGTGTAATCCAACGTGTTCATCTGACCCCTCTCCGAAACGCTTCTTAACGACTTTCGCGATAAAGTCACCCATCACAAATGGGAACAGCGTAGTTGTGTCCTTCATAGCTGAGTTCACGTACTCGTCGTAGATTTTCATGGTTTCGTCATAGTAGCTAGGTATTGCCGCTTAGGTGTGTACTATCTTTGCCTGCAAAGCCTATTTTGTTTGCACAGAACAGCTGCAACTCTTTTTTAACGCAGAAGAACTTCTTCATTTCCTTGCTGATTATTTATGTTTAAGGAATCCCATCAGTTTTCTTTCTTTCCATATAGTACTCTGTCGCACAAAATACGCCCGCTAGTCAGCTCCTTGAAGCCTTTCTAGATGCAAAGCATCTCTTTGTGACCCTCTGTTGTCCGTCGGCGTCTGGTGTCCGCATGTCTCCTCTTTGTACCTCACTTCCTGCCACTGTGATAACGCCGCTCTCCTCCTCGCCGGTCGGCTCGTCTCGTGCCGGCTCGGGAAGGCACCGGCAACACTTTCACTCCTGGAGCCTTAACCAGCTGTGATAACGCCGCTCTCCTCCTCGCCGCTCATCCTCGTCGCTCGGCGAGACTCATGCCGGCTCAGTAAGACACCGGACAACTGTCGCTCCATTAGCCCTAACCAGCTTTGCTAACGCCGCTCTGCTTCTCTGCGCTCGGCTCGTCTCGTGCCAGCTCAGGAAGACACCGGCAACACTGTCGTTCCAGGAGCCCTTAAAAGGGAAACGGGCTCGTCTCGTGCCGGCTCAGGAAGACACCGGTGACACTGTCGCTCCAGGAGCCATCTCATCATCACCAGCCTATCTACGCCCACTGCAGGGCAAAGGCATCTCCCATTATTCTCCAAATATCCCGGCCCTGTGCCAACTGTGACCAATTTATTCCCGCAAACTTCTTGATCTCATCTGCCCATCTAACTTTCTGCCGCCCCCTGCAACGCTTGCCTTCTCTAGGGATCCACTCTGTTACCCTTAATGACCAGCGGTTATCTTGCCTTCGCATTACATGCCCTGCCCACGTCCATTTCTTCTTCTTAATCTCTACTAATATGTCTTTAACACCAGTTTGCTCCCTGACCCACTCCGCTCTCTTCTTGTCCCTTAATGTTACACCTATCATTCTCCGCTCCATTGCCCGCTGAGTCGTTCTCAATTTAAGTTGAACCCTTTTAGTGAGCCTCCAAGTTTCTGCCCCGTAGGTGAGTACCGGTAAGATGCAGCTGTCATACACTTTCTTCTTCAGCGACAATGGTAGGCTGCTATTAATTATCTGAGAATGTCTGCCGTATGCACACCACCCCATTCTGATCGTTCTAATTATCTCTGCCTCATGGTTGGGATGTGGGCTCCCAACTTGGCCTAAGTAGATATATTCGCTTACAACTTCCACTGCCTCGCCACCTATCTCAAACTGCTGTGCTGTCCCGAGGTTATTGATCATTACTTTAGTTTTTTGCATATTAATTTTCAGGCCCACTGTTCTACTCTGTTCGCCCAGTGCGGAAAGCATGCTTTGCAATTCGTCCCCCGAGTTACTTAGCAAGGCAACGTCATCAGCAAATCTGAGGTTACTGAGGTATTCTCCATTAACCCTTACTCCCACCTGTTCCCAATCCAACGTTCTGAATAGTTCTTCTAAGCATGCTGTGAATAACATTGGAGAGATTGTGTCTCCTTGTCTGACACCCTTCCGTTATAGGTATTTTACTGCTGTCCCTATGAAGCCATCTCATGGTCGTGGCTATGTCCCTCACTTATTGATGCGCTGTCCACACCCCCACTGAGCATGCGCGTTTCTACTCCATTCTCCCCTCCTCCAGCTGTATAAAAAACAGGTGCGCGCGCTGCGCGGCATTCAGTCTGCTCCGAGGCACCGCCTTCGCCGGTTCTGCTCTGGTGTGGAACCTGCACGGAACCCCCCTGCTTTGCATCACCACCTTCGGGGAGATGGTGTAAGTTGTTTTGCTCTTCTAACTCGCAGAGTTCGCAGAGCTCTTATGTCGCAGAGCTCCTAAAGTAGTACAGAACAGGTTCTTTCGCCAGAGAGGGTTCGCGTGCTGAAGTTTGCGATGGTCAAGTTCAACTGGCGGCCTTTCTTGACCTTGATAATCTTAGCCCCTTCTGCTTTAGAGGCGGCATGATCGCCGCCGTGGTGGGGTGCTGTAAATCCGCTGGGTACTGAGGATCAAAATGTGTTTCGGCAAGTCACAGGAGGAGTCGGCCAACTACTTCACAAGGTTGGCCATATCCTTTTCTCAAGATAGAGTGCTGTTTGTGTACCAAAGAACCTTCCCTACATGGTTGAAAATATCTGCTTTAGCCTCTCAGCTATCGAGGGTCATGGCTACTTCCGGAGCACGGAGTACTCTTTTCCTGTGCTTGTTGGGCTCAGAAAGGCAGACTAAATGAAAGTTATCTATACATGAACTTGAGTACCCTTAGTGTGGAGGGGTTGCGTGGGGAGGAATACGTGGCACCCGCCTGCCTGCGTCTCGATGAAGGGATTTCCTTCTTAGTACCTATATGTCAATGAGAATCAAAGCCGTACCGACTTTTAGTCCTTTTGGCGCTGTTGCGTCTTCGGGAGTAATAGCAACGTTTTTTAAATAACTATGGACATTTGATAAATAAATATATGCACAAAGCATGCCCCTGTATTACTGTGATCATCTGTTCGACCCTGTGCGACCGGACAACTGGAGAAAAAAACTTATCTTTTGAATGTTGAGCAGCTTTCCGTTCTTAATACATCTATGCGCGGGAGAATCAAACCCCTCTCCACTAATCATCTTTCTGGCGCCGTAGCGCTGGTTGTAATGAGAACTGCGCTTTCTTACAAAGTATCCACAATTACCTACCTCTCTTTTTAAACCTCCCTTTATAAACTGAACCTAAACACATATTGTGTGTACCAATGTGCGTGATTGAATATAGATATTTCTACTGGAATACTTTTTGCCTTTACCCGGTTAAGGACGTACATATCAATTGGAATTGTGTGGGACCAGCTGGTATACTTTTGTGCAAAGTTCAATTATTTCAACATCAGTACAGTTTATGCCTATTTATTTCTCAACCGAGTCAAGCATTTCAGAAGAGCTCAATTGCTATTTCACTGTATGCCTGGGCGAAGAGCTGTATTTTTTTCTATGCTTTACAAATCGAGTCGATAAATTATACAGGGGTGAGGTTTATTTCTCAACTTCCCTTTAAAAGCAGGCGAAAGAGCATTAGGCTGAAGAAGCACCACCTTGCACCAACCAGGCGTATATGACGTAAGGAGGACTTCGGATAACGGGCGTGCACAGAAAGACGGTGGGCGGATATACTAAAAAGGGTGGGAACACAAAATTGATTTTGTTTTTTGGCCAATACGTGACACTATTTCATTCCTCCATTTTATACGAAAGCCTAATAGCATTCCGCTGAGCTTTTTTAGCCAGGCGGGAATGTGAACTTTAACTAGGAAGTGCACACGAGGCACACCCTGGAACATGCGTCAGCTTCTGAGAACTTGTCCATGCCCGCCGTTATAAGTAGGAATCTATTTATTGACACAAAACACGTCAAGTACGTCTTCCAAGAAAGATTCTCTTAAACATAGGTTGAAGTCAAGGAAACGTCAGCATGTGCAAATAACGCTGTCACGATAGAAAAACCCAATAAAGGTTGCCTTTCGACAGGGTCATTGCGCTTACTTTCATCCCGTAAAAGTTCGCTAAAACTTTGTTAGGTGTTTGCTCAGTAGAAATGCTGCAACTGATTGCCTTGATTGGCACGTCAGTGGAGGTCAAGTTTGGATAGCATCAACCGTTCAAGTGACTGCAGACACGGTTTTTGTTTTCAAGGCATTTTAATCACAACAAAGAAGAACAAAGTCCTCCGATAAATCCCAATGCATTGTGCTTCACATTTTGCATGTGCTTCACAAATGCATTGTGCTTCACAGTATCTAAAAACAGCCATTCTTTATATTTATGCGTAATATAGGTATATTCCAGCTTAACGAGTGCCACAGCAGCCGAACTCACAAAATCATCTGCCCTAATGCAGTGGCCAATGCCAATGGCTAATGTTTTTTTCAAAGGATTGGTTGTCTGGGTCTCGTTTCAAGATTCATGTTCAGTGTTGCTTTGTATAGCATTTGCACTCAGCCCCGCCTGCGGCAAGATTGCTTCCCGTTTTTGTGCACATGAACAAACAGTGTTTTCTAACACGTTCGTTCATGCACCTTCCCGTGGGAGCTATGCAGGTCCTAATGTCGTCGACGGAGAGTTCATATACTACGCAATACACATTTCCCTTATTGTTTTGCGTGTTTTTTTCAGCACGTGGTTTCGGGTCTATTTTGATTGTTCACCATGTCACAGAAACAGCTATTTTTTATGCGCAGACAAAACCATCATCGCGCCAACCTTTCTTCCGATCGTCTTGAGAGCGTTCGAAATGCCGCGCATGTGCAGAATGCGGTAAGACGGCCCCCTGCTGTCTGCTTTTACTTTCCTGACTTGTGTGAACAGTCTTCTCTGAACCGATTCACCAGAGCTGCACAGCAATGAAACTGAATAACCTTCAGGTTTCAGTCTGATGTCTTGGCAATCGAGGCTCTTTTTTCTCGTGTGACGACAGTACCTTGACACAGTGTTCTGTGAGGCGCAAGCATTTATACCTCGTTTCACCCCATTTGACTCGGCGGAGTTGGACCAAATGATGCCTTTTTGCAACCGTGGTGCATATTTCCAGGACATGGAACTCCCAAAAGTCAATTTGTGAACCAACATTTCAAATTCGTTTCTTTCAGTCAATAATTGTTTCGAGTTAACATCGTCAGAACCGATGAGAATGCCTCCAGAATACCGTCTTCTTGGCATGTAGATCCTGAACATCCCGTGAAGACAAAACTGAAATCGTCCACACAAAAAATGGCTTCACTACTGCCAGGTCAATAGAAGGAACTGCAAACCACGGTAATAGAGAGCAGGTAAAAAGTCACTAAGCGCAGACACTGTAGAGGACCCTACGCACACGCCTTCTGCTGGAAATAAACCTCATTGCTGTGCATCACGAAAGTTTTTCGGAAGCAAAATAATGGGCCCACCAGCAACTCCTTCATGTGTGAACGCGGATCATTTTAGAACCTTGTGTTTCCATACACGTTGATGGCCTCATCACCGCTTGCAATACCTCGGCATTAGGAAGGAAGGGAGTAGTACATGTATTTGAGGTACACGCAAAGGCTCCTCACGCCGCGGACGTCGCTTGCAAAAAATATGACCACACACCGTGATTCCTCACCAAGAAGGAGTCTTGTTTTGGCAGTATGAACATGGAGGGCTCGAGGAGGCATCTGAAACAGTTGTGCAAAGAGCACCTTTACCCGACGAACACCCTGAATGAGCAGAGCTCGTTGTGTGTCTTGGCACCGACAAAAGAGTCAAGTGTACACCTGTGACCTTCCGTATTGAGGAAGCAAGCGTGTCCCGCTCATGAGTTTTAAAAATTGCACGGGGTTTGTCTTCGCAATTTGAGGTTTTCTGAAAATTTATGGATCTCGCAAAGTTGTTGAAAATGGATATTGGTAAATACCTAAGCATATTTGCAAGCATATTTCTGCTCTACCCCTAAAGGATGAGGGGGATCACCCTTGTAAAAAAAACGTGCTGAAACAACGACAATTCTGACCAGAAGAAACGCAGCCCTGAGGAAGGCGTTTGTAACACCGAAACTGTTGTGTCCAAACGGGTCATATGCGTGTGTTGTGTGAATTACATGGTTAAGAGTCGGATGACGCGGTTTATATATATATATATGATTATATATATATATATATATATATATATATATATATATATATATATATATATATATATATATAATATATATTGAAGACAGAGCTCCGAGATGCTAAGGACCACTTTTAATTAGGCTCCCGAGCACAGGCCACCGAAAGACGGAACTGTCCGGGGATGATGATGGTTATACACAGATGACAGTGGCGATGGGTTTGGATGGGTAGAAGGAACAGAGGGATTGACCGCCGTGTTCCACACTGGATATAACAATGGTCATGTCGCTTCCACGCATAAATATCACAACAGTACACCCCAATGCCCACATATATGTACTGTATATATATATAATATATATATATAATTATATATATATATATATATATATAAATATAAATAAAATATGGATAATTTCTCCAACTTATCATACCAGGGAAGTCCTCGAATCCTTTCATATATTTAAATTCGATAAAAAGACGTGGTTAAAATGAAAGTCAGGAAATCTTAGTTGCTTGCATCAGTGACAGTAATCAATATTATGCTATGCACTTCTCTCTCCCCCTAATTTTTGCGCGCGTGTGTGCTCGACATTGCTTATCTGCTTACTACACGTGCCGCACTTATTATTATGTTGTATTCATCAGAACAGATTGTCGCATGGGGTCTCGGTATATCACACTTGAATTATTTACTTTTTCGTCCCGTCACGTGACGTTGCAACGATCACCTTTATATACTGTGTGACTACAGCCACTGCAGTTATTCTGACGAAGGCCGGTCCCTCGGCCGACACGTTAAACCATTTCCTTTTTCGACATGTGTCTTTATATATATACATATATATATATTATATATATATATATATATTTATATTTATATATATATTATAGATATATATATAAAGATATACATATACTTGTAGGAGGGGTTTTTTCGAAATGGGCCAGATACTCCTAACGTAATACGGAGAAAAATGGGGAGTTTGTTACGGGAACTAAATGCAACGCTGTCAAAGCCGCGGAGGGTGTTCATGACATTGGGCATTGGAAGATTGGCAAGCGAACGTCATTTGTCGGGATCGGGTGACACTCCGTCTTTCCAAACAACCTGGCCCAGGATGATAAATTTACGTGCACCAAACCGACACGTCTTAAGATTGAGGTGTCGTACAGAAGCAGCGAGACAGGTCATTACTTGTTTCAAACGAGCAAATTATGTTTCGAAAACAGAAAACAAAACCATATGCCAGGTATGCCGGAAAGTTAGATGTGCCATTTAAGCCCGCGCAAAAGGTCTCTCATTCTTGAATACGTAGCATGCGCGTTGCATAGCCGAAACGACGTGATGTTGAATTTATATAAACCATCGGGGGTCACAAACGCCATTTTGGGCTGGTCACACTCAGCAACTGGCACCTGCCAGAAAGAAAATCTAGGGAGGGAAATATATTGGCATCATGCAGACAATTTAGAGACGCATTGATCCCAGGGAAGGCATACACGTCATTGCGGGTAATCTTTTTAAGGCATGGATGGTCGACACAGAACCTGTAAGACCACTTTTGCATAACAAAACTACTGGCGATGACCAGGGGCGCCGTGACGGCCTAATGACGTACCCTTGTCGCATATCATCGACGTGTTCATTATTAATCTCGCGTTCTGACGCTGACACTCGGTAAGTTCACTGCCTCAAAGGTGCGTGCGTACCTGTGTCTATATGTTAGGCTAACTTCCATGTTCTACTCAAGGCACCTTTTTGGCAGTTAAATGAAGAGCGGAACCTGTGCAAAAAGGTTCAGATGCTGCGTACACCGAGTTGGGTCCAAATCGACATCAAGAGACTTCGTAGACACATCTTTGGATAAAAGCTGACCAGTGAGGTGGGATGATGTCTGAACGATTACCGGCAGGCTAGACGGATAACCGCAAATGTTGAAGCTGAGAATGGAGGAAGTAGGTTATATCTGGCAAATTAATTCGGTTTGAAGCAGACTGACAGAGTGGTCTGCTGGGTTAGTAATGAAAATCGTTTTATTCACCACGCTGCCTAATATTGGCCAAATGCAGAGGTATACCCTTTCGCAGAACAAGATGGTCGGAAGGCGAAAATAGAACATGTTGTCTCAGCGTGGAATTTCAAGAAAGAGCCACCAACACTGAATATCGTGGCGAAATATGGGCGTCTTCGGAAAGTACAAGTTCTGTTTCACCAGAACAAGTAGTTTCAAGCGGCTAGATATCCCACTTTGGGAAAAGTTGCACTTCAGGCCGGGCACAGTCAATCATAGCGTGATGGCATCAGAGGAAGTCAGAGGCCAGGAAGACATCATGTGAGCACGAAGATAAGACGACAAATTTAATGCGATAGCATGTGCCTTAAAATACTCACTCGAGCTGTACAGGCTGCTATCGGCACACGAGTGCTGCATTTGCAGTCGGAAGCAAACGTTTATAAAATGCGGTAATATTTTTTCATCAAGCGGCAGAGTTTACCACTTCTAACAGATAAGGCTGCACCAGTTTATTCTAGCGCAAGGGAAGGGGCTCCTTGCAACAACTACATCTACACCATTTTGCGGGTATGCGCGAGGACTTCGAAGTTTCACTGAATACGCATTTCGTGCTTCCGAGACTGCGGGAATTAGTTTCCAACTTCCAAAAAGCGGGATGACAGCGCATAGGCGACAGGGAGCGGTGACAGGGAGAAGACAATCGACGAGTGGTAAACGTCAGCTGGTCGGGCGCAAATGATGTTGGGGAAGGCCGCAAGGATACGCGATGCTGAACTTGCCTGGGGTGTATCTTTGGGTGTTGACCATTTCATAACGTTGCAATAAACGACGACAGTAGCGTGCAACATGTCTGGCATGTCCACAGGAGTAGCATATAGGGGTATTTTCATGTCTGTGACGCGAATTCGTTTGCTCAGCGGCCACTTGCATGAGAAGTTGAAACTGAGTGATTCGCTGATATCTGAACGACACATGCGATGTTACGGTTCGTTCAATGAACTGGGTAAACGATTGAGCGGGATGTGCAACACATTCCGCGTATGTCAGTGGACTGGTTAATGCGGTTGGGGATGCCAGGTGAAGTGCAAAAGTATATACCTGGCGAACAGTAAAAGGAGCGGGAGCTCCAACTGGTTGGCAGTTGTTGGCAGTTGGTAGTACTGCACACTGATTTTTCGCTGAAGAGACGGAGGAAGGCTTGAAGGTAATGCCTTCATCCGCGAGCGTGGCTGTTTATCAAATGATACAGCGATATTTTTATCAACTGCCTGAAGTCTTCGGAGTTTATGCACAAAATTTCAGTGCACTTTTGTACAAGTTTCTTGATATTAAGCCTTAGGTGACTGGGAAACATGTTAGCTGGATTGACCATCCACGACCGTCTAATCCTCTGCTTCCTTATCCCTCTAACCACCCCAAACTTCTAAAACGGGGCATCATAAAGTGTTAACATACATTTTTTTTTTCTAAATCTTGGGTCTATTCAGCATAAATATGTTTGAGCGGGGGGTTAACTCTGCTGTTGATAGCTGTGCTTCAGCACCATTTGCGGTTGTAACGGCTTGAGGAGTAATTATAAGATTCAAGCGTGCCTACCATATCTTTGAGAGGATATATCAAGGAAAGAAAAAAATGGTTGTGATTGCGCATGAGATTGCGCATAACATTAAGAAGATTTGTATGCGTGCAGGCGTTCCCCCCATTTTCTCTGCCCCTAACAAACTTCGTAAGCTGTCTCCGATGGTAAATGGAGGGTTGCGAGGAGCAGTTTGTTCCTTGAGACCCGCAGGTAGCAGGTTGTACGATTTAATTAAAGGGTTGACTTATCTATTCCGTTTTACTCTGCAAGGCGAATATTTGCAAGGCGGGTAGACGAGCCAAAGATGTGCAAAGGGAGCACAATACCCTACCAAAAAAGGCTCTTGTTTTGAGCCACTTTGCTTCTCGCCGTAAAAATGCGCTTGTGCTCTGCTGTTTCGAGAGTGTGAAGGGTTTTCTGGAGAAAAGTATAAGCACACATCCGAAGTAATCACTTTTCGTCAAATTGAACGGCCTAATCACAACAGTGTAATCGTGCCTTCGGTTCTACTTTCGGGAAAAAAATATCAGGTGCAACGATTCCAGCAAGTTGAGGCGAGGGGATATCTTCTGGCGTCAGGTGGTTTCGACAGTGCTGTATAACATTTTGGGGTTTATATTTCTCGCTTTTCTGAACAAGAAATCAGTTGTAGTTTGGCGGTTTTTTTCCAGACGTTCCTTTCTTTTGCGTCCTAGGCCATGTGCGCCGGTGACCCCCTTATTATGCATCACCAACTAGGCCCACAAGCCATGCTCAGGATAATGCATATTTGCCAAATAAAACTCTCGTGGGTGCAGTTGAGTGTTGGGTTTAAAATTAAGGGGGATGGGTCATCGTTGCCGTTAGCAGCAAATGTAACTTCTGTATAACCGACGCTAACTGAAATGAGTGTCTCTGCGTAACCTCATTATTATGCTGTAACAAACATTTTGGGAAATTTGAAAATTCGTCCCTCCCCGAATGGCAGTGGCATTCGGACTGGCATTTTCAGCTAGCACGGGTATTTTTAATGATTTGCCATTACTCCGATACAGTCTCCATTATAGTGCTACGGGCGTCTTGAGCCACCGGTAATCTCCCTAAAAATGAGTCTCACATTTCATATTTATCTGCAGGCATCCTTACGCGTGAAGCTGCGGCGCTTTCCCTGTTTATAAGACCTGAAACACATTACGCATTTGTGGGGAATATACGAGGGTCTACATATATTTAAAAAAGGTTGTCTTCTCTAAGCAAAGTGCAGTATTGGGCGAGTGTGTACCTCAGCTATAGTCCGTGTTTTTGTTGCACTGTTTAGTAAAGTTTTCTTCTGTAGTTTGAGGTATTCGTGAGATTTTGATGTAAAAAAGAGATGTTAGTCGTAAACAATCATAGGCTACAGCTACAATTCAGAAAAACCCAAGGGCAGGGCTCTTTTTAGACGACCTAATTTAGGAAAAGGGAAATAAAGGTAAACAAAAATATCGTATGCCTAAGTAAAATGTACTTCTTGTTTATTTTTTCTTTGTATGTTTAGTTATTTTTATTGTTTTTTATAACTACTGCGCCCTGCGGTCTTACATTAGGGGATGCATACGAAACAAAAAACAATTAAAACCCAGTCACAGGAAGTGCTGGGATGGAGGTCGAAATAAACACAAACCAAACAAATCATTTTTTCATAATTTATAACGGCCACATGAAATGACAAGTATTTATAAAATACAACAATCTTACATTAGTTGGAAAAGTATAAAATGAACAGGTGCGCGTTTCTGCACTGAAGAAAACACAACTCTTCGAGTAATATAAATAGTTATACAAAAAGAATCGCTGTGTCCCTTTACAGGTTTTCGGCGCAAAACAACGGGAAATGCAAAGAGTATACAAACGACAATGTTAGTTGGTCGATCTTAGTCAATTGAATGGTGTGAACCCCCCAAAAAAACCGGGTCCACTCGCAAAAGTTTTAAGAGAAAGAGTTAATAACGTCATAGATTTTGAAGAGGTCGCGGAAAATTTATAAAACTCTTTTGTGCGAGGAGGTATGCGAACGGGGCCAAAATGTGTTTCCCGCAGTATACCATCTGGTTTATATATTAACCGCCATCACACATATAGAGCTAGCACTGCTCAAAGATGATCAAGTGATTTCCATTGATTTAAACTACAATTTCCGAGAAATCTGGTAAGAAACAGTCCGCCAACCAGTCGCACGGGGGACAAGAGGGGTAAGCTACCGGAAAGTGAAAGTGAGAGTGATGATGTCTTAGTACGTAGACAAGAATAGCATTGTATTTAGAGGCAGCTAAAATAGTAAGTTAATAGGGAGGGAAAAAGACAAGAAGGCAAATAAAACAAAGTAAACAACAGAAACAGGGAGAAGGGCAAGGCCAACAGACGCACAATTACTCATACATGCAATCAACACGCACAAACGCCCCAGTGGCAATGGAAATACAAAAAATACGACCAGTTTCTCGGCCGATTCACCAAAAGAACGAAATCACCCCAGTGGCCGATAAAACACGCGAGATAAACAGTGACAAGACCAATTTTTGATGCGCGGGTACATGGGGCGAGACAAACCATCATCAATGCCCTCACGAAGAATGACGTATTGAAACAAGTATGTGCTTATACCAACACACGCATACACGCACAACTGCTAAAGTATGCATTGTATATACGTAATTACAATGAGAAGATTTTTTACATCCCCACTACCTACCGACTCTAAGGGTGTGTGTATCTGTAAAAGGTAACAGATGTGTGCGGTACGGCGACAAGAACGAAAACTTGCCCTCTTGTTCATTTATTCCACCTGCAACCGTGCGGAATTTGAAGATTAGAAATGAGTCAAACATCTCTCTTTTGTCGTGTCTTCTCAACGTCGATTTCGGAACGGCAACCCTGAATTTTTCCGAGGAACGACCCAGGCAGGTGTCGTGCTTCGAGGCAGGGAGGTGAGCGAGCGTTTCGGTGTGGGATCTGTGGATATTAATTCGTACTCGCTGTTTTGTTCCGTCTGTATTTGCAATGTGCGCTCCATAGAATGCACTGGGTAAGATACACAACATTAGCACTGTCACAAATGAAGGTTCCTCGTATTTGAAATTAGAAGCTAGAAGCAGTTCTTTGAGTGACAAGCGTTTTTGGCATCATGGGGCACAGCTTAAAGCGGGATTAGTTGCATTGTGCAGTGCCTAAAAATTGGGGTTTACTTTTTGAAGAAGTTACGATGTGTTAAAGGTTTCGTGGTCGCCTTCCTAAAACGCCGGGTCATGGGTTCGTACGACAACATCGATGGCACACGTCTCCATCGTCGCTTGGACCTGCATCTCGGGAAGGGACTACAAATTAAGTACTGTAAGTACACGCACATCATCGTACTTCCTTCATGCGTCGCCACCAAGTAGCGTCTCGTACGAACTCCGCAATTCTCTACTTCACCGTTTCGCCGTGCTCTCATCCACCATTTTCTTTCTATCCTCGTTCACCCATTCATGGCGCCGATACCGATATCAAACTACAGTAGCGGCCACCAAAGTGCTCCGAACTAAGACACTCATCCAAACTGCGTTCCCGACGGTGACCGTCTTTTGTCCGAAGTAATGTCTTACAGAGTGGAAATTGTTTACACATAGGCACGGAACGTGAGGCTCCATGGGTGTTGACGCATGTATAAAAACCAAGAAATGAAAAATTAGAAAAAAAGAAATAAAAGTTAGAGAGATTGACATAGATGTGAAAGAAAAACGAGAAATGAAATAAAATGGGAGTTGCCGTTAAGGATACACAAGAATATTATGCCTTCTGGCTGGAGAGTGGTAAGGGAGACAAAATTGTGTGGTTGGCACGCGCGACGAGGTGTAACTACCGTCAGTCACTGCCAGTTTCCTGAGGTCTTGCACGAAAGACCTGACTTGCGTATTGTTCGTACCTGAAATCCAGCGCTGAGCAATGGCAGATGCATGGTGTCGCCCTTGTAAATCCCAGATACAGAAAGAGGCAGAAATGGCTTGGAAACTATACAAGGCTAACGATTCGTGTACTCTTGTTTCTTCGTGTCATTTTTCTCTACGGCTTTCGGGTAGGTGAGTTTTGCATGTTCTCTTTTTTTGCAACGACCAGAGGAAATGAAGGGAAAATACGACAACACCAGATTGAAAATCCTTCTTTTAGCTATTCAAAATGAAAAAAGTTCTCAATGGTCAAAACATAATGTAGATAACAAAGATAAACGATAAAGTGGCGGGAACTCTATGATGACTTTCGGGTGATGTCTATACTATGGCCCAGTCCTGTTATTTTGCTATCGGGGGCGGCTGAACAAGGCCCACGCCATTTACAAGACTAGACGGTTATAGGGGGGGGGGGCATTAGCGCAGTTTGATTCTTGTTATTACAAGCGTGGGGTCAACAGCGTGATAAATGTGTCACCTGTCCGATACAACGCCGCTGGATTACATGTAAAGTATATTTCTTGCCTTTCCAAATTAAAGAAAGTTTCTGTTTACTGGAATTGATCCCAGTTAATAAAAAGGCTAGTTCTTTCAAGTTGACCCAGCCTAAA